>CAVLGL010000115.1:21725274-22070274 GCA_963668995.1 Parnassius mnemosyne
TAATGAAATGTAATATTCGCAGAAAATCAATAGCTGACTAGTAACGGACTCGTAAATGGCCCGCTACACAAGTGGTAATCGGCGAGCAATAAAGTTCATAGAGGATGTTCACTGTAGTCTTTGGGTGCATCGCTCAACAGTTTTATTGCTTATGAGTGACCCGCCTGGCTTCGCTTGTTTGGGATCAATTAATATTAAAATGCTACTAGTTTTTTTTAAATACTCCTGATATTGCTCTTTATATGTTCCTGAAGTTTTATCACAAATGGTTCAGCCATTTCAAAGAGTAGTAATTTTAAAGTTTAGCAATTTTAACATGGTCAAACATTCCTATAATATGTAATTAACTGGTAATTACTTTACATTACGCTTGGTTATAAATTCCTGGTAATGTTACTTTAATTAGATTATAACTTAGGAAACTATTAGCAGTAGCGACGGCTATGTGGCCCAGTGGCTTAGCAACGAGTTGCTGCGTCGGATCCCGCACGGAACAAGTATTTGTATGGCCTACAAATAATTTTTCCGGGTCTGGATGTTTCTCCTTGTGAAATTTGTGTTTGTAAACTGCCTCCACGATACAGGAGAAAATCCTAGTGTGGGGGTAACGTTTCTTCAAAAGAAAGAAAAGAAAAAAGCCTGTCCTGAGTAAACAGTCCATTTCTAAAACCAAATAGATTTTCAGAGAGGAGGTCGTTATCTATGAGATATTTTTCAATCTATTACTTATTAGCTTCTGCAGTATTTTGGATAGTACTGTTAGTACAGAAATTTGTCTGTAGTTGCCGATATCATCTTTACTTCTACTTTTATGTATGGAGGTTAATATGGCCTTTTTAAACGTTATGAAAAATCGGCTACTCTCTGTATGTAATTCTTCTTGAAAGTTATTTCTTACTATACCACTGGTTCGGAAAAAAACCTCTGTCCTAGGAAGAACCGGTTACAAACCCAGCAGGACATTTGAAAACCTAGCGTGACTTCTAAATGTACACCGTTTAACTAACTGAATATACTTAGAGTAATTACGAAGATACTCTGAGTTAATATTTATTTAACCAATAAAAAAGTTACAAAATGTGGAGTTAATGCCAGTTAGCATTCTGTGCCATTCATACCACAACGTCAAAATTAGTGGAAGGTGGCTTAAGTAACTAAATACGATAAATTTATATAGATATAACACTTATTAAAATAAGACTTATAAATTACACTAATGAATATGAATACAAACAAATATATAATAATCCATACATAACAATTATCTTTAATATATATACATATAAACATACATAAATACATACATAAATACATATATACATACATATACTATATGTCTGCATAAAGGTAGCAGTATTGATGTTATGCTGACTACATTATTTTTGAGAGATGTTCCAGGACCAATCTTTTGAAGGCTATCTTGTTTGATGCTTTCGTAATGTCTCAGGTAGGTAAGAAGTTCCAGAGTAGTGTAGCCTGAACTGAAATCTTCAGATTAGTTGAAGAGCGAAGTACCATGCCGTGGTTGGAGGAAAGTTATTGAAATATGTGTCTGAAAACTTCAAATATAGTTTAAACAATTATTTTTTATAGAAACATAATAGGAATAATTTCATACTAATACTACATTGATTCAAATAAGAAAATATAATGTTCATAACCTTGATACTATACAATATTTTATTTTGTTTTTTGGATGTTTGCAGAGTTGAAGTGATTCTTTGAGGATTATGATTCCCAAACGCTATTCATTCGGGAAATCGAGCTGCACTTGCACACATGAATGCATTAAAGTTGAATTTAAAAACGCAGGCAATAAATATTTCAATAGTTATTTAAAACGAATGAGGTTTTTAAATTTGATGTTAAACGCAATCGTTTTAATTTTATGTGGCCATATTGTGGTGACGTAAGAGAATTAGCTACCTCTACCATCATCTTCTTCATCATCACCATCATAACCATCTTCTTCATCACCATTATCATTATTCCTCCACGTCTCCGCCAAAGCATGCTACTAAGCACGGTTCTAAGTAGCTAATCCATTGATTTCCTACGTGTCCCTCCAGGTCACTCCGCTTACCGTTACGTCGCTACCACTCGAGAACCTTTCTTGGGTAACCCATCCCTTATAGTTTCTCTCTCATTCCGTCTGTTTCGCAAGAGTCAGCTAAGGCAAATGTCCTTAAAGTCTAATGGCCAATGATTTATTTTATATATCAGTAAAGTAATGTATAAGTCAAGTAAGTAAGTCGGTATAAACATCTCGTCTATTCCTTTTTTTATAAGATAAGGGTGACAAACGAGCACACAGTCCACCTGATGGTAAGTGGTTGCTGCGGCCCATAGACATCTACATCTATTCTCGCTTACGTATCAAAATGCAGATCCGTTGTCACCCGTGAGGACTAAGATGGAATGCTGAGACACTCACCATACGAGACACAGCAGCGTTAAGCTGCTATTTTACAATGGTATTCTGTGAGAGCGCGGTCCTTCCCCGGTCGAGCCGACCCATTCGTGTTACATTTTGATTTTTTTCTTTATTGAGGATAGATGTAGATTTCTATGGGTCACAGCAACTACTTACCATCAGGTGGACAGTATGCTCGTTTGTCACCCTATCCTATAAAAATATTTTCGTGTAGATACGATTATACGATTCATAGCTACGCTAGGATCTAATAGGTGGCGCTGTTATGTTTATTTTAACGTTTAGTTAAATCTTGACCCGTAAGGAGGCGTTTTCGTCAAGTTATTAATGAATTTTATACTACACCGTAAAACGTTTGGAGTTCATCCGGAGTGAAAGTAATCGCGCAATAAAGTACAGGAAAGGGAAGAACCAACGTTTGCCGTGCCAAATAGTAATAGTATTAAGATAAAGTTGTTTAAAATCTTGTGTAATTAACAAGTGATACACAAAGACATTTTTGGATATTGGGGATCGTTTTATATTATAGTATTCATTGACGTCAACTGAATTCAACGTACCAAAGTCGTGGTAGAGTTATGCTGCTGAGTTTTATGCCTTCACGTACTCATATACTCTTCTCGGTTAGTGGTTTAATAAGTGATAGAAAATTTTACATATTGAATTTGTTGTTAATAAAACATAAAACAACTTTATATGACTGCAAAAGTAATAATAGACCAGGAAAAGCTTAGTATAGCTTACAAGTCACCAATTTAAAAGACAGGCTGGTTAGTGTATTATACAATGTAGTCAACAAAAACTAAACAACACACACACACACACACACACACACACACACACACACACACACACACACACACACACACACACAAACACACTTTAATTCTATATATTTAGCTATAGATAGCTAGCTATAGATATTTATTATTATTTTAATTCTAGTTATTTTTTAAATTTATCTTGGGTTATTTTAATTTTAAAAGGATGTTCTATTTACTCCGATTCCTGTGTAATGTACAACACACACAACACAAATACTTACGCCAGTCACCCAGAGGGGTAGGCAGAGACTACGGACTTCCATTTGGCGCGATCCTGACACACCTCTCTCGCCTCTTTTACATCCATATATCTACGCATACACCCTCATCGGTTAAGGGTACTCCTAATCTGAACCATTTTCTGAAACATAAATTTGATTTGTCACTCTTTTCTCGTTCATTCTATCTACATGACCAAGCCACCGAAGCATTCCTTTTTTAATCCTGGTCACAATGTCATCTTGCAAACCACACTTTTCTCATATCACACCATTTCTCACCCTGTCATTCAGATTCAGCCTGTGTAATGTATGGTCTTTATAAAGAAATAAACAAGTTTTTATTTTCATTTTCATATACAGATAATTTAATCATCGATCTTCTCTATTGTATTGACTCAACGTCATGTAAGTAACAAACAATCGGGATGTAAAAGAAGTTGGTCCTGCGCCTGACCTCTCTCCGGTCGGGTCAGCTTACCGTCCCATCGGATTATGAGAATGAGGGAATAGAGAGTGCACCTGTGCTTGCACATACATTTGGGACACTATAATCCTGTCCTGCGTAGTTAGACTCCGTTGAGGCTGGCTGCCGTGACTGAAATTCGGCCTGGAGGACATTATAACAAAAAATTATCAATTTTTATAAACTTTTTCTCACTAGAGTTCTTCACGGGAATATTATAATAAGAGTTATCAACCGTTTCTTATTACTAATCAAAGTAATGTACTGGCAAAAAGCACAAGAAATATATTTTTAAAAATTTAAATAAATAAAACTGTCAATGTTATGACTGTACCTCTTTTATTACCCTACGTGAAATTAGTTCTTTTACGTAAAATATATCGATAACGATAATACAAATACCTAATTATATCTAAGTATTTCATAAACACCATTTATACAACAGAAAAATACCTACAAATATTATTTATAAAATTAGCAATGCAAAATATATTTTTACTTTCTACCACTAAGTAAACGATGACATAACACAAGAATTTGCTAGAAAAATAAATTATCACTACGGTGACAGGATCATGTGGACAGTTTTCCCGCTTTTATTTTGTGAAGCTTAAGAATGACATAATATTCAACATTTTTCCAAAATATAAACACACATTTTGCAAAATCGTATATTCTGAATAACCATGATAGGTGGATGTCGTGTATTGTTTCAGATAAATTAAGAACTTTATCAAATCAATTTTATTCAACAAACAGTAATTTGATCTTAATCTTGTAATTTTCATATTTCTTGTTACGATCAAGCACGTTCCGTGTCTCCCGCGACCATTAATTTTGCAAAATAAATTGGGATTATTTTGCAAAATCAATGGATTTTAAGATAAAATAAAAATAGATAAAATCCGTATTCTATGTGTAGTATTATTTGCGTATAAGAAAAAATATTTTAAATATTTTTGCGATCAAAAATGTCAGTCTTGCGGTGGAGCTTGAGCACGGGTCGTTGCAAAGATAGTACATTTCTTTGTGCAGTAAAGTATTCTGTGGTACAAGTCTCATGCGCCATAAAATATAAGGTGGTGTTTAATAAAACTCATACTCAAATAAAATACGTTTTCAACAATATTTAGTAACTAAATACTTCTTACAAATAAAAAAAACCCATAAAAAAGACCAATAATAAAAAAAATAAGTATATTTTCAGCATACATATACGGTATTTACTCAAACGAGAAAATAAGACCAAAGATTGGAGCTATTTATTTATTTATTTTATAGGAGAGCAAACGAGCATGCGACTCACCTGATGGTAAGTGACTACCGCCGCCCATGAACAACTGCAACACCAGGGGAATCGCAGATGCGTTGCCGGCCTTTTAAAAAGAAGTACGCTCTTTTCTTGAAGGTCCCTAAGTCGTATCGGTCCGGAAAAATCACTGATGGTAATCGATTCCACAAGGAGGTCGTGCGAGGAAGCAAACATCTTCTAAATCGCACAGTGGTGGACCGCCAATCATCCAGATGGTGTGGATGGTATCGGGAGTTCTGCCGCGATGTGCGTTCGTGAAATTTGGCGGCTGGGATTAATCCGAACAATTCGTCAGAGCACTCCCCATGGTAGATGCGAAAGAAAATGCAAAGGGATGCAACATCTCTTCGCAGTGTCAATGAATCGAGCCGATCGGAGAGGGCTCGGTCGTCGACGATTCGCGCAGTTCTGCGTTGGATGCTGTCAAGTGGAAGGAGCTGGCACTGGGGAGCCCCTGCCCAGAGATGGGAACAGTATTCCATGTGAGGCCGAACTTGCGCCTTGTAAAGTTGCAGGCGGTGTGCCGGTATGAAATACTGTCCCGCTCTGCTGAGCACGCCAAGCTTTTTAGAGGCCAATTTGGCCTTCCCTTCCAAGTGACCACGAAACTGCACGTCACTCGATATGTCGACTCCGAGGATACCGATACTGGCTGAGGCAAGAAGGGGAGTACCTTGAAACTGAGGAGATACGACAAAGGGGTGCTTTTTAGCGGTAAACGCGCAAACTTGTGCTTCTGAGGATTAAACTGGATTAGATTTAGTCGCCCCCAATCCGAGACTTTGCTCAGCAAAGACTCGATTTCAGACACAAGGTTGTTCCGGTACGAAGCGACGTTTTCCCGAGAAATATTGGCACGGCCGGTGTATAGAGCATCACCAGTGCTGTCATCCGCATAGCAATGAATGTTACCAGTTAGCAACATATCATTGATATGCAGAAGAAACAGCGTTGGTGATAGCACACAGCCTTGTGGAACACCAGCGTTAATAGGCTTGTAGTCAGAGCATGCACCGTCTACAACGACCTTGATGCTCCGATCTGCAAGGAAGCTGGTGATCCAATTGCACAATTTCTCGGGATGCCCATAGGAAGGGAGCTTCGAAAGAAGCGCTTTGTGCCAAACCCGATCGAAGGCCTTCGCAATGTCCAGACTAACGGCCAACGCCTCCCCCTTGGACTCTATTGCCTCCGCCCATCTATGGGTCAGGTAGACCAGAAGATCACCAGCTGATCGACCCCGACGAAATCCGTATTGGCGGTCACTAATCAGCTGGTGATCCTCAAGGTACCGGATGAGCTGGCAGTTAATAATGGATTCCATTATTTTGGAGAACAAGGAGGTGATCGCGATAGGCCTATAGTTGGATGGGTCTGAGCGGTCGCCTTTTTTAGGGATCGGGTGGACAAAAGCTGTCTTCCATGAATTCGGGACTACGCCTTGGGAGTAGGAGTACCGGAAAAGACGCGTTAGGACCGGTGCTAACTCCGGAGCACACGTCCTCAGCACAATTGGGGGGATTCCGTCAGGCCCACTCGACTTCTGGATGTCCAGGGAGAGCAGTGCTTTGCGAACCGAGCGCTGTGAGAACAGCACATCCGGCATGGAGCACTCACACCGCGGGATGGTCGGCGGTGTTTTCCCCCCGTCATCAAGAGTCGAGTTGGACGCAAAAAGGGAGCCGTTAGGTGGATGGCAACGGATATTGAATTTTTGTGATGCGTATATATTTCCGATGAACTTGACCAATATTATATTATAGTAAATCGAATATTTTGAAATAAAAAAAGTTATTTACAAATTACCAATTTGTTTTCACTTCAACACATTACCGTAAGAGATATTTGATGGACGGCTAAGATATTTGAGCTTTTGCTGACGTCCAGTAAGATAATCAGGTAAGATAATCTTTGAAGCACATGAGGCAGACCTCTTATACCATATTTATATAGTTTGTCTAACAAGACAGGAACAGTAACGGTGTTGAACGCCTAGCAAAATAAAAATAAAACTACAAAACCTTTGTTACCTGACTCCAGGTGATTACTTATTTAAAAACCCTCAGTTAAAGAAATTCCATTTCTAAAACCAAATTGATTTTTAGAGAGCAAGTCGTTATCTATGAGATATTTTTCAATCTATTGTTTAGTAGCTTTTCCAGTATTTTGGATAGTACTGTTAGTACAGAAATTGGTCTGTAATTGTCGACATCATCTTTACTTCACTTTTATGTATGGGGGTTTAAGGCCCTTTTAAATGTTACGGAAAAACGGATACTTTTAAAGCAAAGATTGTAAATAGGGCAAATAATAGGTCTGAAGGTGTGTCTGGTCATTTTAATAAAAGGTGTAGAAATATCATCCCAAATATTATCCCATCCCGGAGCGAAATCATTGCAGAGGTTGCTCATAATTGAATTTACTTCCAACGGATCAGTATTTAAGAGAAAATAATTTATAAGGGTTGGTATTTTATTTATGTAACTATTTACTATAGGAGTTAAAGAGTTTTTTTTAGGTTTTCAGCTAAGTTATTGCCTGTATTAGAAAAAGATCGTTATCAGATTCTACAAGGGAAGATGCAATATTTTTAAGTTTATGTGTGTCGTCAGATTTATATTTATTAACATAGCAAATTTATTTTATATTTTTCTATAGAATTTTCTGGTTATTTATTGCATTATCCAATTTTCTCTTTTTATAATTATTTTTATGCCGGATAAGTTTATGATAGTAATTTCTATAGCGTAAGATAATTTAAGAATTTGGTTATCAGGATTCTTTATAATGTAATTTATCTCGATTTCGAAAACATCGTAATATTCCAGGTGTTATTCATGACTATATACAGCGTTTCCTAACAGAAATTGTAATTATCGTTTGATTACTATTGTTCACTGCCACCAAAATTATACTAATCAAAGCATCAGCAGCCAGTATTGTGTCTCTTATGTTTAATATATATGTAATCTTGGACTTTGTTTCATCAAGGGTTGTTATATAATTTACGGATACCTAAGTTTTTGAAACATTGTGGTGCAAAGCCACGCTGCAGCTATGTTATGGTTGTACTCCAATGGGTTCGGGGAAGGACCACGCTCTCACAGAATACCAGCGTAAAATAGCAGCTTAATGCTAGTGCGTTTCGTACAGTGAGTGTAGAGAACGGAGACCCTTTTTACTGGAAATGAGGTATTCCATTTTAGTTCTCACGGGTGACAACGCATCTGCATTTTGATTCACAAACGAGGATAGATGTAGATGTCTATGGGCCACAGCAACCACTTACCATCAGGTGAACTGTGTGCTCGTTTGTCACCCTATCCTATAAAAGAAGAAGAAGCCTCCATTGTTTAATTGAAGTTGGTTGCAGGTGTCTGTAAGTTCGTTTGTAATTTAAGTTAATAAAAAGAAACTAATTATAACCACGAAATTCCAGGTACTTACTTAGAAAATAAAAATATATGTAGGTATATTTGTAAGTCGTGATAATTATTTAAAACATTTTATATTTATCTTTATTGTATATAATAAAATATAATATTTTTATTCAATATAGATTACATGTAATTATTATTGAAAGTAATTTTTTTACTTTACCACTAGTTCGGAAAAAAAACCTCTGTCCCGGGAAGAACCAGTACGATACCCAGCAGGACTTTTAAAAACCCAGCGAGACTTAAATGTCGTTTTACTACTGTATGTCGTTTAAGTAACTGAATACTCGTATACTTAGAGTAATTACAAACATACTTATTCTGAGTAAATATGAGTCTGAAGACTTCACAAATAGTTTCATACTAAATAATGTCATTAATATAAGAAAATATTATGTTAATACATCGGCTCTATAAAATATTTTATTTTTAATTTATGAATGTTTGTAAAGCTCAAGCGATTCTTTGACGATTATGATTCTCAAACGCCATTCATTTGGGAAATCGAACGAAGAACTAAAGCGCTGACTTCTGAATGTGAAATTATTTTATTCGTTTTTGTTCAAATTTTTTGAAGTCGGCAAAATTATATAATAATTTAGTGGTCGCCTAAATATCAATTAAACATATCAGTATGAATGTGTGGCCACTACAGTTTAAGAGAATCCATTATTCCAACCCGTTTGTGTCGACGTTATAAGACTACATGGCTGTCAGAAAAGGTTTTCTAAACATATCGCATTTCAGTTAAATACACCAGACCAGCATCTCGCCAAACGGACTCCATGAGAGGTCTCTAGATGGTCAAAGGTACGAGACCTCTGGTAATGCGACCGCTAATCGGCCTGACAATGGAAGCGTATTTGGCAAAACTTACCTGCAACGTAGGACAGGAAAATAGGAATAAGAATATAAGGTTGCCCAACGACGGTAATGATATAATTTATTTAATTATTAATTATTTATGATATGTATTTGATAACGGTTACATTTATTTATTACAAAACGACGTCGATTTTTGCATCCATTATATCCTATCAAAGTCCACTACTGTAGATAGGCTTCCCCATATGTAGGGAAATATTTCTTACTCTTTTGGGAGATATAAGCCATAGTTGCCACGCTTGGCATGCAGTTTGGCTATCTGCTACCTATCTCTTGGTTTCACTCTGTTGCCTCTTACAACACCCATGGGACGATATGGGGTAGAGGATAGAGGTAGAGGATTTTTTACGTGGTAGAGCCATGCATGCAGCTATATTAATAGTATAGTTGTAGCACGAATGGGTCGGCTCGACCGGGGGAGGACCACGCTCTCACAGAATACCAGCCTAATGCTGCTGTGTTTTGTATGGTGGGTGTAGAGAACCGGAGACCCTTTTTACTGGAAAAAAAGGCATTCCATCCTAGTCCTCACGGGTGACAACGCATCTGCATTTTGATTCACAAACGAGGATAGATGTAGATGTCTATGGGCCACAGCAACCACTTACCATGAGGTGAACTGTGTGCTCGTTTGTCACCCTTATTCTATATAAAAAAAAATCTTACACCGCCACTACATTGTTAAAATAAATAAGAAGTTAATATTTTAAAATGTGTGTTTCTAGAAATATTTAACGAAGTGATAAATTCTCGTTAACAGGGCAATATTCAACTTTTAAAGAGAAAATTTTAATCAGACTAAAACTAGCACTTTAGCATATCTGTGCAGTCTGCCAGCAAACGATATAATTTATCATCATTGGTTCCGATATAACGGCGGTGTTTCATTTTGTTATTGTTGGGATTACGCTCCAGCGAATAATTATTTTCCTTGCCATGGCATATTATGAATTTTTTTATACTTTATTATGTTTTCAAGGTATATTATTATATCTGTTATTTCATATTTATATGTAATTTCCTATTATGAAAGAAAAAACGAAAGCAAATTTAGAAGAATAATTCTATATTATTTTGATATCTTCTGTTGCTGCTTTGCTATATTGCGAATTGTGATATTTTCGATTTTGAGAAAAATATTGCCGAGTATGTTCACCTAGCCCAGATTTCTTCACCATTAGTCAGTTTCAGTTGATCGTATGAATAACTTAGTCTTAAAATATGTGAGAAAAGAAAATAAGAGCTACGTTGCAGCTACGAATATATAGCAGGGACTGGCTGAAAATCAGTGCTGAGCATAATGCCCAGCGAATACTGAGCATGTTCCCGTTACCTCTCATTATACTCTCATTATAGTTATAGTAGTTAATTAGTTAATTGTACATTTCATTTTTCATTGGTATTTTAAGTCTATATAGTAAGTGTATACTTAGTTTTTAATTTTAAACTTATTATTGTGTGGCAATAAATAATTTTATTATTTATTTATTTATTATATTGTGGCTGTAGCACGAATGGATCGGGTCGACCGGGGTAGAACCACAGTCTCATATAATAGCAGCTAAATGCTGCTGTGTTTCGTATGAAGGGTGTAGATAATCGGATACCCTTTTTATTGGAAACGAAGCATTCCATCTTAGTCCTCTGGAGTGACAACACATCTGCGTTTTTGATCCTTAATCGAGGATAAATGTAGATGTTTATGGGTCACAGCATCCACTTACCATCAGGTGGGCTGTGTGCTCCTTTGTCAACCTTATTTTATAAAAAAGTAAGGAGAATCCGCAGTAAATTTAAAGTAACCGACATAGCCTAACATAGTAAGCTGAAAGTGTCATTCTAGTTACCGATTTAGCTCAAATAATTAACAAGCTGCGGTTTTAGGTTGGACATATAACTTAAAGACGACTTTTTCCAGTAAGAACAGAGCAGAGCGTCCCTCTACTACATGGAGCGATAACCACAGAGTTACTATATACATCTGAGAAGCGACGTCTTCGTAAGATGTGAAGGAGTCGATGAATGCAAGCTATCTTTGGTAGCGGCTTATATTCGTCAGTAGACTTGAATAGTATTTAATAATGTTAATGATGAGGCCATTCTATATAATATGATCACGCACGCCCTCTGGGAATTCTGCGATATACTTGCTTAGTGTTGTGGAATTTCCGCAGCACCTAATATTTGTACAAAACTAAAACATTAAAGATATGTTGTTAACGTGAAGCTTGATTTGTCTACTACAAATTATTGCTGGAAAATGACATAAGGTACCTACAGTAAGTTTAATCATTAAAAGTTTCTGAAAGTACATCTTGAAACATATTATGGGGAAGAAAGTAATTTCGAAGGTAGATGGGTCCCATTATTGCTCTTCAAGAAGTTAAATGAGCGGTTACTAACGAACATGATCGACGAAGAAGTTCTTAATAATATGAGCGGTTTGACTTAAAATTATTGAAACCTAAGAATGTTCTAGGAAATAAAACAGAATAAGTTTACTTGATACATATAATACAAAAACAAAAAGAAAAACAATTTTAATCTTTACCATATAACTAATTTCCATTATAACCATTATAAGTTTTTAGTTAAACATAGACCTCCTCTATTATTATTTTTTTATAGTTGCTTGGCAATTGGATTGGCAACCACAGTTTTTTTTATTTTCTAGTTGTTGCTAGGAAGACGCTGTTGCCTGTATCCTGTTTCAGTTTCCCTCTTTTTCTGTGTATGGATATTTTTAATCGCCACTTCGAGGTTAATATAAGGTCGGGGAAAAAGTTTTTTCGTATTTTATATACAAATGAAATACATTTTTTTTTTCAAAGTTTAATCACATTTAATTATAATATATATGTGCAATTTGTTTGACAATTTGTTGCAACATCAACAACATCTACATCTATCTTCGTTTGCGAATTAAAATGCAGATGCGTTGTCAGCCGTGAGGACTAAGATAGAATGCCTCTTTTCCAGTAAAAAAGGTCTCCAGTTCTCTACACTCACTATCGAAACACAGCAGCATTACTTAAGGTATATTAATAATACTAGATGGACGACTACGTTTTCTTGAATGTAGAAGCTTTGTTTGCGTTTACACAAGTATTTGGAAACTGTAAGTTTGAAATTAAATAAAGTCATACCTACATTGGACTGAAATTCACGATGGCAATAAACATTTTTATTTCTTCTCTCGTAATTCCTGCTGGTTTGTTTATATTACGGATGGCATGGATGGCACTGCATGGCACTGCCAACATCTTGCCTGATTCTCCAGTACATCCTAAAAGCTTCGATAGATTTCTGCTAAACATTAAAAATAAATTCAGTACGTCGTGATAGAATTAGTCATTTTCCCATTTGGGAGAAAAAAAAACCCGACAGATATGCAGTATTGTTCAAAATATCGTTCTTTCACTAAATGTGAAAATTGTAAAGTTTATATATGTTATAACGACAAACGCAATTGTTTTAAAGAGTTCCACTAAATATAATTTATATTTTTCTTAAATACATATGAAGCCATATTTGGTTTCACATTAGATGACTAGACTGCATACGAAGCCATATATGGCTTCGAGTAATAAGTTCTAATATATAAGTTTATTATTTTTTATTTCAATTTGATTTAATTATGCAAGCGTAATTAAATTCTATTTCGTAATAAAATAATATTCATTACATCTCCTTAATAATTCATGTGGTAAGGGGTTAAGGAATAATGAAAATCACATAATAGATCCCTAAAGAGGAGGATATTTGCAACAAAAAAGTCCAGACTTCCGGAAATCTATGTTAATTATTTATAATTTTAATTTAACGCTAAAAAAGGGCCGTTACGGCATCCGCGCGTCATCACTAGAAAGAGTACACCGGATAAAATGTTTTCTTTTGTAATATATAATGTTATTTTTAAAATTTTAATAAATTCTGGCATCATCGACGACCGAGTACTTTCCGAATGGCTCGATTCATTGGCACTGCGAACAGATGTTGTTGCATCTCTTTGCATTTTCTTTCGCATTTACCACAAGGAGTGCTCTGAGGAATTGTTCGGATTAATCCCAGCCGCCAAATTTCACGAAAGCACATCGCGGCAGAACTCCCGATACCATCCACACCATCTGGATGATTGTCAGTCCACCACTGTGCGATTTAGAGGTTTTCATCCTCGCACAACTTCCTTGTGGAATCGATTACCACCAGCGATTTTTCCGGGCCGATACGACTTAACAAGATCACATACTAAAAGTTTATTATATTTTTATATATTTGGTTTGTTATAATTTTTTTAAATAAACTTAAAATAAAATATTCATGAAATGTTGTTAATTTTTTTTAAGTGTTTATAAATAATTTCTTAATAAATGACTCCAAAATTTTTTTCCTGCATTAATTAATGTCATTGTTAAATGCCAAAACAGATGTATAATAAATAACATTTGCAAAATTAAAATTAACAACATTTCTTGAATATTTAATTTTTTCTTGATTAAAAAAAATTATAAACAACAAAATATAAAACTTTAATAAACTTTTATCATGTGTACTTGTTAAGTATGTATAAGAAGAGCTCCGAGAAGTGAAAAATTTATAGGTCAATTATTTAATCTTTTATGTAGAATTTTGTAAAAACTGGAAAAAAATTTTGTTAGCAACTGTATAACTTTTGAAAAATCGAGAATTTTTTCTAACGAGGATTTATTCTTTCCAGTGTACAAATGATACCAAAAATTTATCAAATTTTTAAAATAACCTTAAATGTTATAAAAACATATTTTATCCGGTGTACTCTCTCTAATGGCGTCGCACGCATGCCATAACGGGTTCACGGAGCCCCATTTTTATTCTATATTTTTTCGTGGTAGGGCCATGCTGCAGCTGTATTACTGGTATAGTTGTAGCACGAATGGGTCGGCTCGACCGGGGAAGGATCACACTCTCACAGAATACCAGCGTAAAATAGCAGCTTCACACTGCTGTGTTTCGTTTGTTGTGAGTGTAGAGAACTGGAGATCCCTTTTACTAGAAACGAGGCATTCCATGTTAGTGCTCACGGGTGACAACACATATGCATTTTGATTCGTAATCGAGGATAGATGTCGATGTCTATGGGCTACAACAACCACTTACTATCAGGTGGACTTTATGCTCGTTTGTCATCCTTATCCTATAAAAAAGCATTAAATTAAAATTATAAATAATGCAGATAGAGTTCCGGAAGTCGGGAGTTTTTTTTTTGTTGCAATATGTGATTTTCATTATCCCTTAAAGTTTTTGAGTTATTTCCCAAAATTTGGAGTCCTTTTTTAGTTTTTTTGTCAATAACAATATTGCAATTTTTTTTGCAAAAAAAGAAACAAACGCATCAGAATATTATTCCGAATCGAATGAGCCATAGCTCATATTTTTAGCAGAATGAAACAATTTTTCGCAGAAAACTCACTTCTCAACCAGACACTCCTATTAGTCCTATTAGTAACCGCTACTCTATTAGTATTACTCCCATAAAAAATGTTTTTGCCAACCGCCTGCCAAGTTGGGCAGCTATGGAAAATATCCCTTGTATGTAGTAATCTATAGGAGAGTCCAAGACTTTGATAGGCTGTAAATGATAATTTTAATGACGAAAAATAAGGTAATTAACTTTCAAATTTTAATATTCGCTTACAATATTTGTTTTAGAATTACGTTAATCGATTTTGGCTTAGTATCAACCCCACGTTCATTAAGCGTAGTCATTAAAGGCTCAAAGAGATGCAATTAAAAGCAACGACCACAAAATGTCACGTACAAATGAATCGTCAATTTGTGTTAGCGTCGATAACCCAAATTCGCGCTTCATATATACGTTACGTGGACGATATATAACGAAATATGAGTATGTTTTCATAGTCAAAGTCAAATCTGTTTAATAAACTAACTGACCAACGAAATCAATGCAATGTCGAATGTCCAATAACATGTCTTAAATGTCAGTTATTTCAATAATACACAAACAAAATATTAATCAAAATCTTACTTCCGTTTGCCGCGCTATATTTTTAGAGATATTAATGCAGTTTACGGATTTACTCAATAAACATACTAGTTTTAGCCTGTTTGAATTTAAGAACCTCTACCGTATTGACCTCGACCAGGGCGAGGCAACTTTGTATGAAAGCTGAAAAATCTGCACACAATCATGATTTTGTCAATATGCGTGTTAGGCTTGTAAAAATAAAGCGAGATAAAATATCGCTGTCTCATTCTTTAATGTTGTTTTAGATTGGCATTTTAAAAATTAGATAAACAAATCCATATTATATGGGAAGAAAATAAAAATATTAATTCGGTGTTAAACTTTTATTGGTTTGCTCTTTAAAGTATAATTACATACATGATACTCTGAGATTTTTTTTAGAAATTAGTTTACCTATTAATTGATTTAAATTAAATTATTAAATATTAGCAGAATTCTATCAAAAGTAGCAATGAATTAATAAAAGAAGAAAAAATTTGTTTGTCAACGTCTTTCATATTGAAAATATTTTTTGAAATTTATTAAAATTTATTTCATAGATTTAGTTGGCAATATTTATTATTCATTTTTGCTTAAATTCAGTTAGATGGACTTCATTTTCGTATGTGTGCGAATATACAGTCATAATATCGTCGTGAATGTACAGTAAAGATTTTTTTTGAGATGTTAATTCTGTATAAGATATTGACTATAAATGAATTCATTATTTCAAAGTTTTATGCACGATTTGTGATCATCATTGAAAGTAAGTTAAGTGATGTGTAAATAAAATGCACAAAATCATCTGATCACTTTCTGCAAGTTTCCTATGATAGGAAAAGAAATCTTATGGCAATATTGTGGTAAGGCTATAAATATTTCGAATTTATTGGCCGTTATTTGTAAGGTTTATTACTATATTGACTCGAATTGTATCTGTTTCAGATCACGTAAATGGGCTGAGTTAAGTTTTCATCATGAGAATTATGCTGATTTAAATTTACATTAATGTTCTGTGAAGAATAACTCTCTGATACATGTGTTATATGTTTGTAACGTGCATGGAAATATTATGTGCAAAAGCAATAAAAACATCAATAATAATGTGTAGTTTATAAAACAATCTGTCTTCCAGAAAATAAAATTACATAACTATACTTATTTATAGTTTTATTTTATCCCACATACTAATCTAAAGAATATTCGAGTAATTTTGGTGCAACCTCTCAAATATATGGAAATTTCCCCATAGGTTTGTGAGGCTTGAGCCAAAATAACTCGAATAAGCCTTAAATAAAAAGTTTAAAGTTACAGAGTACAAAGGTTTGAAATTCTCGCTAAAAAAGTTTTATATGGGCATCCACCGTAGTGCTTTTCGTATACACACATAAACATGTGTTTCGGTTTTTTAGTATGAAGTTGTTGTTCTTCTCTTGATAAAGAGTAATTGTATTCTGTAACCTCGACCGATCAACGACCGAATCTTCGTTCTACAAGAGACCGTTTGTTTATTGTTGAATGAAGTGATTTATACGTTACGTAATATATATTTTCATTAAGTACATGACGTTGTCAAAAAAAAGGCCCGAATGTGTCAAAATATTCGTCTGTTTCAAAGGTCGCGGAGCGACTCGCGTACCTTCAAGTTACGCGACTTAGGTATTACCAAGGGGCCAAGCGCACTTTTACTGGGTCGCTAGTTATTTTGCTGTGGACTACGGTCCAGTCCCAAAGTCGCGTCCCTCTTCCGGGGCAGCGTGTTGTTTGGTTAACGCTCACCGCACATGGCGTTGGCCTGTGTGGGGCCGTGTATCTTCCACGGTGAGAGAGCGAAGCCCATGTATCGTATATCTTTATATAAAATACTAGCGATCCACCCCGGCTTCGCATGGGTGATTTTTGGATTACGACAACAGCGCCACCTACTGGGTCCAATTGTAAATCGGTTAGATCATCCAGGGACTCAATAAGAGGCACAAAAATTTCATCTAAATCAGTGAGACTAACGGACAGTAATTGATTATTATATAAAGAGATTGTAAACCTTTTCCAAGCGTGAAGGGATTAATATAATATAAGAGATTGATTGATATGAACCTGATGCAAGTGGAATAGGTATGATTTAATATTCTTTACTCTTTTGAGCCCTTTCTTCGTGAACAAACAAGGTTCTTTAGCTTAAAATAATAAAACACTATCAACGGCTTTCGATTGTTCTAGTGAATATTTATTCTTTCAAGAGACATTAAAAGAACTAAGTTACTAAACAAATGCAACATAAATAAGCGTCCAAGGCGTATCATCTTGATAACGGCATAATTATACAAAAAAAAACGGCCTTCACTAAATCTTTAGAAAGATTCTTGATAAAGATCAAAATGTTGTTAGCCTGGTGACGTTATTATATTTTTTTATATTTCAATAGACGGCCATTTTCATAAATAGAGCAATTTACAATATGAAGAGTTCAAGTAAATCATCACTTGTCACATCAAATGTTTTGCAATTTCAGTGGGTATATTTATTAACCTTGAAGGAACTCATTTTAGCTACTTCATACTTATCTTTTAAAATACTGCCATTTTATTTTAGTGCAACCTCTTCCTTTTGAAATGAAGTTTGCCACTTACCATATGCATTTCAGATAGGTTTCCAGGTTTAACCTATAGCAAATCATTCCATTAGAGGGTGCATCAGTTCATCAGTTGAATGCTAACTGGGATATGATGTAAATAACGTTATTCAACCTCAATAATAGGATTTTAACTATTCTCTGTTAGAAGTCAGTAATTTTAGCATGTCCATTTACTATTGTTTATTTTCCCCACGTGACAAAATAGGGTCTGAGTTCTCTTACCGCATAGTTTATAAATGATTATATGTAAGCAATGGGCCTAAGGTATGTCCATTTTTATCTAAGTACCAGCACACGTGAAAACCAATACATGTACGGGACAAACAAATGAGACCTTTGTGAGCGAAGGATGGCAGAAAATTAATTAACACTTTCACTGTCCGGTTTTCAGACACAATAGTAAGACAATAGCAATGACCTATATGTAGTGCACGGGACAGCGAAAGGGTTAAGTTAAAACTTCATAGCCTGTTGTAAGTGGGGATCAGCATCACCTGTATAGGGTATTGTCTCTGCACTCACGATTAGTCTGTCCAACGTCATATTTGGTTAAATACGAGTATTTCAAATGCTGCATGTTATCTGACGCGTTCTTGGTGAGAGCTATGTTCAGCATTGGATTAAAAAAGGATGCTAATGACGATGAATATCACTGAATATAAATAAATACATTGCATGTATATGTGTATTTGGATCAAAAATTTAAATTTAAATCTCGTATTGATAAAATAGTTAACAAGTCCTATAAGATGCTTGGATTTTTCTTACGAATTACTAAAGACTTTAAAAAACTCTAATTATTTTGTATAACTCATTGGTCCGCCCAACATTAGAATATTGCTCAACAGTTTGGAATCCTCAACATAATATTTATATAAAGTGAATTGAAAAAATTCACAATAAATTTCTGAATCATATCCAATTTAGATAGGTCGGTGATGTCTCTAATTTGTGTAGATTAGCTTCTGACCAAAAATCTCGCCGTACTGTCAGGGATCAGATATTTTTATATAAAATCATTCATAATAGGGTAGACTCCACACTTCTAAATGAAATAAATTTTAGATGCCATAGGATAAGTGCTAGAAAGAAACTTTTAATTTGTACTTCTACTATGCGCACTAAATATGGCAAGAACAATTTTATACCTCGTGCATGTAAATCTTATAATAACATATTTTCACATGTTGATGTATTTTCTCTGTCATTTGGATAGTATAAAACGGAAATTAAAACTGTAATGGGTAACAGTTAAAATTAATATATCACTTCAATATTTCATTTTACTTAAATTTAACTTTAGTTTTACTCACCAAAGTAGATCATGATGTTCGCTTCTTGTCGATGAGTTACTTAACTGTAGAAACTTTATTGTTAAATATAAGATTAATATGTGTTATGTATTAGACTAAAATTGTGTTTGTTTCCCTTGAAAATAAAGTAAATAAATAAAATATACGCTGGTATTATATTAGAGCACGCTCCTACCCCGGTCGAGCCGACCTCTTCGTGCTACAACCATAATATAGATGCAGCGTATAAAATAACTTTCTTGTCTACTTCTACACAAAAGGACTTCTAGGCAGAATAAAGTGCTTCCTCCACACGCCTATTTATCATTTCTATAACTCCAAGCTATCTGAAAAAAAACTTTAAGTTTCTTGGTCATGACATATCAGATAACGTTTTATGGTAAGCCGCAGAAGTTATACTCGCGCTACATTCTTATCGAACTAAATGCTTTAAGAATTCCTAGTGTATGTTATGAAGCCACGCTGCAACCGTATTATGCCTGCAGTATGAATGGGTCAGGTCCGGATCGGGCCGGGGAAGGACAACGCCTTTAAATAATGTCAGTGTATAATAGAATGCTGCATAGTGCCGCTGTTTTCCCATGTTTGGTGACGATGTTCACAGATCCTTTAACAAATGCATTTATTTATTTATTTCACGCAGAGCCCATATGTTTTATCGACAAATTAAATTATATCTAGGGTTAGTAAATATATATATACTTATATTAAAACACTTTAACACCAAGGACCACCGATTAACAAATACCCCCAGGATACTGTTTCGCAAACGGTTCAGCGCGGAGGCACACTGCCTCCTAACTAACGCGTCAATACGAGTCTTTTTTTTATAGGATAAGGATAACAAACGAGAACACAGTCCACCTGATGGTAAGTGATTGCTGTGGCCCATAGACATCTACATCTATCTTCGATTACGAATCAAAATGTAGATGCGTTGTCACCCGTGTGGACTGAGATGGAATGCCTCGTTACCAGTAAAAAGGGGTCTCCGGTTCTCTACACTCACCATACGAAACACAGCATGGTTAAGCTGCTATTTTACGCCGGTATTCTGTGAGAGCGTGTTCCTTCCCCGGCCGAGCCGACCCAGTCGTGCTACAACTATACCAGTAATATAGCTGCAGCATGGCTCTACCACGTACTAAAGTCTCAGCGAAAATGCCTGAGGCGCTTCATCATCATGGCAACTCCAACAGTACCCTCAAGACATTGTTGTATTGGAAACACAGATTGCTGCTTGCTTGCTGGGTATAGCTTACCCACAGGCTGCAACAGTGTAATATGCTGGCGAATCGCCAACGATCTACGCTCCTTCTCCATGTCTATCGTATTATCTTTCAAATCAACTGTAATCCAGTGCCCCAGGTACTTAAAACTCGCTACCCGCTTCAAAGGTTTCCACACAATGAAATTTCCGGAAGTTCAGCGTAGTTAATTGAACCCGACTTAAACAAAATCCATTCACTTGTACTTGTGTTGTACTTAAACCCGTGAGCCGCTACGTAACCACAGTATAAAATAAACATACAGTAGGACGACGCCTTTGATCTCGTGGTAAATGCCGACAACGTCTAGACAGCGTAATGAGGTCAGGGTTGTCACAAATTAACAACTTTTGCTAATTTAGTTATTTATTTTAGATCTACATCGTGATCAACAATATGATTACTAAAATAAAGAATAAGTAATAATTTGTTCTAATATTTTTCCTGAAAGTACTCAAAACGCTAATTGCACGCCTCACAACGTGAGGGAGTGCTCTACTGTCGATATGTGGCCATACCTCAGTTTCGCTACATAAAATCGTTCATACTCTTAGCTAGACATTAAATGCATATTATTATTAACGTTACAATGACTACAGACATTGAATTATTGGTTTATTTTATAATTGATTCACTTTAGATTACATAACAAAAACTGGAATTGAAAAAATATATGGACTGACGTCCGTTTGTCTGTGCGTCTTCTCGCTTAATAGAAATGTAAGCAATAGATTGAGATATATAGTATTAAATAAGATTCCATACATTCTAAGGAGGGTGCTTATTGATTTTTGCTATTTAACTGAACACTTTTTAAAAGTTATTTATTTTTTCATTAAAATTAAAAGAAACGCTCATGAGGCGTGCATTTTTGATTTTTCAAATATTTACTACTACTATAACTATATGGACACCTGGTTTGTTACTAAATAATCGATAAGAAAAAAAAAGGATATTATAACTAATTAATTTCCAAATCAGGAATTATAAATGGGCAACTGACAAATATTTTCGGTTTTTAGATTTACTGGATTTGAAATTTCTATTATTGAACTTAATTATATAAAAAATTCTCATCCTAATAAATAAATTTAACAAATAATTTATTGGGAAGCATGCACATGGTTTGGTGTTGAATTCTATTAGTCTCAAATGCTCAAACAATTTGAACCCAATGTTTCCAGTAAAAGTAAAGATCGACATCAATTCTGTTTCCAAGCTATGTATGTAATCCACAAAATCATCTGGAGGGACTTGTAGTCCTCCGAAGCGATCACGGCTAGTATCATAAGCTCTCAGACGAATGTATAAATTTTTCTCATTTGATTCATCGTCATATGATGATGCGTAACTAATTATCGATAGGCAGTCACGCTTGTGACTTTCAACACACCCTCGCAACAAATAACCGCAGATATAGTGGAATGCATTTTTTTCTGGAATGTCGTACATATTTGTAAGATTCTCTTTAGGTTGTGTTTGAGGTGGATCCTGGATAGAAACTTGAGTTTGAGGTGTATTTTTGGCGAATTCTACAAATTGGGCTAGTATGCTATCAAAATCTTCGGTACAGTTTGTAGCGTCTGATAAATTTAGAATTTGGCATAGAAAGATTTTTCGGAATGCCCTGGTGTATTGTATACAAGAGGGTTCCCGACAATTTCCGCCAGCTTGCCTCACAAGCCCAAAAAAATTTTCTAAGCAATCATTGTTAATTCTTCGTGTGAGTAAGTAATCATATCCCTCAGACTTCATATCTTGATATAATTGCCGAAATGAGTTTATTGTTATGTTGAAAGCATTTATAAATTTTATGATATTGGTAACGTCACGGCCATTCTTTTTATTTTTAACTCTCATGCTATTAAACAGACGCTGAGATTTATCTAGCAATTCCTCTTGGAGAGTAGTACTCCTATACGGTTTACTGTAGGATTTTGGTGAGTCGATGTTGCTTGAATTCAGTAAATCAAAGAGGCTGTTCATGATTTCAATAAAAAATATCGTACCATCATCAACTTGTAGAGTACCCGATGATTGGTAATTTTTTAAAGCTGCTACTACAGAATTGCTAAATAATTGAACGGCAAAACGAACTTTTTGTTTTTGGAAACTATTTGGCTGTAAATGTGAATCAGTTAAACGAGGAGCTGATCGCATATCTTTCATTTTATCTAGTTCATACATGTTTGTTATGTCCTCCCACCGAGTAGTTTTGCCATCAAACTCAAAATTATAGTTTATTAAATTATTTCTCACACACTTCATTAAGTGTGGAACATCAAATATGTAGTAAATGTTGTGACCACCAATCTCAAAACATGAGCTTTCTTTAGAGATCCCTAATGTTTTTGAAAATGCCAAAAAATCAGATCCTAGATCTGACACAAAAGCTCGTATATTAAAGCCAAGCTCTAAAAGACGTTTCACAGTAGCAATTATCCATGTTTTTAATTGATCATCAATTTTACTGCTGGAGATAAAAGAAAAGCCAATAGGTTGTTTCCATTTTGATGTTATACCTCGAAGCATTAAGGTAAAAGCATACCCTGCGGCAACAGGTTGCTGTTGCCCATCTACTTCATGGAGGCTCAATATTTTATCTTCCTTGCTGTTATAGGATAAGTTTAATTTCAGACTCATCTCATCCATACAAAGCACACATTCTTTTTCAGATGATGACATATGCTTGATTGTAGCTGATAAAACATTCCACATTTGCTGGTTAACTTTAGTTTGCATAGGTAGGTACATCTTAGCTAAAGTTGATTTAGACGGTAAACAAATAGTCTTCGATAAAAATCGATAAGCGAGAGGGCTTGTGTAATACATATTTAAGCAAAACAATTTGAATTCTCTGCTATATCTATTGTTTTTACAATGGGGTTTTAAATAAATTTGCGCCTTTACAATCGCGCTTAACTTGGGGGATAAAAATTTATCACAACCATTCAAAAACTGTTCCGCGGTAACATCTTCATATTTTTTAGCAGTGCATTTTAACTTTTTACTTATTTTAAACAATTGTTTCCTAAGTTTACTTTTTCGGGGAGTAAAGTCAGTCAATCGTGCTGGTGTCTGAGAACTAAAATCTATACCTATATATTTCTTAGTGTTTGTGTGTTCTGAATTTTGTGATGAAGAACCTACTAATTCATGGTCTCTTCGAGCTATTTTTGGTATTAAAACATGGCGTTTATCGGAGAGTTCCAATATTACATCACTTAAAATTTTGACTTTAGGATCAGTCTGTGTATGGATCGAGTCGTTGGTTGGTAAAAATAACGTTGGTATAGCTGTTTTCTTAAGTAACTTCTTCCCGTACATACTCTTTTCGAAATGCAAACTGCAAATGTACGTATTCTTTATGCTTTTGAAAGTTCTTCCAACTAAATTAGGTCTTCCAATAACTTTCAGCCATGATTTGCATCAGAAATTTTTAAATACAATACTTATTAATACATTTTCATAATTATCACCCACTAGCCTCAAAATTGACATCCCTAACATTAAAAAAATGATGTCTACCATCTTGGATTTAAAAATAAATTCCATTTTTGTAATCAGCATCCCAAGAAACCTCGAAATTGATACCCATATCATATTATTAAAAAAAATGTCCGCCATCTTGGATATGAAAATGGATGCTGGTTTCGTAATAAGCACCCCAAGAAACCTCGAAATTGATACCCATATATTATTAAAAAAATGTCCGCCATCTTGGATATGAAAATGGGTGGCGGTTTCGTAATAAGCACCCCAAGAAACCTCGAAATTGATACCCATATCATATTATTAAAATAATGTCCGCCATCTTGGATATGAAAATGGGTGCCGGTTTCGTAATAAGCACCCCAAGAAACCTCGAAATTGATACCCATATCATATAATTAAAAAAATGTCCGCCATCTTGGATATGAAAATGGGTGGCGGTTTCGTAATAAGCACGCCAAGAAACCTCGAAATTGATACCCATATCATATTATTAAAAAAAATGTCCGCCATCTTGGATATGAAAATGGATGCCTGTTTCGTAATAAGCACCCCAAGAAACCTCGAAATTGATACCCATATCATATTATTAAAAAAATATCCGCCATCTTGGATATGAAAATGGGTGCCGGTTTCGTAATAAGCACCCCAAGAAACCTCGAAATTGATACCCATATCATATTATTAAAATAATGTCCGCCATCTTGGATATGAAAATGCGTGCCGGTTTCCTAATAAGCACCCCAAGAAACCTCGAAATTGATACCCATATCATATTATTAAAAAAATGTCCGCCATCTTGGATATGAAAATGGGTGGCGGTTTCGTAATAAGCACCCCAAGAAACCTCGAAATTGATACCCTTATCATATTATTAAAAAAAATGTCCGCCATCTTGGATATGAAAATGGATGCTGGTTTCGTAATAAGCACCCCAAGAAACCTCGAAATTGATACCCATATATTATTAAAAAAATATCCGCCATCTTGGATATGAAAATGGGTGCCGGTTTCGTAATAAGCACCCCAAGAAACCTCGAAATTGATACCCATATCATATTATTAAAATAATGTCCGCCATCTTGGATATGAAAATGGACGCCTGTTTCGTAATAAGTACCCCAAGAAACCTCAAAATCGATACCCATATCATATTATTAAAAAAATGTCCGCCATCTTGGATATGAAAATGGATGCCGATTTCGTAATAAGCACCCCAAGAAACCTCGAAATTGATACCCATATCATATTATTAAAATAATGTCCGCCATCTTGGATATGAAAATGCGTGCCGGTTTCGTAATAAGCACCCCAAGAAACCTCGAAATTGATACCCATATCATATTATTAAAAAAATGTCCGCCATCTTGGATATGAAAATGGGTGGCGGTTTCGTAATTAGTACCCCAAGAAACCTCAAAATCGATACCCATATCATATTATTAAAAAAATGTCCGCCATCTTGGATATGAAAATGGATGCCGATTTCGTAATAAGCACCCCAAGAAACCTCGAAATTGATACCCATATCATATTATTAAAAAAATATCCGCCATCTTGGATATAAAAATGGATGGCATTTTCGTAATTATCACCCCAATAAACCATGAAATTGACATTCATATCATACATATATTAAAAAATTACCGCCATCTTGGATTTAAAAATAAAAGCTATTTTCGTAATTAGCACACCGACAAACCAAAAAATTGACCCGTAAATCTTAATATTTTATAAAAAAACTTCGAAAGACCGAAGACGAGGCACTATAGTATGGTATAAAACCTTAGCCGGCCCAACCACACGATTTAGATGAAGAAAAAAAATCAATCAATCAGTAATGCCCAGCGACTATTACCTATTTTTTTACCCGCCATTTCTTTTACGTTGACATGACAAAATATACATAATGTAAAAAATAATAACAATATTGATTTACCTTTCCTCCGTGTGCGGAATTTGGTGAAATCGCAGATCTTTATTTATGCGAGATGACGACTTGCAATCGCTCACTGCACACGTCGTATGAACCATTTTAATTATAATTATCAACACTAAAAATAATCAAAGCAAGCGCGTGTTAACCCTGGAAGTCGTGTCCCGAGCTCCTAATACGATTGGCATGAGCTACTCGGGCTCGTCCTACCCGCGTCTCACCCCTCACACCCCGCACGATTGCCCCGTCTAGACGTCTTCGTCGGACGACTGTATGGATTTATAGACTGTGACGTAACCCTTACAAATAGACAAAAGTCGTCTCATCCCGCTAATAGATGGACTTAATAGCACTATATTATCAGCGTAACTGATATTATTCACACAAACACCATCTACTTAACAGCCAACGTTGGCACTGTGTAGTCGACCCATTAGCTGGTTTACATAGAGGTGGAATAATCTTAGAGAGCTTAATCCAGCCTTCCTCTCGCTATATTGCAACCCGCATAATTCAGAATACGAGCCATTCCATTTCACAACATTTTTCTGGTGCCCGTACCAGTACTGGAATAACGATATAATCTCTCTGGCTACATTAGTCTCATTATACAGCTTCTGCCACAGTTTACCATAATTTACAAAGTCAAAAGCCCTAGATAAATCCAAAAAAACATGCGAATACAGGCGTTTTTCTGGCAGTGTAGTATTGGACAGTCTACTTGAGAGACAGAATGAATACTCAGTATTACTTGCATGAAAAAAGACTGTTAAAAGCCCACATTATTTTTGACTTTACATTATTTCTATTTTTTAAATTATAACTATTCACAATTATCAACAGTAGTTTTCTAATTTTTTTGTAATAAATTCAAGTTTACTATTACATAAGTAACCTAAATATTAAAGAATTAAAATGTTTTACAAACGATTTTTTCCCATTCACAAAAATGTTCTCGTACAAACACAATCTAAGTTACACAATGCATTGCAGTTACTTGGCACTTTGCCATTTCGCCTTTGCTTTTCGATGCCGCATTTTGAGCTGTAATTAAAATCCGGTTGCTGCAATCGACTCTTAACTAGAGATATGGACTTAAATCATTCATAGCTTCAAGTTTAATTTTTAAGTATAATTTAAAAATGAGGATATAAATATTTTATTTTTAAATTCACGTTAACTATTTAAGTGACAGTGTATTTACTGTTGTGTTTCGCTTTAAAAATACTAATTGTTAGATAGAGCCTGCATAGTAACAGACAGTGAGGTATTCGACCTTAGCCGCATGGGTGGCAAGGCACTTTAAAGCGGCTGCAACCCAATGTTCGAGGGGCCGATTTGAATTACCTCCACCTCTACTTGGGGGTGCTGCGGTCTATGGCTTTGTATGGGGCATCCATTTGGGTCGGAGCTCCAACGGAAAGAACTATCACTTTTCTAAGAAGACGCCAGAGGGCGATGGCTGTCGGAGTCGTACGTGGGTACCGGACGATCTCCAAAGAGGTGGCATGCATTTGACGTGGTCCTACCCTGAGATATGGAGGTAGAGTTCCTTGTGTCATTTTTAATACTATTAACACTAGTACTATTTCCTTTAACCATTACCAGCAAACTGAAATGATTTTGTTAGGAGTGGTTCATGGCGGATTTAAACCCACAACCTTTTAAATTCGCGGTTCGCACCCTGCCATTAGGCTACTGTCGCCTACTACACTGTATTCTATCTCATTTTCTCGCTAGCTAAATCCTATATATATGATTCCAAAGAAGCTTTCTCTTCAAAATTATATTTTTGTACTTATTCCGGATGACCAACCTTTTCGACGGTCACTGCTTAGACTTAAGCTAATTTTGAAATCATCAAATAGAAGTTATTTATCAAATAAATTAAAATCCGACTGAATATTTAAAAGTGAAACACTTGGATTATGTTAACTTTTTATTAGTTTCTGTTGTTCTTTTTACTTATAAATAAATTTTATTTGAGGATTAAAAATATCTAAGTAAATTAAGATGTAATGCCACGTGACCACCGAAAATGGTAGCACAATGCTGCTATTTCACACTTATATTCTATGAGAGCGTGGTTTTCCAGGATTCAATACACCCATTCACGCTGCTTCTAAATTTTATTATGTGTAATTAAAACTTATTTCATTAATATTACAGTCAAACTTCTCTCTGTACAGAATGTAACAGAAATAATGAGTTTTCTTTTTGACAAAGGTTTAAAAAGTTTTTTAAGAAATATACTCTTACATAATGGAATAGAAATTTCATTTGGCTCCGTAAAAATTCTCCTGTTATCAATTGAAAAAAGTATCAATTGAAAAGTAAGTAAAGTAATCAAACCTCCTTCGACTTTTACATTTTAGCATATTTGAAAAAACTATCACCGTAATTTTATTATTTTTTGCCCTGATCGACGGGTGAGCTAAGCGAGCGTGATCTTGGTGGCTCGCCGGTAGAATCTATTCCTCCCCCCCATTACTACAATGGGAATCGTAAGAGGCGTCTATGGGAGGCCATAACTTTTTCTGATAGATGGAGTTTCTTAGTGATGTAAAATAAACGAACTGGCATGGGCATTAGTACTGAAGCTGCGGGACATCTTTTGCTGCGATCGCCAAATCGCCAATTTTTCTTGCAACGGGAGAGCCACATGTCTAGCATTGGATTTTTAAAGGACTGATAAAAAGAAAGAAAAAAGATGACGTACTTGTACATGGAATAATCTATTTTGCAATAGTTAAATGTTATGAAATCCCTGATAGTTTTCTTTACCAGTAAATTCGGCTAGCACTTTACATAAACATCGGTATGCAAATGAATGATTACAAAACGATAGCTTTGAGAGGGTTTTGACCAGGAAAGTATCGCTTACGCTTATTGCACCAATGCATGCTGACCGACTTCACATGATGTACTTGAATTATTTTTAATTTATTAATATAAAAAATGATATGACCAAAGTTTGTTTATTAAGCAAGTATTTCACTTTCAACTACACATTAAAATATATTTATATTGTTTATTTATTTAATCTACACTTCTACACTACTATTATAAAGAGGAAAGATTTGTTTGTTTGTTTGAATGGAATAGGCTCCGAAACTACTGGACCGATTTGAAAAATTCTTTCACCATTAGAATCCTACATTATCCCTGAAGAATATAGGCTATATAATATTTTCAAAAAGTTAGGGATCCGTATGAAAACTTCGTTAATGTAACCTAAGGTGTGAAAAAATACCAAAAAGAATCCTTATATCGCGTACGCTGCGGAAACTATTGATAATAGAGCAAAGTAATGTACTTCAGTTTTATAGAAGATATCAATATCTATAAAAAAGTCTGCGATACCATAAGTTTAACTATTACAGTTATGTCACAATAACTACTTTTTCATATTAAAATGTGAAATAGTAACGCCGGTACAAAATAGGCCACATTATTCGTATCAGTACCTGTATCATGCGTAACCACCAATTACGTTAACCATGTAATTTTAGTACCATATTTCACTTTTTAAATCTTTGTTAATTCACCAACCGTCCATCGTGATGTCTCTCTCGAAGTTCGCATGTCGCAAGGCGCAGACGCGTGATATACGCGGGTGAAACCGCGGGGCACAGCTAGTCTTTTATAATTTAATGATATTAAGCCCTTCTGACATTCTCTATCAGTCAACCCTGGATGATTTGAGAAGCTGTGACAGTTGTAAACAACCACTCTATAAATTAATAAATAAGTAGTGAAGATTATATCTTGTAACAAAATGCAAATAAATAAAATAAAATTTGTAAAAATATATAAACTTAATATTACTTTATAATAATGAATGAATAATAAATATATAAACGCGAACTTATATACAAAATCTTTAAATAAATAAAATAATATACCTAATACAAAAACAAAATAATATGACATGATACATATTAAAATACATGTTATACAAAATATTATGTTTTATATTATTACTTAAACAGCTAAAAAAAAGAGAAAAAACAAAAGTCGGATAAATCAGATGGCATTATTCGTGTTATAGAATTCTCGAACTAGTCTCTTAAAATAATTCTTGTTATTAGTTTTCTTGACATCAACAGGCAGGGCATTCCAGACCAGTATCGACTGCACAGTAAAAGAGGAATTAAAAAACGGCTCTTATGTGGTGGAATACGGATTTTTTAACACTATTTTGTGAACGGGGAACTCTATCATGAGTAAGATACAGATACTGAATTTTACCCTTAAGATAACAAGGAGAATTTGGATAATTTAAATTTGAATATAGTACTTGTAAAATTTGGTAGTTACGCCTTTGACGAATATAAAGCCAGTTAAGTTTAGAACGGTACTGGGAAACATGGTCATACTTACGTATGCCGAAAATAAATCTAATGCAATTGTACGCGCACCTAGTCGCCCAGACTTAGGTCTACCACACAGGAGCCCATACAGCTGTTAGGTTCGACGGACAACTAAGTGTGGGGCTCAAATGCCTATGGATATTTAATACATATGGACTAGGTACTTAATGCGACTTACCTGATTGTGAGGCAAAGACTGTCCCAAGGCTCGTTCAGGCGTTAATTGTCGTGAATGTAAGTAGTGTGTGAGAAGTGTATGTATGTGTAACCTGAATTAGCCCTTTTTAATCAGCAGCGACTCTGACTCCAGCACCACCACCCTATGTGGTATCACTCTAGCGGCGTCACTCGGTGTCACTCAAAGTCTAGCGTCCATTAGCACAAATCTGTAATCTAATACGAACGCTTCTCGCGGGTCACAAAGTTTAGCGGTTTTAACCGATACAGGAAAATATCTCCGAGTTATATCCAATGCCACAATCAACTACTCGACGCAAAGTATTATTGTCAAGCACTTCAACCGGCAATCACTATGTAATTTACGTAAATTACTTGCCAACAAATTTAGGTTAATCAATCAAATTATTACTGCTTCGTCGTCGCGTGAACGCACTATGATAACCAAACGGCGTCTATTGTTCTAGACTCAACAAAAACCTCGTCGTTGCATAAATTTGCTAACAAACCGACACTAAAAAGGAAGGTTATACCGGACGACCACGTCGTGCTAGAACGCACAGCTTTTTTGACTTCCGCCGCAACACGCCGTTCAACGGAGATTTCAGACTGACCCGTGGCGCGATACGCCACGGCCCCCCGTCCCGTTAATCGACGCATCAGGTGACCGGGCGTGAGCGGGGGGAACGCGCGCGGGGAGTAGAGGCCCGACAGCAATCCCTGTTGCCATCGGACGTTTACGCTCGTAATGCAGTTTTAAACATTTAGCATTTGGCGCAAATAAACTCCCGTCCCGGACATAAGGACTTATGTCCGCGAGCAAACCAGCAAGCGGAACAGGGTCGCGACGGCACGTTGCAAGACCGAATCTACAACCGAGACTAGGTCACCTTAGGCACCTCATCAGATCTTGCAACCCTAACCACGTCCTTAAAATTACCACCCCAATGTGGGCAAGCCGGAGGGTCGAACCTCCACTTGATGCCCTTCCTGGACATCGCAGCACCTAAATAAGTCCTGTTACTGGACAGAAGTCCGACGACCTCTTTCAAACACCTATCGTGCCCCTAGCATTCGTTCTGCAATCCGACCGGATCAGGTCCGGAAGTCCGAAGGTCCGCCCGGAAGCGGCCCAGCGTGGCCACCTAAGCTTCAGTGCAGAGGGCACCCACAAGTTCCACATGAACGGCGTCTGTGGAGAGGCAAACGAAACGCACAGATAGTCCTTAGTATGGCGCTCTCCCGCGGAAGCTCCGATCGGCTTTTTAGGGGGGTTGACGACGACTTGCCCGGCGGATCCCGCCTCTCACTGGGCATGGCTCGTAAGTCATCAACGGTGCCCACCGCGTTCTCAATCTGCCGGCACTGCTCCTCCAAGAACCGCAGCAGATCACTAAAGGGTAGAATATAGGAGGCGCCGTCCCCGCAGGATATTGGCTTGAGTTAACAAAATAGTTTACAATATGTGTGATTGCAGGTAAAAGGCACTCAAGGATCATAGGTATCACCTTACTAACCTCATCGCAACCCACATCCTTGGATTTATTAGCTAATACTGATTTCTGGATCTCATACTCAGTCACACGTTAGAAGTGAAGAAAAGGAATAAGAGGAATCTCGTAAGCCAAAAAAAAAGATATCTTATTAACAAAATATAAAATAAACGCTTTTGTGTTTTGACATACTCTCCTCAGACTATTGAATAATATTAGAGTTTGAAAAAACTTAAACAATATGCATTGATCGTGAGGTGAGATGATTCTAGTGAAAATACTGGGTCATAGTTATTAAATTATTGTATTATCATCAATCCTTGATACGAGTACTAATTTTAAAGCCAATCGGCCGTCAACAAGTTGGTGAAAATTACAGTATAAGATTCCCTTAGATAGATAGGTAGATATACGCGAAGGTAATTAAAGTGGGGTCAAAAGGAACATTTGAAATAATTTAGTACCTTAAAATTTAAAACGATTATAAACGAAAGTAAAAAAAATAAATAATCAATTTCAATAAATGTTAGGCCGGGTAGTTAAAAATATATCTCTTCACATCTGTAGGTATTGTTGGTGTAATCCAGCAAGGCAATAAACTTGACAGTTTATTTTGCTTAGACAACAGACACTTTCAACGAAAAACGTTTATAGGCTTGAGTTTTGGAAGGATTTATTTTGTAATCTATTTGTTTTGTACAATTATACTATATTAATTAGACTAAGAACCTTTTCAGCATTTTTTTTTCAATAATACATTTTTTACTTAATAGCATAATGGCTTTATTGTTTAAATTATTTCCGCCTATGTATTTGGTACTTAATTTATACAAAGACTCTACTCATATAATCATTCCATTTAGTGGGGGATCGACCTACACTTCTCTTACCGGTACGAAGGTGCCACCTTTCTTCCCCAATGGTTGTCGGTTCTTTGAGCTATATGGCTGGCCCATGCCACAGTTAATTAATCCATAAGGCTATAGCGGTTACTTTAGTTCTACTGCGGATATCCGCATTTCTAAGTTTAGCACTCAGAGAAACCCCGAGCATAGCCTTCTCCATAGCTCGCTGGGTCACCAAACCTTAAGCTTCCTCATAAGGAGAACAGTGAAGAACTACGTCTCAGATCTATATATAATTACTGGCAACACGCACTGGTTTACAATCTTGTTTTCAAGTTATGAGGTACCTGATTAGAATGTGTCGTAATGTTCCGAACGCAACGTAGCCGAGTTGAATCCGTCGATTTATCTCTTGTTCTAGTGCTCCCATCAACTACCCGCATAGGTGTGATATGGACGTTAATTGTGTGTATATATATGAATTCCTGCCATGGTTGCAGCTTTATCATATTCTTGAGCCGTTACTTATCTTCATCGATCGCTTACTCACTCGACCAAGCGCTACCTAACCTGAACTCATTTATTTAGGAAATAAAATTATTTTCGAAAATAAATAAAAAATTATTTGCATTACATATTAATATATAATATTTGCACTCTATAGTAGCTATTTATTGATTGGTATGTTTTTGCGGAGTAATTCTTCTGTAAACATTCTCTGGCTGTGCGAGTGAATTGTCGTTGCCACCTGTTGTGCTTAGCACCTGGGGCGGATATATATATATATATATATATATATATATATATATATATATATATATATATATATATATATATATGACGGCACCTGCACCGTTGTAGATGCGGTGGCGTCGGTCTAGCTAGACAGAATTCTTGTAAACGACACGTGTACCGCACACCTGCGGCATTGCACCTACGTTGCCGCCCGTCCTGCTTGTATAAAACGGACTGAGCGGCCGCCGTTAAGACAGTCTTGGCTCAGACGTGGAACGGTGCGCTTGTCGTATTCCGTTACTAGTTTATCCTCGACTCGTTGGATAATTAATTCATGTAAGCGAATTAATTATTATTCCTAACTACAAAATCAGTCTCTGTACCCTACCCACTATACTTCCTACATCAGAAGTGGGATAAAGTCCCCCTTATTGCCCACATATAATCTTCGAATAGTATGAGAATTATTACATTTGTAAAGACTATAATGCATTTCGCATTGATGGATCTCTTTTTATGTTAAATACCGTAATGAAATTTGCTGTCCTACTTACGATATTGTCGTATCATTAAAGTGTAGAGAAAAGATAAAGTGAAATTATTTATGCCAAAAGATAAATCCTTTTGTTCGATTTGTATTAGAAGTACCCTCAAGTATTTTCATTATTTCTGACGTACCTAAATATGTTAAGAAATGGAAGAAATGTCGGAGGCTTTCTAGACGAGTCATCGTTTGCATTGAATTAAAAATCAACCTGTTCAAGTTTTTTTGTAATTTGATAGTTCATGCGAAACATGATTATCATCTGTTATATTTTGAAATCCAAAACATTTAAGCGATGTACTAAAACAAAGGATTAACTTTAACATGCTAGGAATTGAAAATAATAAGTGAATTTTTTTGTGTTCTAATGTGTTGATCAGTGTTGCAGTTTGCTCCAAATACTGTGTGGTCGACAAGATTGGGGTTTGATGTCGAGAGATTCGTAGAAGTCTCTACAACAATGATCAATGAGGAAGATGTTGTGACGGCTAATCAAACATGGTCAGGTACGGCCGAGCGCTAGTGAGATTGAGCCTACACCGCTACAGTCTGTAACTTATCGGCAGATCTTACGGCAAGGCAATTCAAGCGGCCGCCGAACACATGGTCCTTTGGTGTAAATAAACGTCAGAGGCTTTGTCGGCTTTCGTAGATTTTGCGCAGTTGCCTCCTACCCTTTGAAATATGTGATGGTATCCGTCTCTACACATAGTTACCGTTTTTTGCAATGTTTTCAAATGTCATACAATTGCCGTTTCTTAAGAGAATATTGATGAATTTTGGAAGCTCAGAATTCCATGGTTTGCAATACATTTATCTCGATTTCTTTTAATTTTGCAAAGCAGTGCGACGATTCGTAAGCGCTAGTATGGCGCGACGGCTTGCTGCCACGAATGTGGCACGATCGCAGCAGAACGAAAAGCTGTAGTGCGTTTGCCTGGAGGTAGCCATATCGGCGCGTTCCAGACTTAAATGAAGTCTGGGATGGTCGACCGTTGTAATATTTAACAAGAGTTAATATCTGTTAGCAGGTGGTGATAACTGATAGACCGTATGCTGTTCACTATCAACCACACGAGGATGTGCGACAGTCAGAGGTAGCCGTGTCTGTGCATCTATAACATACTAGAGACGTTGAAACACTCTAGCGAAGTAATTATTCTAGTGCAGGAAAGGAACATGAAGTTGCAGGGAGGCTGGTCTGTGCTGCACTGGGATATGTGTCGAGTTGCTGTTGGTTTACATACTTAGGTGTTATCGTGTCACTACGTCCCTCACGATACACTTTTGTGTGATTGTGACGGGGACATGTTTGCGGTATGGTTGGTATGTAACTGTTCTATACGGAATTGAAAAAAAAAGAGAGAGTAAGAAAAAAAATGTGGTTATTACTATCATTGCAGGGCGTTTGCCGGTCCAATGATATAGCTATAGGGAATAGTTATTCCGAACTAGCGAAAACAGTACTTGAAAAAAAAAGAGAAAATAGAAAAAGCTACACACTAATCATTCCGATCTAGCATAAAGTTGATTAAAGTTTTGTAGGGCATACTGCCGGAACAAAACTGATTATCACCCGAGTCTGAAGGGTCAGTATAGACCGGACCAGACGCTGTTTTGTCAGGCTAATCGAACGATGTTTTACAGATTACAGTTGTTACAGATAACTAAAATTATGATGTAGCGCGTGCGAGGACGCACGCATGTCAGTATGGCCGTGACGGCACCTGCACCGTTGTAGATGCGGTGGCGTCGGTCTAGCTAGACAGAATTCTTGTACACGACACGTGTACCGCACACCTGCGGCATTGCACCTGCGTTGCCGCCCGTCCTGCTTGTATAAAACGGACTGAGCCGCCGCCGTTAAGACAGTCTTGGCTCAGACGTGGAACAGTGCGCTTGTCGTATTCCGTTACTAGTTTATCCTCGACTCGTTGGATAATTAATTCGTGTAAGCGAATTAATTATCCAACTAAAATTAGCGGGGTCTAATGTACTACCAGATTTAAATAAAGGGATGATTTTATTATGTTTCACTAAATCGGGAAACACCCGATTTGGCGCTTGTATCAAATTTATTGGCTAGATAAGGTGCTATTGTATCTATTATAGATGCACTAACTTTAATGAAGATCCCCCATAAACCTGTCATTTTTTAACATCAATACCTAGTTTTAAAATATTTAACGATATTTTTTGTTAACACTTTATGGAATTTAAAATAAATTTGAATATTCTTTTACATTTTGTTTAAGCAATGATTCGGCGAATGCAGGAGAAGAATTTAATGATATTCTTGTCAAAAAAGGAACATCAGTAAAATGTTTCTCAAAAGCCATAGCAGCTTGAGTTAAATTGTTTGTAATATTCATTTGAAAATCCTAGTTGCGCGGTTTGACCTTGCCCGTTTCATTATTAATTATTATACTGCACGTCATTTCAATTTTATTGGATGCAGTTTTAATTGCTGCATGTTGAATGATGAAGTTTCGAATTTAAAGAGATGGAAGGAATACTTTGAAAGCGTGTTAAGGAGTGAAGAGTCGTCTGAAATAAGTGAAATAGAAATTCCGGAAGAAGTGGAGAGAGGTAGGGAGATAAGTGTAGATGAAATAATGAAAGCAATGAAAAGCATGAAAGCAGGTAAGGCAGCCGGATATGATAGAGTATCACTCGAAATGCTAAGGGCTGATGAGGGTGTGGTTGCAGGTCTGCTGTACACCTTGTTTAATTTATGTTGGGAACTGAAGCGGGTACCGGAAGACTGGTGCAAAGCCGTTATAGTCCCAATATATAAGGGAAAGGGGTCGCAGCAGGACTGTAAAAACTTCAGCTTGCTTAGCATTGTGGGTAAACTGTATGCTAAGGTGTTAATTGAAAGAGTTATGGAAGAAACTGATGGAAAAATTTGGGATGTGCAAGCTGGATTTAGAAAGGGAATGGGGTGTACTGATCAAGTCTTTTCCATGCGCATGATAGCGGAGAAGTTTTTGGCCAAAGACTAGAAAGTTTTTTGTGCGTTCATGGACTTGGAAAAGGCTTATGACAGAGTGGACAGGAATGTGTTATGGCAAACACTGAACTCATTTGGGTTTAGCACTGGCTTGATACAGGCATTAAGGTCTCTTTATAGGGACTCTAGTGCTTGTGTCAGGATCAACGGGGTCTACTCGGACTGGTTTGGCATTCATAAAGGTGTCAGACAGGGATGTGGCTGGCTGTTTAACCTATTTATGGACAGTTGTTTGCAAACTTTGAAAGTTGAAGAATGTGGGTTGAGAATTGGTGAGTCAACTGTCAAATGCCTTTTGTACGCCGATGATCAAGTCATATTTGCATCGTCGGCGGCCGAGTTGCAAATGATGGTTACTTTAATGAATTGGTCATTGAAAGAAAGGGGTATGAAAGTGAATGCAAGTAAGACGAAAGTGATGGTTTTTGAAAGAGAAGAAAGTAAAACTTTATGTGAAATAAGAATAGAAGGGGAGTTGATTAAGCAAGTGGATGAGTTTGTATATTTGGGATGTTTATTTAGCAGGGATGGTAGAGATATATATTGGATATAGAACGACGAGTGAACGCAGGAAATAAAGTGAATGGGGCTCTACACGCTATTATGAGGAGTCAGAATGTGTCAACTAAGACACGTATGGCAATTCATAATGCTCTGTTAGTCCCTACTTTAATGTATGGTAGTGACAGTTGGATCTGGCAGAAGAAGCATGAGAGTAGAATAAATGCTGTAGAAATGCGTTCCTTAAGGAGTATGCTACGGCTGAATCTGAATGACAGGGTGAGAAATAGTGTGATAAGAGAAAAGTGTGGTTTGCAAGATGACGTTGTGACAAGGATTAAGAAAGGAATGCTTCGGTGGTTTGGTCATGTAGAAAGAATGAACGAGGAAAGAGTGACAAAGCAAATTTATGTTGCAGAAGTGAACGACAGGGTCGAGAAAGGACGCCCTAGACGAAGGTTTATCGACCAAATCGGCGATACATTAAAAATGGGCCAGATTAGGAGTACCCTTAACCGACGAGCGTGTATGCGTAGATATATGGATGTAAAAGAGGCGAGAGAGGTGTGTCAGGATCGCGCCAAATGGAAGTCCGTAGTCTCTGCCTACCCCTCTGGGTGACAGGCGTGAGTGGTTATGTATGTATGTATGCAGTTTTAATTTTGTTACTTAATTGTTAAGCCATAGCTGTGTGTTTCACTTTTTTAAATATTTTAGAATATGTTTTTATATACTGTACAAATATAACACTATGATTATATGATCTTTTATTATAAGACTAGTGTAACCTTTGCTTTCTTTTATAAATTCCTACTGCCGCCCATTCACTTGATTTGCGACTGTTTAAAGAGAAAGTTTCAGAAGTGAATATTCTACTTAATATGCAATTTATAATTTTAAATAACGCACCATACAAGTAATCAGCACTATTTTTAAATGAAAGTAATCGTAGTCTTTTTACTATATTACTTCTAAACCTCTCCAAGTGATATTCATTTATTGGAACAAACACAACATTGTAATTTTTCCGTTTTTTGTGTATGTAAGAAAATGAGACGAACTAGGCTTAACATCCGTAAAAATGTTATCTATAAAGGTCGCACTAGGCCCAGTAATTTTGTGGGTTCTGGGAATAAATTAACAAGATTATACGATTTAAACTAAACGTAATAGTAATGGAAAAAGTTTCAAGCAGATTGATGTTAAGTCTTCAGATATTACGACACACTTGTTCTGTTTACTATGTTTGTTTTATTTTGTTTTGTTTTTCCTCAAGGGATCTATCCATCAATATCCATAATCCATCTTTTGCGCACTGTTTTCGAAAATCGCATAATCAGCCGGAATACTAATGTCAATTGGCCACCTCGAAGCTGCGATTTGATGCCGTTGGACTTTTTGTAAGGAACCTTTAAGGACCAGTGTTACGCTAACCATCCAGAGATGATTGACGACTTGAAACATGAAATCGAAGTTGCCATTGACAAAATAGAGGCCCAACCAATCGAAAATGTACTGAAAAATTGGAGTAATAAAATGGGGTATTGTAATGCTAGCTGTGGCAGAAATGTGAATGATGCAGGCGTATCAGGACCGTGCTTTGTGGCATTCCTTGGGGGAGGTCTATGTTCAGCAGTGAACTTGTGAAGGGCTGTAATGTTGATGATGATGACACAGATTGAAACCTCTTTCATTTTATTTTAAAATTTTAAAAATGTAAATAAAAAAAACAAAATAAAAACGAAATACGGCAGCAAAATTGTTAGTTATTTGTTTCGTCAAGGAAAATTAAAATTGTTCTACTGATATTAATTGATGGAAAGGGATTAATTTGTTTTTCTTATTTAATTTACAGTGCCGTGTGAGCTTTTGTGAGCGTGTCGAGATGAAATTTTGCAAGAAATGGGCATGTTAGAAAATGGTGCTATTCAATGCGTCGTTGCTGAGGCCCTACACACCAGCCAAAACGTGATGATATCAAGGTTGTGGTCACGTTTTTGCAGTACTGGGGATGTGGCTGAACGGCACACGGGTAGATATTGTGTTACTATGCAGAGACAGGATCGATTTCTCCAAATGACCGCTAGAAGACAACCCAGTATCACAGTGATACATACAAAGGCTGCAGGCTCCAGGGGCACCACCAGTTTCTGGTAAGCAATCGAACCGTGCAAAGGAGGTTGCATGAAGTTCGTCTTCATGATCGAATACACGTACATGTTCCAGCATTGCAACGTGGCAATCGCAGTCGGTGGCTTTCGTGGGCTCGGGAGCATTCATCATGGAGCGACGAACAATGGTATTCAATATGCTGTTCACTGATGAGTCCCGGTTTGAGTTTCATCTGAGTTCGAGTCGATCCGAGTTTTTCCTTTAAAACATTCTTAGGAAGTTGGCGGTGTCCCACTCCCGTGCTTCGGAAAGCACGTAAATCCGTTGGTCCTGCACCTAATCTCTCTCCGGTCGTATCGGTATACCGTCCCTTCGGACTGTGAGAGTGTGGGAATAGAGAGTGCATCTGTGCTTGCACTTACACTTGGACACTAAAATTCTGCCCTGCGCCGATGGCTAGTCTCCGTTGAGACTGGCCGCCGTGGCCGAAATTCGGTCTGGATTACATTATTATTATAATTAGTATATTTCTAACCTTCCTATAACTTCATTTAATAATAAGTTTGGAAAATCCAAAACTGCACGACTCATGATTTCCATATGGCCATGAAAAAATAAAAAATAAAAATTTAATTTGTAGTTCTACGAGGGTGATACTGAAAGTTTTTAGAACTGGCCACTTGTAAACGATATAATAAAAAAATAAGTTCAAATTTGATGGAACTCTTTACCAATATTATTGTGTATATATTTTATTAATATGTCTTTTGTTTACGATTTGGCGGCAAATTGAAAATTGTCATGTGTCAAATCAGCATGTATATTCATAATTTAATTAATGCGAGAAAGTTTCGTACAATGATTTTTTATGATTTTCGATGTCATTTAAGTCAACAAGAAAGTTATGATAGACTTCGATTGGCCTTTCACGATGAAGCCCCATCTCGTGCCACTGTTTACAACTGGTTTAATGAGTTTAAACGTAGTCTCACTAATCTCACCGATGATCTGCGTGAGGGACGGCCTTCTACGGTGATGACTGAAGATAACATCAGTTTTGTGCGGCGTATGATAGAGACTGATAAAAGAGTGACTTATTAGCATATTTGGACAAGCTTAGGCATCGGTATGAGGTAAGTGCCCAAAATCCTCCATGAACATTTAGCGGTCAGGAAGCCTTGTGCTCGGTGGATACCTCATAATTTGACAGAGGGCCCAAAACTCCGTCGTGTTGATGGGTGTTGTGAAAAGGTTCAAAGATAATAATTTCTTATATTTACGCGAACACTACACTACACATTGACTAAAACAACTTTTACGGATTTTGTTGCATTTAATTATCTAGTTTTTATTGATTCTCGACGTTTCGGGTACTTTAAAACACCCATGGTCACGGGGGACTGAGGTGATTGACGTCCCGATGTCAGAGTTAACCCGGAGTACTTTCAGCTTTTTTAATTATTAATTTTGGTCTGGTCTACGAAGATGAACTTACTGTGTCTTGACGTCTTGCAGTGGTATGATTGGGTTTAGTTTTAATTTTATTAATTACAGGATCCCAAGCAGGCGGTAGTAGCCAGCCTCACTCTCTATTGAAACTAGGATGTTTTTAATTGCAATAGCCTCACGTATCATTCTTGGAAGGAATCGATGTTCTTTCGCGAGAAGTTGTGGTTTATCAAATCTAATGTAATGGCTAGGGCCGTCTAGGATATGATCACAAACTTTAAATAAACAAAAAAATAAAACTTAAAGTAGTTTTACTTGTCTTCGAAAAAGTTCGGGAGAAACTACCTCGCAGTACGATCCTCCTTCACCACGACGACGCCTCGTCGCACACCGCCGAGCAAACAATCGACTACTTGGCGACGTCAGATGTGGAATTACTGGGTCACCCGCCCTATAGCCCCAATCTCGCACCTTGCGATTTTTATTTATTTCTTAAAATAAAAGAGAAATTCGAGGAAAACGTTTTATGGACGCCAAGGAAGCAGTGGCTGCCTTTCAAAATACCGTCGAAGAGACCCCTAAGGACGAGTGGGCAAAGTGGTTTTCGCAGTGATTCCATCGGATGCAGCGATGTATTGACACTATTTTGAAAAAATATTATAAAACTAATTACTTGCTAGTTTGTTCAGTTTTTGATTTTCTAAGAACTTTCAGTATCACCCTCGTATTTGTCAAAGAATTGCAGTAGCAGTTACCGAAGTACACAGGTATTTAGAAAACAAAATATTGTAATAAAAATTTGTGATTATAAAAATATCTTACCTCGTCAAGTGTGTAACAAAATTGGTTTTTCGAATAATATTTTGTATTTGCACAGCGATCTTTTTGAGGACGAGCCACTGCAAACAAGCGATACAGTATCCACTCACGACGGCGGCCGATTCCAGATTGTGGCAAAGTCTATTTAGTAAAATAAATTATAAGAATGCTGCTTAAAAAACCGAAAATTTCGGGGTTTATCAGCAGAAACAATATTTATAACTAAACAAAACAAAATAAAACTTCCTTTTACATTAAAAATTGATTGAGTAGAAAAATTGATATTTTCTAAAAGTTATTATGTTTACTTCTCTCCATGCGGACTTGATAAAACCACACCATAAGCCACTAAAACCACTTTTGTTATGTAAAAATAGCAACTAATCGATTTTAAAAAAAATAAGTACAATCATTTATATTTTTAACAATATGCTTTTTATATCATTTATATGTACAATATTATTGTTAGAGACGATTTCATGCGACAAAGCGTTGGAATCTTAATTTTTAGGCCCTAGTAGAACATATCTATGCGCTTTGCGCTTAAGGCATGCAATAGCTATAAAAAAAATCTAAATTTAACTTAAAATAAAACAGCCTGGACTCAAGCTACTTAACATATAATATTTGGTGATATTGGTGTCAGAAATCTTTCTAGCGTTGCATTGCCTGCTTTCCCTGCTTCCATGCATAATGTCAGTAACTTATGTAACATAATTTTAAATAATAAAGTAGACCTGTGCTTTGTTACGGTGGCGGGGCAGATATGGCAAATGCTCTGTCCCGGCGAGAATGTTCCACTGGAACTTAACCAATAAAACAGTGGAATAGTCCGTTGGTACGGAGTGGGCAGAAAGATTTGTTTCATAATTTCCATAATGACCAAGATCAGGCACGCCTTCTAGTTGTTTCGACCAAGGAATCTAGTAACTGGTTACACGTTATAACATCAATTACTTAATTTCGGCACATTACTTGATGGGGAAAGCTTGCGTATCTCCGTAGGAATCCGACTAGGAGCGGCAATGTGCCCCTGTGGTAACAGCGTCGACAAGTTTGGGCTCTACGGACTTTCATGTAAGAAAAGTGCTGGTAGGTTTTCACGACACGGTTCTTTGAACGATGTCATCCGAAGAGCTCTTGTCTCTATAAATGTTCCGTCGGTTTTAGAGTCTTGTGGAGTATTTAGGGACGATGGCAAGAGACCCGACGGTATGACATTGGTCCCTTGGGAGAGAGGTAAAGCTCTTGTGTGGGATGCTACTTGCGTAGGCACTTTGGCGACCTCTCATCTCAGGGGTACCTCGTTTAGAGCAGTGAAGGCACCAGAAGCAGCTGAACTGAGTAAGTGGCGCAAATATGAGTCTATAAAAGGTGACTACGAATTTGCGACATTTGCTGTAGAGAGTATCGGTCCGTGGGGTACACGTGCGGTGAAGTTCCTAAAGGAACAGTATCCGCGACTGTTCATTGCTGCTGGTGATAAGAGGGCTGGTTCTTTTCTCGCTCAAAGGCTAAGTATAGCAAGGAAACGCAGCCAGCGTTCTTGGCACGATACCACGGGGAGTAAGACTGTATGATAATTAAGTTATTAGTTTTAGGTTACTTCCATTATAGTTTTTAATATCGTATATAATAAAATAGTGTATATTGTGGTATGTAAGTAAATGTATAATAAAAATAAAATATTATAGCCATAATAATATACTCACCCTGACGATTATATTTCTTCATCTCTCGTAATGTGTACAGCAAAGATGTGCAATAATATGCTGGCGTCTGTCTTCCAATATGGATGTCTTCACAGACCTTTTACCATCTAGTGATTGATCACACTTACCAGCAGGTGGGATAGAAGTTCAAGCACTGGCCTATCTATGTTTATATCTATACAAATAAATAAAATTGGAGTGTCTGTTTGTAACGTCAAAATAACAGCTTTAAACTAAATGCATATGAAAATATATATAGTACTTATAATAAAAACACAATTTTTAAACTTTTTGTCTGTCTGTCTATCTATATGTCTGTCTGTCTGTCTGTTTGTTCCAGCTAATCTCCAAAACGGCTGGACTGATTTTGATGGGACTTTCACTGGTAGACAGCTGATGTTATAAGGAGTAACTTAGGCTATTTTTGTTTTAGAAAAAGAATTAGGGTTTCGCGCAAAAAAATTAAAACCCTAAATTACACGCGGGCGAAGTAGCGGGGAACAGCTAGTATTTAATAAAATTGAAGTATCCGTCTGTAATATCTAAATAACTGCCTTATATTGAGTTGGAAGGGTTATTAGCATGCCATTTTAATAATCATTTAAATTTTTTTGTCTGTCTGTCTGTCAGAGCTAAACTTCGAAAGAGCTTATCCGATTGTAATGAAATTTCACGATCAGATACAGAACAACGCCAGGAGTGATCCAGGCTATATTTTATGAGAAAATCTTGGATTTTTTTTAAAAACAAAAAATTTATATAATTCATTGTCTTTGATGACTATGTATAATACGCTATATCATACCCTGAAAAAACTAGTTACGTAAAATATATACAAAAACTGTACATAAATATTATGTTAATGTTTAAAATTAATCAGTTTAAATTTAATTGCCGTAACATTCTCCACGCGCTCAATACAGTTACATGAAAGGTCGCGGTTTGTAACAGGTAGCTCCTCATCGTCATTAGCCCGTAAACAATCTACACGTGACATGAACATTTCCTACCTAATTTACAAACTAGTCTTTTTACGAGTATACTAATTGCTATCGTGAAAGTATCGTTTCCCGTACCTGGAATATTGCCAACATCGTTCTACTACATAAGGTTAAAAAAACACCATACTTTATTATATGAAAAATGATTGCTTACGTATCTATTATTATTCGTCTTAATTCTCTATAAAACGGAACAAATATTTTCGAAAAAAATTTTTGTTTTCCGCGTTTTTCTAGAATTAAATCGCCTTTTTCGGTTGCTCTTAATTAGCATAATTATATAGATAGCGAACATTAAAAATGCAATTCCTTATATAAGAAAACTGCATCATTGATAAACATTGTAAAAATATCCACTACCCCATAACGTCTCATGGGTATCGTAAGCGAAAACAGAAAGAAACAAACCAAGAGATGGACAACAGCGCCAGCCAAGATCGGCAGTTATGTCAAATATCCTTAAAATATACAAGGCAGTCTATGTAGGCCTATGTAAAGCATTAGATTATTATATATATCGACATGCATATTTCGTCAGATCTTCGATGAATCTACTGAAGGCGTGCAACCCCACACTTGCCAGTACAAGGCTGTCATTCCAGAAACTCTGCATTTATTATCAGTTCTTCGATCTTTTTTTGCCCGTTTTAAATGTGGGGGCTGGTCTTGTGGGCTGTAATGTAAACCTGTTAATTACGATAAAGATATATTTTAATGTCTAATTTGATTTTTATTTGGATGTGGTCTGCAGTCTTAAGTATAAATATTTGCACAAAATTTTTAAAATTTGATAATATGACGATTTTGGAATTTTTATTTCACCACAAGTTACAATGTACGGTAAACAAGTACTAACAGAAGTTTTTTCAATGAAAATATGGTGAAATTATATTGAAATCGGAAACAAAATACTGTTCCCTGTTAACCTATTCCGTATTCAGTTTCTACTCGTAGGCCTTATTACAATAACATTATCAATCTATTTCAATAATACTGTGAGCTTAAATTGTTGCACAGCCTAGGTTCCCTTTTTTGGTAAAGAATTCGTCGAAGCTTAGCCCTATGTACAGGTTTATAAGATATAAATTCTCTATTTGTACTAATAACTGATCGGTAATTTTCTCAACATAAATGGGAACACGTATTTAATTTAAATTTTTCTCAGCCACATATTTATAAATTAAGATGAATTTTAAGAACATAATTTACCTTAAAATGTGAGCAAATTCTCTGAAACGGATATTGGAAACGATTTTATTTTTCATTATAATTCTCCTCTTGCGTCTGAAGGTTTTCACGTCGGCATGAAATTTTGATATGAAAATGATTATATTAATAACAAAATGTCGGGATAAATTTTCTCATTTTACTGTTCTTAATCTTTTAAAATCAAATAAGACGGTTGTAATATAAACTGAAATCTAGCCGCTTCATAAAACCAATCTGCTGGCGTGTACAATTTTCCTCACCGTTTCAATTATGTTACTTTGTGTATATATAACGGTTAATGGAAACCACATATCAAGTTATATCAGCGACAGTATTTTGTTTTAATTTGTATAAACGATAGTTAAATTTAAGTCATACTTACATCAAAATGATCTGCACGGAAGTATACTTTAGATTTTGTAGACAATGCCTTCGGGTCTCTTCTTGCCAGTTTTAATCAAGTATTTCTCATCAATCAGTTTGCACTTGAATGCATATGACATCCACGGCATTCATATGCTCGTATTTTAGCATTCGGGCACAACCCAACTATGACATAGATGATAACTCATTATTAAACATCCAAAAGTATCTTATCCCTTTGCAAAATCGGCAAAATTCTAGGGCAGTGACGTCACGAGTTGAATACCATGGCGGCTAGCGTTTTCACGCAAAAATTTAAAACGATAGATTAAAAGTATTTTTTATGGCACTATTAAATTTTAAGAAATTTATATAAAAATTATAGTGGCTCATTATTTATTTATTTATTTAAAAACTTTATTGCGTCCCTTTAGAAAAAAAAAGGATACAAAGGGCGGACATAATGCCTCAAGGCATTCGCTACCAGTCTACCCCTAGAATTCATTTAAAACATTTTTTGAAAATGGGTGCCTATTTAGCTTAATGGGCGCCTGTTATTGTTTAAAATACCTTGAAAATGAATGCAGTTTCCTGAACTGTTTCATGTGGAATTTAAAATACCTTACCTATCGTATCATTTGTACCAATACAAAATATTAAAATAATAACAGCACATTTTAATACTACACTTCTAATGAGATTAATCATGACAAATTGGATCACCGTTATACCACAGTACTGATTGAACCGATAAAACCTTTTTGATATTATAAAATTTCCATTTTATTGAAAGACTTCTATTACATTTTTAAAATCAAACAAATTTCCTTAATTGCAAACGTAATAAATAAGATCTTGATAGTCTAAAATGTGAACGGTAGAATGTGGCGTAATAAGACAACTAAAGGATTGATGAGAATTATAGCGCCTGCTTTTCGCTTCATGCAAATTAATTACCCTACAGTTTATTCAGCTATTAACATTTAAATGTTTCCTTAGAAACTATGCGAATAATTAAGCATGCAAGCAACTTGACATAGCTTTACTTGAGGGTCTTAATATGACAATTCCTAAATGTATTTCTTATGAATGCTACAATTTACTTATGTATGCATGCTATAATTTAATACGCGCTTGATCATCAATATAAAGTTATATTAGGATGCATTTCTACTAAAGATTTGACATTTTTAGCTGACCAGCAGTGCAGTGCGGTAGTGAAATTCTTATGAAAATCGTTTGCCGTAGGGAATCAATCCGCTATTTCGTTACGTTTTTCAAAATTACTCTCAAAATTGTTTAAATTAACTAGAACACTACTCGGTGACAAACCCTCCTCTTACCATCGAAAACCATTCTGGAGGCCGAATGCTAGAAATAACAAAGGCGCGAGAGCGGATGCTCCACTTGCACTCCTGCTTACGCACCCAATCATTATCAGCAACAAAACAGTGCACTGCACCATACATTCAGTATAGAGCAATACATTTCGATCAACAGTAAGATTTTCCCGTCACAATCACACGCCTGTGTAACGTGAAGGAACCTATTAAATTATAACACCAAAGTATGCAAACCAACAGCAACACTACCCATCTCAAGGCAGTCTCTCACAAACACGAGCTTCTTTGCCTACACTAGAGGAATACCCCAACGGGCATAATAATTACAGTGAGACTCGTAGAATTACCGACTAATTCCTCTTAGTGGGCTGCGCGATACTTTATAATGCTATACGGGTGGGAGATAACAGTTCTACCATCATTTCTTTATATTGTCTTTCATTTTTTGCTGTCATTGCTAACAACAATATTTTGTAATCTAAAACAAGGTATGAATATAACAAAGACATAAGCTTATAAATAATACTGAACAAAGCAGAAAACCCGGAAAATTATCTAAAATAAGCCGAAAAATCGATTATGTAAATATATAGGGCGTGAGGAACTGTGCTATAGCGCAATGTCCCGCTTTCCCAGATCTCCACGACCGAAGGTTTGTAGGTCTCATATAACTTGACATTGCCATTAAAAAAGGGTCAGTATGTTATTTAATATAGGTATACCAAAAACAAAAATTTATTCGTGCCATGTAATTTTGTGATCATGACATTTCATTGCGGGCCTTCTGTCTTTTATGACTATGTTTAATGGGTTTGGGCTGAATCTGTGCCAAATTTGATCATCGATGTCCAAGAAAATATATGAAAACACATTAAAGTGTGCAGTTTTTGTTTAGATTTTCATCGATTTCTATCAATATACATAATATTATATTATAATATTATAAAACAATTTACGTAATATTACAATTAACAATGTTTGTAACTATTTGTACTATTATTTTTATATGACGTTATATGTATCAAAATTATAATGTTCTTAAATGTGTAAACTTAAAAAATGGTCCAATGCTAGTATTTTGAATATTTCCTGTCAAGATTTTTTATTATGGGTCGCTACATATTTTTATATTTAGACTCGATTCATGATTGTTTATTATCATTACTAAAAAAATTATCAAACGCGGAACGTAAATATAGCTGTTTGTTACAATTAACGATACGATTAACGAGAAATAATAACGACCAAAGAACAAAAGAAGAACAGCGGGGAAGCACTTGTTTTTCGTAGCCCTTTGACATACTCGTTGCAAAGCGCAATTCTGATCATTCTTATAATACTGCTGTCACAGTTGATTACTATCTCCTTGATCAAGTCGTCTTAAGCGTGATTGCTGATCATATGATCATGGGTTCGGGCCAAAATTAGTTAATGCGTCTTTCTGTTCACAGATGACTAGTCTTCGTCGTAACTGGTTGCCGTGATAAAAATTCGCTCTGAAGGACATTATTATTATCACTGCAGTCATATATGGATTGGTGCTGCAAAATGCCACTTAGTAGCATTGAACTCAGTGTAAGGCGTGCTAAGAGGCTTTAGCACATGTGCAGAGTAGCCAGCCTCAAGTTATAGTGGCTATACATATCGGTGATGCCAGGAATAAAAAAAATTATTATTCGCAAGAATAGTCCTATCTGTGAAGATGGCCCGATCCCAGTAGAGCGTGGCGCAGCCCGTATTTCAGAGCGAGCTCCTGGTGTAGAATCTTGGCTACTAGACTGTGCCTGTGCAAGTACTCAAAGTTAGAAAGCGCCGAACTACCGGAGATGACATGCCCAAGTGACTCACTCCCGGTGAGTCACTTAAGGCCTAAGTAACTCACCGAGATGGCGACAAGCTCGATAGATGTCGAAGGTTCCATCCTTTAACATGTATCTCAGATAGTTGTTGGTCTTAATAACCTGATCCTGTATCGCACAGACAAAACCCTCGGTTTCCCCAAAGAGGTCACCAAAACGTAGCCAGTGGAGGGTGGCGACTGTATCTACGAAAGGCTCATGTAGAGCCTTGTAGAACCTCCCGTGGAGCTCCTTCTCTTTCCATACGGTCTCCCGGCCGGAAATGCTCTGTACTGCCGGGTCTTGCCAATAGTCGTTGGCTAAGGATAGAAGGGTAAGCCCTTTATAACAAAAAATTACGTCCTTATAGAATTAATCTAACGATCTCGCCAGGAAGTAATTACGGAGACTGCACACATCGCGATTATGCATAGTAAGCGCGCTTAAAAAGCCACGCCCACCATGTTTCCGCGGCAAGTACAGCCTCATTATCAACGATCTTGGATGGTGCATCCTATGGGACATCATGGTAGTACGGACTTTTCTATCCAGGACGTTAAGTTCAGTTTGAGTACACCTGAGTATGCCAAAGATATACATGAGGACAGGCATGACCCAACCTTTATATGCGTGTGTCTCTTATTAACGCCCGATAATAGAGTATTGAGCACTTTTGTCAAGCGTGGATAAAACACATCGCAAACTGACTGTTTCATGTCCGCCTCATCGATACCTATGTTCTGTGGCATACCCTTAATATATATTTTTTTTTATTTAAAGATTTTACGTTTTCTCAATTTGTTTTTAACAAAACTGGATTAATGGTTACTACCACGGGACTAAGCCAAGTGGGTACCATGAAAGTGTTTGGTTATGGGTAGTTTTCTGTTGAGATAAATTTTCTAACTATTCTACAAGTATTAAGTAAAACTGCTTTTTGCAATTGAATATATGTAAGTTTTGGTAGATCAAGAGTTTTTAATGATTGATGAAGCGCTTTTGGTGTTACACCAGTTGTAGAGAGGACTATAGGCACTATAAAGGCTCCACATTCTAATAATTTCATGTTTTTAATCAATGTATTTAGAAATTTTTTCATTAAATGTTGTCCGTAAGTTATGTGAATTAGGTATAGCAATGTCGATAATAAAATCACATTTATTCATTTTGTCTATTAATGTTATATCCGGTCTATTATAGTGTATTGTTTTGTCGGTAAGTATAGCTCTGTCAGAATATATTTTGTGAGTGGGATTTTCAAGAACTATTTCAGGTTTATATTTATAGTATACTTGAGTAGGCTGGTCAGTTAGTTTCCACTTAAGGGCAAGTTTTTGGTGAATGATATTGGCTACTTGATCATGCCGATACTTATAATCAGTCTGAACGATCGCTTTACAAGCACCAGTGATATGTTGGATTGTTTCAGAAGCATTAAAACAACGTCAACATGTGTCGGTGTGTAGATTTTTTATTTTAATGATGTGCTTTTGATAATTACGTGTCCTCAGTCTCAGGGAAAAGCTCACCACGTTGAAGCCATGCGTTCGACGCTAATTTGTCTACGGTAGGTTGGTTCAACTACTAATAGTTTCATTGTATTCGTCAGTCCATTTCATACGTTGTTGTGTTTGTAAAGGGTGGGTATTAGTATAACGATTGTTCTGTGTAACAGAGATTGATTGGGGAAATGTAGTCTGTAAGTTTGATTGCACTTCAATATATAATTTGGTAACGATTTCTTGGGACAAAAATTTATTATTCATTATTGCTCTATGTTGATCTCCTAATCTTTGCCGAGTTACTTGCATATCAGGGAATCGTTCTATAAATTTCATGTGTAATGGTTGTAAATAACCTTTAGTGTCGGTCTCCATCATTGTTAAATAGAGGTAAGTACGCAATATGACTTAATTCATTTCAGAAGTCCATTTCTTACGCGTATTACGTTTAATGATGGTGGGCACAGGTTCCATAACAGACTATACAAATAAATAAAATTTAAGTGTCTCATTTAATGTCAATATAACAGCTTTTTATTAAATGGGTATAAATACGGTACTAACAACAAAAAAAAAACAATTCTTAAAAATTTTGTCTCTTTGTATATCTGTCTGTATGTCCGTCTGTCTGTCTGCCTTTCTATCTGTCTGTTTGTTCCGGCTAATTTCCGAAATAGCTGGAACGATTTTGACGAGATTTTCACTGGTAGATAGCTGATATTATATTTAAGGTAACTTAATACGGTACGGTAATAACTTAGCCACATATATTTTAGAAAAAGAATTAGGGTTCCGTGCAAAAAATTGAAATCTATGAAATCTAATGTACATAATAAAGTCCACGCGGGCGAGCGAAGTCGTGGGGAAAAGCTAGTTTCAAATATAGTTATTTCTGTAAAATTCTGTTTTGCTAGAGCTGTTAAAATTACATAAATAAAAATCACTTTTGAAAATAAAATTATTTCGAAGAATTAGCGTACAGATAAAATAAATAGAAAATTCAGATGTTATTGAACGTAAATCCTCTTAACATATACAGCCACAAATTAATAATATGAATTAATGTAATGGCATATTGTGAAATACTTCAACTAATATCCCTACATCGTATGCATGTAATCAGCTAATGGAAACATGTTGTAAGTACTACGGGAGTTTCATGTCCATGTGAATTGCGCCTATATACTAATTGTAAACCGCGATCTTGTTTTGTTAATGTTAATACAATATTATTTTTATTTATACAATTTTAAGATACAATTACAATTAAATAAGGCACTTAATTCGTTTTTCCGATGTATTATGGATGCAGTGAGAATGGGTCGGCTCAACCGGATAAGGACCACGTTCGCACAGAAAAGCAGCGTAATTTGTATGAGCGACGATCCAGAAAGTTTTTACTGAAAATTTACATTTGGTTTGAAATAAACATTTAAAAATAAGACTACTATTTTATATTCCATTTAACTTAAAGGTTTCACCTCTACCGCGTTTGAACTGCACATATGTTTTTTTTTCTAAATTGGTATAAGTGAGGAAGTGAGTTTATAAATGACACTAAATTCTTGTATTTATACTCAAACAGTACAATAACGAAGTGGGACAGAAGATATTATGCAGGTGTATTTTACAGAAATTCATAACGTTAAACTGTTTTACCCCTTAGTATGTAACGAAATATTTTACATTTTATGAAATATATATATGCATGTAGGAAGTATATTATTTTAAATCATAAAACTTGTATTTTAAATCATAAAACTTGTAAATACTTATATATTTTGCTAAAAAATTTTTAACTTTGCTGAACAGTTGGACGGGGCTTTATTGTAAAGATACTACTAACTACACTGACAGCGGTACCGTATTAAAAATAATACCGGTTTACATAATGATTTCTTATATTTACGCGAACACTACACATTTTTAAATAAAACTAATTTTACGGATTTTATCGCGTATATTAACTTATTTTTATATTCCCGACGTTTCGGGTGCTTTCCAGCACCCGTGGTCACGGGGGACTGAGTTGTTTGACGTCCTGCTGTCATAGTTAGCCCGGCTACCTTCAGTTTTTTAATATTAATTTTTGGTTCGATTTACGCAGAATGAGCTTACAGTATCTTGAAGTCTAGCAGTGGTATACTTGGGTTTGGATTTGATTTTATTAATTATGGGATCCCAAGCAGATGGCAGCACCCATCCATCTTCTCTATTGAAATTAGGATGTTTTTTAATTTCAATAGCCTCGCGAATCATCCTTGGGAGGAATCGGTGTTCTTTTGCGAGGATTTGTGGTCTATCAAATCTAATGTAATGACGGGGACGATCCTGAACATGTTCACAAACTGCAGACTTCCCGATACGTCGGTGCTTCACGTCAGCTATATGTTCTTTAACGCGGGTTTTAATAGATCTTTTTGTTTGTCCTATGTACGAGAGACCACATTCACAATCCAGCTTGTACACTCCTGCATCTTGTAGAGGGATATGACACTTGACGGATGGTAAAAATTGACCAATCTTCTTCAGCGGCTTGAAGTACGTTTTAATGGAAGCTCGCTTCAAGATGTAGCCAACCTTGTCTGTGACTCCTCTGACATAGGGTAGTACAGCAGGCACACGCTCGACTGTGGCTGGCTTCACTCGGTCACTGTGACGTAGGCGCGGGACCCGAAGCTTGTTGTCTTGCAGTACTTGCTCGACGTGCTGAAGCTCGGCGGCCAGATGTTTTCTGTCACAGATCCCTCGTGCTCTCTGAAACAAAGATTTTCCCACGGTAGCTAACTGTGAAGGATGATGGTGAGATTCACCATTTAAATATCGGTTGGTATGGGTATTTTTTCTGTACACAGTATGACCAATAGTGTTATCAGGATTTCGGATGACTAAAACATCTAGAAAAGCTAAAGTATTGTTTGCCTCTAACTCCATTGTGAATTGTATTTTAGGGTTTATGGAATTAAGGTGGTTTAAAAATGCAGTTACTTTGTCAGATGGTAAAATTGTGAAAGTATCGTCTACGTACCGCTTGTAGAATCTTGGATTTACAGGAGCAGTAAGAAGGGCTTTCTCCTCAAAGTCCTCCATGAATATGTCGGCGACTACGGGAGATACAGGTGAGCCCATTGCCACTCCATCTACTTGCATGTAGAACTCTTCTTTCCACAATAAATAGCCAGATGTGAGGCAGTGTTTGAGTAATACTGCATATTCTGTAGGCATGTTGTTATCTTCTAGCTTTCTAGTAACAATTGAGATGCAGTCTTCAATAGGTAGGCATGTGAATAGTGACTGAACATCAAAACTGACCATAGTTTCATTGTCAGCGAGATGTAGGTCTTTAATCTCACTAACAAATTGGTATGAATCCTTTGTGTGTGCTCTGGTATGTCCTCTTAGTGGTGACAGTATTTTCGCCAAGTGTTGAGCCAACTTATAAGTTGGTGAATCGATCTGGCTTACTATAGGACGTAGTGGAGCGTTTGGTTTGTGTATTTTCGGTAACCCATACAAAGGTTGTATGGGTTACCGAAAATACACAAACCAAACGCTCCACTACGTCCTATAGTAAGCCAGATCGATTCACCAACTTATAAGTTGGCTCAACACTTGGCGAAAATACTGTCACCACTAAGAGGACATACCAGAGCACACACAAAGGATTCATACCAATTTGTTAGTGAGATTAAAGACCTACATCTCGCTGACAATGAAACTATGGTCAGTTTTGATGTTCAGTCACTATTCACATGCCTACCTATTGAAGACTGCATCTCAATTGTTACTAGAAAGCTAGAAGATAACAACATGCCTACAGAATATGCAGTATTACTCAAACACTGCCTCACATCTGGCTATTTATTGTGGAAAGAAGAGTTCTACATGCAAGTAGATGGAGTGGCAATGGGCTCACCTGTATCTCCCGTAGTCGCCGACATATTCATGGAGGACTTTGAGGAGAAAGCCCTTCTTACTGCTCCTGTAAATCCAAGATTCTACAAGCGGTACGTAGACGATACTTTCACAATTTTACCATCTGACAAAGTAACTGCATTTTTAAACCACCTTAATTCCATAAACCCTAAAATACAATTCACAATGGAGTTAGAGGCAAACAATACTTTAGCTTTTCTAGATGTTTTAGTCATCCGAAATCCTGATAACACTATTGGTCATACTGTGTACAGAAAAAATACCCATACCAACCGATATTTAAATGGTGAATCTCACCATCATCCTTCACAGTTAGCTACCGTGGGAAAATCTTTGTTTCAGAGAGCACGAGGGATCTGTGACAGAAAACATCTGGCCGCCGAGCTTCAGCACGTCGAGCAAGTACTGCAAGACAACAAGCTTCGGGTCCCGCGCCTACGTCACAGTGACCGAGTGAAGCCAGCCACAGTCGAGCGTGTGCCTGCTGTACTACCCTATGTCAGAGGAGTCACAGACAAGGTTGGCTACATCTTGAAGCGAGCTTCCATTAAAACGTACTTCAAGCCGCTGAAGAAGATTGGTCAATTTTTACCATCCGTCAAGTGTCATATCCCTCTACAAGATGCAGGAGTGTACAAGCTGGATTGTGAATGTGGTCTCTCGTACATAGGACAAACAAAAAGATCTATTAAAACCCGCGTTAAAGAACATATAGCTGACGTGAAGCACCGACGTATCGGGAAGTCTGCAGTTTGTGAACATGTTCAGGATCGTCCCCGTCATTACATTAGATTTGATAGACCACAAATCCTCGCAAAAGAACACCGATTCCTCCCAAGGATGATTCGCGAGGCTATTGAAATTAAAAAACATCCTAATTTCAATAGAGAAGATGGATGGGTGCTGCCATCTGCTTGGGATCCCATAATTAATAAAATCAAATCCAAACCCAAGTATACCACTGCTAGACTTCAAGATACTGTAAGCTCATTCTGCGTAAATCGAACCAAAAATTAATATTAAAAAACTGAAGGTAGCCGGGCTAACTATGACAGCAGGACGTCAAACAACTCAGTCCCCCGTGACCACGGGTGCTGGAAAGCACCCGAAACGTCGGGAATATAAAAATAAGTTAATATACGCGATAAAATCCGTAAAATTAGTTTTATTTAAAAATAATACCATTAAAATCCACTCCGCTGCTTTTACGTGAGGCACGCTCAAGCAGAGATACAGACAAAAGGACTAGAATTGTAAAAAGTTGTGTAGACTTCTGTTCTATTCACAGCAACATACTAAGGAAAATAAAACATGAATTTAAATCTCAACATTTTTTTACGTACTGCCTTGTTATCAAATGTTTATTGAAAGTTTAATTACTCCATTTTACACTTTTCATATATTCTACGTCTAATTTTAAACTAAAATATATCTTTTTGTCCTAATTTTGGTAACCCGTTTACTAGTATTTATTTATTTATATTACATCTTACACCTACATTAACAGGTAAGGGAAGGTAGTTTATAGTTCAATTTGGTCATGTATAAACTTCCGACATGTGTAATTAGTTCGTATGGCCGCAGGGCATTTCATTACCTATTCTCTCGATTGACAGTTTTAATCTCAATTTATTTCTTTTCTTTTCTACATAATATGAAATTAAAAAAGAAAGAACAATGGCCAAATTTCTATAGGAGCTGGACTTGACTTATATTTTTCACGTCCCAAAACAAACTATAGCTAGATTGGTTTGTTTTTATGTTGTCAATACCATCCCGTTTGAAAATCATGTCTATATAGCCACAATTTTTTATAATAACGTCAACAATACTTTTGAGGTTAGCATCACATATGTAATCTTCTTCAGTGATCTAAAATAAGAATTAGATTTGTACTATAATGTCCGATTGTGTGTGATGGTTTATGTCGGTGTAATATAATAAGTAAGTATGTAAATATGTACTATTATTGAAGAATTCTACTCGCGGATCTTAAAAATTATTCTGGTATCAAGCTCAAAAACGAGATGGCGGCGAAGTTTATCAATGCATATGTGTTACAATTAACACATAGCAATCGCAGGGTTAGTTGTCGTTGTTGTGTGGCTGTAGGTGCATGATGTCTCTCACAAATATGCAAGATGCAAAATCGGTGTCCAGAATGCGTTGGTTGCGTGAGGTGCGTTCAGAAACGATTATTTTAAATAATTTCGGAACAGTTACAAAAACAGTTTTTTTGTGGCTACTTAAAGATGTATTTATGTGTTTTTTAAGACCTTAAAAAATAAGGATATTTTTCATAAATATGGCATATAATGACGCCATCGTTTCATCGTCTGGTACGATTTGACCAACCTTCTTCAAGTAAAAACAAATAAAAAGATTTTAAATATTTACTTTTTTTATACAACAATAAAGTTAATTTTCATGTTGAAGAAAATTTATTGCTACTTTTCTTGAAACAGGGAAAATTCCTTGAATATCATTAATCAACATACATAGATAGTTCTGGCTATAACATATAAATAAATATATTAAAACTTTTAGGAAAAGTATTTTCATCATTAAAATCTTATTATCTTCCTATATGAAATGAAATGAATGCGAACAGTTCTCAACTAGTAGTCCCATTATTTAGACTCATCACATAGCAGCCTTTCATAACTATCATTATAGCTCATCACATGTTGACTAGAATAGAATAGAATGATTTTTATTCAATATTGATTATTACATTGTGGCGGCGATATCGTCGCGCCACAAGCGAAACACATCGAAGCCTAAATCGCGCTAACAAAGTTCCGAAGTTAAAGCAGCATATATAGAATAGCTCCGAACTACCAATCGGAGCGTTGGCCGCTCCCCAGGCAGAACACCTTGCGCGGCGGGAGATCTCCCCTCTTCCTTCCACCGGCTACATTGGTGATATGAACACGCAACCAAATAACCTTCGGAAACTACAACTTCAAACCTTCGTCATCGTGCTCAAGTACCCCATTCATTTGCTCCCGAGCAGATATTGTCTGCAGTCTTCACATTCTGCAAAGCCATTTAGCTTTATAAAGGGTCATCGCAGCATTGGAATAATAATGCTTCCTGTTCCTTCAAGCTACTCTCTGCGCTACATTGTTCGGCACGGCTCTGAGCCTTACTGCTCGCCTCTGCTTCACGGCACTTTCGCAGATTACTTGCCTTCTTCTCGACTCACCGTAGACTACAAGGCAATCCCTGGCACTTGCTTGGGCTCATCGTTCTCACCGGCATCACTTGCATACATTACACACCGGCATATCGTTCACACCGGCGTCACTTGCCTTTACGCACACGGCATGCATTCCCCACCGGCATTAACGACGCACCGGCTATAGGACTGCACATCGAGCTCCGGTCTGAGCAGGGGGGTGATGTGGCAGCGATGTCGTCGCACCACAAGCGAAACACATCGAAGCCTAAATCGCGCCAACAAAGTTCCGAAGTAAAAGGTGTTTATATAGAATAGCTCCGAACTACCACTCGGAACGTTGGCCGCTCCTCGGGCAGAACACCTTGCCCGGCGGGAGATCTCCCCATATCCTTCCACCCGCCACAACATAATACTTATTGAAAGTCATTTTTTATTTACGAAAATGATGAATGAAATTTATGTTCGAAAAATACCTCTGTCCTGGGAAGAACCAGCAAGAAACCTAGCGGGACTTTTATTTACACATAACTTTACTTAACAATAATTTTGTTTATAAAATTTTAAATGAATTTTCATATAACCAGCATGGTGGCGATCACCTTATTCCCAGGGCTTATTTTCATTCATGTATTCCTTGATATTATAATAACCCTTTTTGTACAGATTTTCTTTAATAAAACTTTTAAACTTTTTTATTGACAAACTTTGAACATGTTCTGGGATTTTGTTCTAAAAGCGTATACGCTTAAATGTATACATTGCCCCATAAATGAATTACTAATTCTGTGGAGTCTAGTAACTGGCATTATAAGCTTATGTTTGTTCCTAGTGTTTAAGACCTAAACCTAAACATCCTTATTCTTATTAAAGCTATTTATGTTTTTATGTACATACATTACATTTTCATAAATATATTGCGATGCCAAAGTTAATATGTTTATTTATTTAAATTTTTCTCTGAGACTCCCTTTGATCATTACAGTCTTTCATAAGTCCACTGCTGAACATAGGCCTCCCCCAAGGAATGCCACAAAGCACGGTCCTGAGCCACCTGCATCCATCGACTTTCTGCATGTCTTACCAAGTCGTCACTCCATCTCGTGGGGGGGTCGCCCTACACTTCGCCTACCGGTACGAGGCTGCCACTCAAGAACCTTTCTTCCCCATCGGTTGTCGGTTTTTCGAGCTATATGGCCAACCCACTGCCACTTCAGCTTACTAATCCGTTGGGCTATGTTGGTTACTTTGGTTCTACTGCGGATATACTCATTTCTAAGTTAATCACGCAGAGAAACCCCGAGCATAGCCCTCTCCATAGATCGCTGAGCGACCTTGAGCTTCCTTATACGGCCAGTAGTGAAGGACCACGTCTCAATTCCATAGGTCATCACTGGCAACACGCACTGGTTGCACAATTTCGTTTTCAGGTTTTGAGGTATGTCCAACGAGAAGATGTGTCGTAGTTTCCCGAACGCTGCCCAGCCGAGTTGAATCCGTCGATTGACCTCTCGGTCGAAGTTGGACTTACCTAGTTGGACTATTTGTCCCAGGTAAACATACTCGTCAACAACTTCGAGCTTAGTGCTCCCAACAACTACCGGCATAGGTGTGTAATGGACATTAAACATGATCTTTGTTTTGTCCATGTTCATCCTAAGATCTATTCGTTGGGAGACACTATTGAGGTCATTGAGCATGGTGCTTAGGTCCTCTAGCGATTCTGCCATAAGAATCAAAGGCTTTCTCATAGTCCACATACGCCAGACATAGCGGCAAATTGTACTCCTCGGACTTCTGTACAATTTGCCGAAGGGTATGTATGTGGTCTATAGTGCTAAAGCCCTTTCGGAAACTGGCTTGTTCGGGAGGCTGGAAGTCGTCAAGTCTGCGCGCGAGACGATGTGTAATGACTCTCGAAAACAGCACGTAGACGCGGCTCAGAAGGGAAATCGGTCTGTAGTTCTTCAAGAGAGCGTTGTCGCCTTTCTTGAAGAACAAGACCACCGCACTTCTGCTCCACGCCTCCGGTGTAATGCCACCATGGAGGACGGAATTAAAGAGCTTCTGAAGGACTTCAAGTACCGGTTTTCCACCCGCTTTCAGAAGCTCCGCTGTAATTCCATCCTCGCATGGGGCCTTGCCGTTTTTAAGGTGCTGTAGAGCCATTTTGATCTCGTTCAGACTGACGTCCGGGATGTCTTCGGAATAGTGTCGGATAAGAATCGCTCATGGATCGTTACTCACACTTGCGTGTGGCTCCAACGATGACCTGTACAGCTGCCCACAGAACCTCTCAATCTCACTCAAAATCTCAGGTACCCCGGAAACGATGCTGCCAAACTCGGTCTTCAGCTTTGACAGTTGGCTCTTTCTGGCAAACAGATCTCTGGCAAAGAATTTGGAGCCTTGCTTTCGCTCGATCGCTTCTTCAATACAAGCTGTATTGAAGTTGCGTAAGTCCCGCCGCATGCATTTGGAGATCTGTCTGTTCAGTTGCCTGTATGCTGTCAAATCTGTTGAATAATGTAGCTTCATCTCCCGTCTAACAGCCATGAGATTAAGAGTGTGATCAGAGAGTTTTTGTGTTCTTCTGTGGCGGGTCTTGCAGAACTTACCTCCGACCGCATGGACAGTTTCCACGAGCTTGTCATTCATATCGTCCACTTCATTGCAGTCTTCTAGGCACTGAAAACGGTTTTGTAACTCGAGCTGAAAGGTTTCGGGACTTTGGTATAGAGTACGAGGGGGACGGAGCGTTGACTTCATTAGACGAGACCTCTCCAACTTAACGTTTAGGTTCAGTGTGCCTCTAATCATTCGGTGATCGATACCAGTTTTTACTCTCGCGATCACGGAGACATCACTGAACAGTTGTCGTCTGGTCGTCATAATGAAGTAAATCTCATTTTTAGTGGAACCGTCGGGGCTCGACCAGGTCCACTTCCTGTGGGGCCGCTTATGGAAGAAAGAGTTCACCATAAAGAGTCCCTGTTTCTCCATGAAGTCAGCCAGCTGATGGCCCCTAGCCTGATGACTTCTAGCCTCCCGAACAAGCCGGTTTCCCAAAGCGCTTTAGCACCATAGACCACATACATACCCTTCGGCAAACTGTACAGAAGTACGAAGAGTACAATTTGCCACTATGTCTGGCGTATGTGGACTATGAGAAAGCCTTTGATTTCGTCTAAATTTGGGCGGTGCTGACCGCCCCCGTCATTACATTAGATTTCATAGACCACAAATCCTCGCTAAACAACACCGATTCCTTCAAAGGATGATTCGTGGGGCTATTGAAATCAAAAAACACCCTAATTTCAATAGAGAAGATGGCTGGGTACTACCATCTGCTTGGGATCCCATAATTAATAAAATTGAATCCCAACCCAAGCATACAACTGTAAGACTTCAAGATACTGTAAGTTCATACTGCGCAGATCGGAACAAAAATTAATAATTTTTAATCTGGAGGTTGCCGTCGTTAACTACGACATTGGGACGTCATACACCTCAGTCCCCCCATGACCATGGGTGCTGGAAAGTGCTCGAAACGTCGGGAATACAAAATAAGTTAATGTATGCGATAAAATCCGTAAAATTAGTTTTATTTAAATGTGTAGTATTCGCGTAAATATAAGAAATTATTATATATTTTCAAAAGAGTGTCCATTTAAATCAATACATCGCTGCATCCGATGGAACTACTGAGAAAAGCACTTTGCCCACTTGTCCTTAGCGGTATCTTCGACGGCATTTTGAAACGCAGCCACTGCTTCCTCGGCGCCCATAAAACATTTTCTCGAGGTTATTCTTTATTTTCGGAAATAAGTAAAAATCGGAAGGTACGAGGTCGGGGCTATTGAGCGGGTGACCCAGTAATTCTACATCTGACGTCACCAAGTAGTAGCTTGTTTGCTTGGCGGTGTGCGCCGAGGCGTTTTCGTGGTAAAGGAGAATCCTACTGCGAGGTTGCTTCTCCCGAACTTTTTCCAAGACAAGTGGCAAACAATTGTTGGTATACCACTCTGCAGTAACTGTTCTTCGATCCCCTAAAATAATTTTTGCGTAATGACCTGTCCTTCCTAAGAACAAGGCCACCATCTTTTTTCCCACGCTTTGATCTCTCTTCACTTTATTTGGCAACTCCTCGGAAGGAAATACCTAGACAATAGACTGTCGCTTAGTTTCAGGATCATAACAATAAATCCAGTTTTCGTCACCCGTAAAATTGTCGAACACAGTATTTGAGTCACCACCGTTAAATCTTTAAACTATTTCACGACACCAATCAACACGAAGGTGTTTTTGGCCCTCTGTCAAATTAATAGGTATCCACCGGGCACAAAACTTCCTGACCTCTAAATGTTCATGGAAGATTTTGTGCACTTGAATCATGCCGATGCCTAAGCTTATCTAAATCTGCTGATAAGTCACTCTTTTTTCAGTTTCTATCATACGCCGCACAATACTGATGGTATTTTCAGTCGTCGACGTAGAAGGCTGTCCCTCACGTAGATCGTCGGTGAGATTAGTGAGACCAAGTTAAAACTCATTAAACCAGTTCTAAATAGTGGCACGAAATGGGGCTTCATCGTGAAAGGCCAATCGAAGTCTATCATAACTTTCTTGTTGATTTTATCGCGTTAAATTCAAGCTGACGTGACACATACAATTTTGAATTTGCCGCCAAATCGTAAACAAATGACAAATTAGTAGTATAATACATACACAATAATATTGGCAAAGAGTTCCATTTTAAAAATTTGAACTTATTTTTTTATTACATCGTTTACAAGTGGCCAGTTCTAAAAACTTTCAGTGTCGCCTTCGAATGTTGTGTCAAAGCATATTTGGTAAGATAGATCTATTGGGTAGAACCTTGGAACGAAAGAAAAGGGGCTTCGCTGATGCAACTTCGCCCACGTTTATATTAGTCCATGCTACGCCTCTGATTGTATGCTGTTATTTAAAAAAAAGTCCCGCTGGGTTTCTTGCTGGTTCTTCCAAGGCCAGACGTTTCTTTTAAACCAGTGGTAATTAAACAAAAGAGTAACTTTCAATAAGTATTATTTACAATCTCTTTTGAATAAAAAAGATTCTGTTTCTGTACAAATTGAATAATACACGAGTCACGAACTCATCGGAACGACGCACGATAATCCACGAACACTGAGTTTCGGCGCCGCCGAAGGTTTGGCAGATTTTTTGCCAAAACGGAAACTATTACCGAAACTAGATTTTTTTTCTGAAACTTGCTGAAACCCAAACCAAAACCGAATCGGCAAAAATCTGCCAATTCTTCGGCAACGCCGAAACTCAAGTGTTCGTGAATTATTGTGCGCCGTTCGGATGAGTTCGTCAGTCATAATTATATTACGTAAATGCTTTCATTGAATAATTTATTAGTTTCAACAATATTGTGAAAGCAATAAAATTTGTTCTCAATTAGCGAGTAACTTTTTATGGGTGTGTGTATTTTTTACAAAATTTACTTAAAAAATTATTTATTAACGTTAAATTGATGATTTTTACTTTAAAATAAATAAATATATTGCTACATGACAATAGTCAATAACAATCACAATCACACAAATCAATAACAATTAATATTTTTCATTAAAAAATGCATTACCTATACAGATAGGTAATGCATTTTATATGTATAAAAATATAATTAATAGAATCAGGCGTTACCTTGCGGAAATCCATTATATAAAAGCTTTTAGAAAAATTTGTATCGCAAATATCCGCGTTATAAAATAAAATGATGTGTCTTACCTAGTATGAAGAGCACCTCTCGCCCTCCCTCAATTGCGTGCACTATCCCCGTCACCACTAATCCCAGCACCGCTACTCCCAACACCACTACACTAGGCAAGACACACCACTGACGATAATACGACATGTGTTTCGCCTATACACGAGGCATCCTCAGGTGATATAGACTCTACGGTGGCTAACCGCTAAGTGAGCGGCGAGCCAAAACAAGTGCCTTTTATACAGACCGATGATGCAACCGCTCTCTACCTAAGGAGCGAGCGACTGCGTCATGCGATTAAACATGCGACCAATCACCGCAGGACTTACGCAGCCGTTTGTAAAATTAAAAACAAACCATCGCGCAACGCCCACCCTCCAACCACGCAACCAATCGCTGATCACCGTGAGGGTGACAAACGACCATATTGCGAGGCTCTCTATTATTAGAGAGCAGACTTAAAGATATTTAAGAGAGGTGAGTTAGTAACATTTGTTTGTTCATTCAGCAATGCAACGGTACTATTGTTACTTTTTAATATTTTATTTTATTTTATTTTAAACTTGAATTGGAACAAGATTTTTCCCTTAATTTTCTCGATTTAACAATAACAAGAAAAGAACCGTCACATGTTTTCCAAATTTATCGAAAGCAAACTCACACCGACACGGTCATCCCCGCGTCATCGTGTCATCCGTGGCAACATAAAGTAGCCGCTTTTTATTGTTACATTAACCGTTTGTTCACTGTCCCATTAAGTAAAGAAAATTATTTAAAAGAACTTAATATAATTTATCAAATAGCGGTCTCTAACGGTTTTTCAAAAAATCTCATTAACAATTTAATTAAAAAGAAACGAAAGCATGTTGTTCGCAACTGTCTGTACGCGGTTCAACCTCAAAGTGTTCATCGATATGTGAGCAGTTTGACCTACTTAGGCCCCATATCTGAAAAAGTAGCTAATACTCTTCGACAAAACGGTGTTTATGTGGCGTTCAAAACAAACAATTCTCTTAGAAATATTTGTAATAATAAAGATAAGTTGGATATTCGTCAAATATATGTCAAGGCAAAGTCATGAACAGATCTCCGCGCATGATTGGTTAAACGTGAACCGAGCCATTCGGCGTGGTGGGCGTTAAAATCGTCAAGGATCACGATCTTTGCGGATGGGACCTGTTGTAGCACGGAATCTGTAGCCATTTGGACGTGGTCGATGAGTCGGTCTGTTTCGGCATTACCGCTATGGGACATATTTATAAAAGCGACTGGACCCTTGGTTTATGATTCAGTCTAGGAGACTATCAGATCGGGTATGGGAATCAGCCATCTGACTACTGCAGCACTTCAAACATAATAATTTTAAGTTTATCTGGAACTTAAAATAAAAGAAAAGTAAATTATATTATAGCCTGTACAGTTCAAAAATTACATTATTCAAAATTGTACCGTTTCCTGTAGAAATCATCGAATCAATTTATTGGAATATAAATAATTTTGTAACACTTTTGAAAATTTGCAAGGAAAGGACATACTGTCACACACTATCACTATTACCACATTGTCACAAGCTTAATGCTGAATATATGCTTCCCCCATCAGGTGCCACAAAATACGGTCTGCCACCTACATCCATCTAATCTATAATATAAAGCACGTTTATAATAATTTCAGATGCTGTCAGAAAATAACATTATATTAACCCTTAACACCACAGGGCTCCCATCGCACATATTTTTGAAAATATTTTAAGTGTTTTAAGCGTAACGCGTCCAAGTATACCCAGTTCCTCTCACGGTCTCACGGGGATAGAACGTGCACAAGACTAGCATGCTTAGTTCAACAGTTACTAATCGATACGGGACTAAGGTCCCCCACAAGTGTAATTACGTAAGTATTAATTTTTTTTTGTAGGTTTGTGGCGTATTATGGATAAAAATTTGAATCCTCAATACAGAGAAAATCTGTAAAATTACTTCGAGTGAGAAGAAAACGAAATTGAAAATATTTTTCCTAAAGCATATTGAATTAGTGTGACGCGAAGTATAAAGTCAGTGATCACCACACTAAAAGTGAAGAAGAAACGAATATTGACTCAGATAACGAAGAAATAAAAAACAATGAACACGAAGACCGAAATAGTAAAGCATTTTATTGAAGAAATAGATATAAATAGTCGAAAATACCACCATTGCGAACACGCGTTCAGTACATAACATCATGTATATTTATTTGCCTGAACTAATAGGTACTGCTCAAGCCAAAACGAAATGTCTCCATTTGATGCATGTTCTTTTCTATTTTCTGAAGATACTCGTATAATTGACTTCATTTTAGAACATTTCTATGAAGAGATCACAAATTACTCAGAAAATCATAATATATCTGACTCAGCCTATACTTAAACTTATGCTCCAAATGTATGAAAACGTGTTTCGTATTCATTCTATAGACGTTAAAATATGTAGATACAAAATGTCAGGAAAAGTGATAGTTAGGTTTTAGGTATCATTTTGATAGTAAAGATCGAGATTGAAATTAGGTTCCTACATTTGACCGAAATTTCTATATTCGCGAAGCGTTATGTGCTACTTGGCGGCTTAAATAGATAAGATAGTGGTACCTACCCAGACGAACCCTGAGCAGAAAAACAATTGCTCGCACCTAAAATTTATTTGACCTACTTTTGAAGAACAAAATATACCATTGCGTATACATTATTCTGATATAACCTATAACTAGCGTTTTTTTAAACATAAAAAATACAATTGATTGAAAACAAGGGAAAGATTGTAAGAGAGCGGGCTGGCCAGAAACAAAAAGCTTTTTGTATACGTATAAAAAAAATATTTTCAATAATTAATAGAAATGTCGATATTTACATTTTTCTATGCCTAAATATGAAATTTATTTATTTTTATTACCAGGAAGTAGTTGTTTAGGTTTAACTGATTTAAATAATTCACACACGTTCATTTTAAATCATAGATGAGGGATATAAATAACATAAACCTACCAACGGATGTGAGGCTATTTTGTAAAGTAAGCTTTCAACTCAATTACTACAACGTATTCATACGAGAGCTTTAGTACAAAATGAAAGAGGATTTAAATCTTGACATGAGAATCAAAGTAACCTTTGTACGAGTAGCAATACTCTGCGTATATTGTTAAATTGACTTTTAACCTATTGTTAATGGTACCGACCGTCCTCGGTTCTAAACTATTCCATAGTTTAAAAATAAGTTAAATGAATCTTCCTCCTTAATTATTATGTGAAAAAGAAAATTTAGCTCTTAACTCTTGTTCATCAACAATTATTTATATATTTGTTTATTTGTTTTTGTAAAAACTGTTCTAACGATTTCTATGAAATTTAGAGAGGTTTACTGCGGAGAAAACTCGATATAGCTAGGTTTCATTTATGAGAAAATTCGTGCTATCTGTATTTTCACACATTAAAGTAACACCCTTAACTGCGCAATATAATTAGTATTTTTGCCAGAAATTAGCTTCTCAACAGCGCAATGGCTAAAGTATGAACTCGCGTATTCTGGACAAGTAGGCCAAAAATATTTTTTATAGAATTAGGGTGACAAACGAGCACACAGTCCACCTGATGGTAAGTGATTCCTGTGGCCCATAGATATCTACATCTACATCTTTGCTTACGAATTAAAATGCAGATGCGTTGTCAGCCGTGAGGACTAAGATATAATACCTCTTTTCCAGTAAAATAGGTATCCGGTTCTCTACACTCACCATACGAAACACAGCAGCATCAAGCTGCAATTTTGCACTGGTATTCTGTGAGAGCGTGGTCCTTCTCCGGTCTAGCCGACCCATTCGCGCTACAACTATACTATTAATATAGCTGTAGCATGACTCTACCACGTATAATCATATCCTGCAATGTGATCAAATTTCTTTAGTTTTTGTCTTTTGTTCTTTAGTATTCTAGCCCACACGATCCCACATATGGCCAAAAATAAACTTATACATTTATAAAATGTTTTCTTTGCGGGTTAAGTAGTAGTAAAATAAACTAAAAAAAATCATTATTGCAGTCGTAACCCTTAATTTTCCCACTGAAATCTCCAAAACTATCTTCTTCTTCTGGTGCCTCTCAGACTAGCGAAGGTTGGCAGTCAGCTTAATGAACTCCGCTCTATTCTTCGCAAGGAGAAACAGTTCGGCGGCACTCGCGATTCCCGTCCACTCTCAGATGTTATAGCCATGACTTTTTTCTGCGACGTCTCTTTTTCCGGAATTACAGGCCCCATTAACTTGAAATTCGACACATATATTTCTCAATGTAGACGTCCACTAAGAAAGGGTTTTGCGGGAAAGGGGATTCACGTTGTTTTTACTAGCCTGGAGAAAACTTTATTCTTACCCCTTTTGAAGCAGATTTCGCGCCGGAGGTGTGTGAGATTTGGTTTAGTTAAAATTCATATTGATGAAGGGTTTTATGTTAGTAACTAGCTGTTCCCCGCGAGTTCACTCGCGTGAAATTTATTACGATTGGATTTCATAGGTTTTAATTTTTTGCGCGGAGCCTTAATTAATACATAGTATATTTAAGTAAATTAGTGACACTATCGTATTGGGTTTGTTTAGCCTGTAAGGATAGTTGTTAAGTGTGTGTGTGTGTGTGTGTGTGTGTGTGTGTGTGTGTGTGTGTAAACAAATAAATAAATTCCTTTTCTAAAATAAAAGTAGCTTAATTTACTCATTATAACATCAGCTATCTGCCAGTGAAAGTGCCGTTAAAATCGTTCCTGCCGTTTCAGATATTAGCCGGAACAAAGAGACAGACAGACAGACAAACATTTTAAAATTGTGTTTTTGTTATAAGTACCGTATATACTTTCACATTTAGTAAAAAGCTGTTGTTTTAATATTCGAAACAAACACTTCAATTTCATTTATTTGTATAGATTACTAAAACCTTTCTTTCAATTTAATTGGTTTTATCAGTAAACTTAAATTTATGTAAAAAAAAACTAAAATTAAAATAAATTCACAATTTTCTTTTTATTCCATTAAATTAATAAATGTTTTATCCATTGTTTATCCCTTTAAAATAATTCTTATTAAAACATTGAAGTGAAACGTTTAAAGATAACGTTAAAAAGAAACATTTCGATATTACGAAAAAAATTTTACTTTCGATGAAATAAAATTATTTATTTATTCCCCCTGAAAGCGTACTCGTATAAAACTCCTAATATTTTGCTCTGTCTTGTCAATACAATTGAAATATTCAAATTCTTTTTTAATTAATTATTTGATATTTATTGTTAATTTTTAAAATCAACTCAAATACTACTATTAAAAAAAACGTAATGAAAGATATTGCAAATCTGTTTCGTAGGGTAGGACATACCCACAATATGTTTATGTTTTCTGTAAGAGACAGAATGATGATAATTTTAAAATGATAATATTATTATTCTTTATTAAACTTTTAAAATTAAGACGTGAGGCCTAAAATAGATAAATAAAACTTCCTATAACGTTCAAGAGACTTTAATTAAAAATCAAATAATCTAAAATCAGTTTAACAAAAATATATTTCATATAACTGTAAGATTTATATGCATTATCATTTAATTGATTGATTAATGCGAATGACATGCAAACTACGTTCCACCACGTAGTTTGCATGTCGATTGACAATAATCCATTTCATTATTATCCTGCGTGATAAATATGACATGCACGCATGATCATCTTCGTATTGGCATATTATTTAACAGCCAGGTAGGACTCAGAAAATAAAAGGTAAATATAAAATTTTGTTTTCGCCGCGCAGCAAAGTACAATAAAAAATTAATCAGCCTTTAACAGGTTTTTTGAGAAACAATAATTCCACAACAGCCCAGACTTTTGTTAAAAGTAAAAGCCGACTTCAAACACCTAAGTAATAAAATATTTTCACATTTTGAAGTCGGTATCAAGACATATTTTATAGAAAAATTAAAGCCCCGACTTCAGAATGTTAAATTATTTTATTATCTTTAGTCGATTGAAGTGGGTTTCTTTTTATTAAAACCTTTTTTATCCTTTATTGCAACGACCTTCAATTAAAGATTACAAAGTGCGGACTTATGCCTGATGACATTCTGTTTTATTCGGGAGAATTCGAATAAAAGATGGATGTTGGCATTAGGAGAAAAATTATTCAGGTAAATTCTCTTTTCGTCCCGTGCTTAGTTGTTGTCTCCTTCATATTTAATCCAAGTTATACTTGGGGGTTCAGGCAGAAACTTAACCGCCAGTGGATTGCAGCTCATGTTTTATCGTTTAAATCATAGTTTTAAATGGATTTTGATACGTAAAAGTGATGCGATTTTGTGTATTGAGTGACTGTGTATGTGAACTATTAGTGAAAACTACGCAAACTGTGCTTCGATATTGATATCAATCTTAAGTTGTTTTGTCCGCTTAGGCGGCATAAGACTTGAGAAATTGTCGTTATCGACCGTCTACTGGTTGAAGTTGTCTTCAATATTTCCCAAAAGCTCCGCAACGAGATACATCAACATATTGCAAGGAATTTTTATCGAAATTATTTAAGAGAAAATTTTGCTATTACTTGATATTGGCAAAAGTACGACCGAACGAGTCCATTACGAAGGAAAAAAAAGTTGTACTTGCTTGCTTAAAAATAAAAGTGCATTTCGGTGTTTATAATATTTAAAATTCGCATCTAAAATATAACGGCACTTTATTTTTATATTAAGTCCTTCTTAACTTTTCTTTACTTTGCACATAATTGTATTAAATATAAAGGTATATATTTTACCAGATCCAGGCTGTTAACCCAGACTACAGTTTAATGATCAACCGCAGTAAATACGAAAAGGCTTTTAACGTTACGGAACTTAAGCCATTGTTAAAAGTTTAAATGAACAAGCCACTTCGCCTTTTCCTTATTATGAAATATGTTAAGGTCGTGCTAATGTCTCTAAATATAACTTTAAAAAAATATACATTCTAAAATGTTACACTCAATGAGATAAAAGTAATTTTTCAGCTTTTTGGAAATTATGATGTGGGGATTATTTTATTATCTACAGTTCATCTGAGCCGTGGTAACTCAGATGATTAGCGCTCGCTGTAAGCTTTACAGTACTCGAACAACCCGGGTTCGATCCACGTGGTAGAGCCATGCTGCAGCTATATTTCTGGTATAGTTGTAGCACGAATGGGTCGGCTCGACCGGGGAAGGACCACGCTCTCACAGAATACCAGCGTAAAATAGCAGCTTAATGCTGCTGTGTTTCGTATGGTGAGTGTAGAGAACCGGAGACCCTTTTTACTGGAAACGAGGCATTCCATCTTAGTCCTCACGGGTGACAACGCATCTGCATTTTGATTCCTCATTAATTGCAATTTTAAGTGCTGATTTATTACGTGCTCGGCGGTGAAGGAAAACATCGTGAGGAAACCTGCATGTCTGAGAAATAAGAAAAAAAATATTTCGTAGACATTTGAAGTTCGCCAACACGCATTGGGGCAGCGCGGCGGACTTTTCCTTGCCCTAAAACCCTCTCAGAGATGAGAGGAGGCCTGTGCCCAGCAGTGGGACGTAAATAGGATGCAACTTTACTTTACCTTACTATAGTTCTTTGAAGTCGGCTGTTACTTTTGATTTACAATATAATAGAATCATTTTTATTCAATATAGATTTCAGTCAAGTTAAGTCAATTTAAAAAAAAGGAAAAATACTTTTACCACTGGTTCACAAAGAAATCTCTGTCCATTAACCAGTGCGTCCTGCCTGTACTCACATATGGTGCCAAAACGTGCACACTAACGTTACGACTACTCCATAAACTCAAAGTCACCTAGCGGGCGAAGGAAAGAGCTATGCTTGGAGTTTCCCTGGTGGATAAGATTCGTAACGAAGAACTCCGCCGGAGAACCAAGGTCACCGACTTAGCCTTCATATTTGCAGGCTGAAGTGGCAATGTGTTGGTGACATTTGTCGCAGAAGTGATAACCGTTGGAGTAGGCGTGTCATAGACTGGAGACCGCATTTAGGCAAACGCATTGCGAGACGCCCCCTGGCTAGATGGAGCGACGATCTTCACAAGGCAGTTGGCGGCAACTGGATGCGTGGAGCTGAACATCAGGCTAAGTGGCGCGCCTTGGGAGAGGCATGTGGCCAGCAGTGGGCTGCCGAAGGCTGGTGATGATGTAATCTTTAGTAGTATAATAACCCTTACTAGACAATTTTTGCTTAATAAATAATTTAAACCTTTCGATAGATAAGGTTTGCATATTTTCTGGGATTTAGTTGTAAAAGCGTATACATTATTACCTCATGAAGGAATTACTGACTCTTTAGAGTCGAGTAATTGGTATAACTAACTTGTGCTTCTTCCTAGGTTTTCCTAGATACAAACAAAAGAAAAAACAAGGATAAACCGCAATATGTTAAGGCTAAGGTAGTAGGCAAAGCCGAAAGAAATATAGTGCCATATTCATACAAATACGTGAAAGAAAGATTAAAGCTCCGATTAAAAATATCAAACGCCTTCCACAGGTGGTGAATAATGATGATTGCGAAACCGATTCTAGCCTATCATCTGCAGTCACTTAAGGAAAACCCAGGGATACTTACGTTAAAACAAGGACAACCATATGCCCAAACATATCACTGGGCTATAATGAAAATTTTAAGAGAGGGATCTTAAAACATTAGGTTCAATTCTAAAAATTATTACGGGAAACTTAGATCATGAAGATGCTCTTAAGTATGATAAACTTACATCGGAGTTAAGTTACAACCAAATTATCGTGTCTAAGAACTTGCTCTCCAAAATTTTAGACAACTTTATTAATGCCATGGAAACCCTAAATAATAATTCCGTTGTGCTGGATGCACGCTTAAAACATGTAGAGATAATGCTAAATCATTTAATTACTAGAGAAAATAACTGGGTCTTCTCTGCATATGTTTTTGGATTATTTAATTTATTTATAAGTAATTCTCGAACTATAATTTATAAATTAAGTGAAATAGAGACTGCTCTAGCTTTTAGTAGGGTATCTATACTTTATCAATCTATTGTAAATTCTACAGAACTCTTGGATCGTTTAAAACTAATATTGAATACTGAAAATTTAGTGTACCCACAAACTGAAGCTAGTTTGGTAAAATTAGAACAAACCACAAGTGTAAAATCTTATCTTAAGAAACACCAGATAGCATTTGTAATGGATATTCCGTTAATTGATAATAATACTTACAGTTATTTTAAGGTTTATTCCGTATCTATTTTCCGCAAATCTGTACACGAAAAGATTACCATCTTCCCAAAATATCCTTACCTCCTGGTGAAAGTAATGAAATATTTACCAGTCACTAAACCGCTGCTGGTAATTATTTCCTGTGTAGAAATGAAGAAAATAGAGCCCTCTACGCTGGAGTTACCTACATAGAACAGTTAATGAAATTTGACGATAATCTTACTTGTTGCACGCAACACGCTATTATAATTGAAGACGTTTAGATGCAGCAAATTAAAGCAGAAGATTGGATTGTTATTATAAAGCTAAAAACGACGCTGACAAAACACTATGGTAACGAGATCAGCAGACAACCTATTTTTGGAACCTATGTAGTATCCACCGATGAGCCCTGTGACCTGGAGATACACGGAACTTACATTCATCACCACCGTGTTTACACGGAATACGAAGCAGCGCTACCAGTTTCAGTTATCAATTTACCTCATTTACGTTCAAATACTAATGTAACAAGTACACGCGTAATTAACATGAATGGTGTCAACTTGGACGAAGTGAAGTATATGTCAAATGCTTTAAAATACAGTGATATCTATTACACAGATTTAATTTCCTTCAAAGGAGAAAAATACTCTAACTTCAGTGTTTTAATATATTTATTTTATGTTTTATATCCTAAAGTTTCTTATTGGTTTTATATACGCGTTAAGAAAAAATATACATATGTCTTACATTCAAAATTATCGTAAAAATATTAAAAATGATATTACCGATAATTTTGCTCTTAGAGAAGGAGGAGTTATGGATACACCCCGATGTTATAGACTAAAATATTAAAATATATAATATAATATTATATAGACTAAGCAATAAAACTAATGCATCAGCATTTCTATATCAGTTCCTAGTACTCAGTTGATGAGTCCAATGTCTGCGCACGAACGGACTCTTTGAATATCATACATTATTAAAGCCACCTCCAAAACGGTGCGACGTAGTAATCTTATTGTATTTTAGTTTTTAAAAACTCTTTTCGACCTTCCCGAAATTTGACTACCTGACATTGAGCGCTGATACTCATTTTGATGTTTTAATAAGGTGTCAAAACTTTTCGTTGTAATTCACAACTAAAACTTAAATTTGAGGTGAAAATTATCTAATTATTATATTTAATTTTACAAAGTTATTTGGGAGCAAATCATTAAAAAAATTGTCACCTGCTTGTAACCCCGTTTAAAGTTTTTTTCTTTTGAGTGGACTGTGGAACATGACAAGCTCAAATGTCAACTAATTAATTACATAAAATCTTAATCCCCTATTTCATACCCGTTAGGACAGAATTCTTCCTTTAAATTTATATGGGACTGTCCCTAAAGTATAACCTATTCAATAAAAAAAATAATTGAAATCGTCTAACAATTGACGAAGATATAGTGTTAGTGACCGCCCCCGAAGTATAATACATATAATCTATTCAATAAAAAAAATATCGTGTTACTTACGTAAAAACGATCATACATTCGATTTGAGAACATCCTTCTTTTTGGGAATGAGGCCAAAAATGGTAATAAGAACAACTAATTATAATCCTCCACTTATTAATTATTTGGCGTGTTTCGTATGTCCTTGGAATGTTTTATTTCCTAGATGTGTGGATGTTCAACGGGTTTTTTTTCACCGCCGAGCATGGGGTAAATCACCACTTTAAATTTCAATTTACATTTTAGCGATTCTGGTGCGGCAATTACGCTAGTTGTTCACTGTGAAGCATGGAGCGCGAGCGCATTAGTCATCACCAACTCGCAACAACTAAGTTTACTCAAAATCATTTTGATAAAACTTAGACAATTTCATATGATATAAAAATATAATATTATTAATTATTCAAAGAGATAAGTTATTTAATAAATGAAATATCTTTTGATATTTTTTTATTTTATACTTAATAATCAATTTTACCAAAGATTTTGTACAAAAGGCAAGCTAATGCTACTCGTATATGTCATTCTCTACCGGCTAACTTGGGTAAAACAGAGAGTGAGTAATAGGCAGTTAAGTTGTCATGATCAACACATGCATAAAATATACCCATATATATGAAATATATATAACTGATACACAAATACAAGTAAATACACACATTTATAAATATTTTAGGACGCTACCAATATTTATACATATATACCTTAAATGTTTAACTATAAACATATAAATTAAGTTGACTCAACTTTGTAGGCTACGTATAATATGTTAGTATAGTTTGCTTTTAAAAACAGTTTTGGCAGGTATTATTCGCAGGTTAGCAGGAAATTTGTTCCAAAGGGAGATGGAAGTAACTGTGAAAGAATGTGACATAAACCCAGAATGGTGGAGAGGAGTAGCCTGTAGTGTAGGTACTATGACGAAGCAATGGAACTGGAATATTAAATGATATCCTCCATATCTGAAGTCCAAGTCTGTAATATCATATTACATATTTATGTATATAGAAGACGACACTATTTACGTATGAAGCCTACTAATGTACTTACGTCATAATACTTTTTTTATAGGATAGGATGACAAACGAGCAGACAGTCCACCTAAGTAAGTTTGCTGTAATCCATAGACATCTACATCTATTCTCAAAAAATAATCAAAATTCAGATGCGTTGTCACCCGTGAGGACTAAGATGGAATGTCTCTTTTCCAGTAAAAAGGGTATCCGGTTCTCTACACTCACCATACAAAACACAGTAGTGTTAAGCTGCAATGTTACGCTGGTATTTTGTGAGAATGTGGTCCTTCGCCGGTCGGGATGACCCATTCGTGCTAAAACTATACTACTAATATAGTTGCAGCATGGCTCTACCACGCAAAAATGATAAGGAAGTTGTATTTTAAAATGAAGGAGGTCACTTGTTTGCGTACCAATGATTCAAGGGCTTTGGAAAGAAACGACAGTATAGAAATAGGTCTAAAATGGGAAGGAAGCAATGGATTTGGTACTTTAGCAAGGGGCAAGACTTTTAGCCATAACTTGGGAAAAACATTTGAAAAAAATCCTTCTCTGATTATCGCCCTATGTCCATTTTACCATTCCTGTCCAAAGTTCTTGAAAGGCTTGTGTCTAATCAGCTTAGCGCTTTCTTTTGTAATAATCTCCTTTTAAATTCTTTACAATCTGGTTTTCGTCGAGGGCATAGCTCTAGCACAGATTTAGTCATTGTTACGGATGATATCATATATGGCATGGAGAATGGTAAGTTAACTATACTAACTTTACAGGATTTTAGTAATGCGTTTAATTCTGTCGATAACCACATTCTACTGGCCATATTAAACTCTCTTAATATATCTTCAACGGTGGTTGAATGGTTTCGAAGTTACCTGTTTGGGCGCCGCCGGAAACGCTTACGCACTGATGATACAATCTCATCATGGTGTAGCACCATTGCTGGTGTCCCACAGGGTGGCGTTTTATCATCTTTGCTTTTTTCAGTTTTTATTAACTCAATACCCACTATGATAAATTCTTTCTATCACTTATATGCAGACGATTTTCAGATATATACACAAGCTACTCCTAGTGGCTTAGCTATAGCTATTAACACTATAAACAATGACATCGGAATGGAGCAGAAATTATGGTCTCAAAATTAATCAACTGAAAACACAATTAATTATTATAAGTTCTCCGCATATGCTTACAAAATGCAATTTACTACAAGCAACCAAAGTTGTATTTAATGGTAATATAATCCCGACTAGCGACACTATCAAAAACTTGGGTGTATACATCAATAAAACTTTATCTTAGGGTCCTCAGTTATAGGAAGTTAGTCGTAAATATTTTTGCAGCTGCTCATTCTTTGAGAAAACTAAGAAACTTTTTACCAACTGTCGCTAAGATTGCGCTTGCGCAAACTCTTCTGCTTCTAATCCTCGATTATGGAGATTGATATGAGAAATTGATGATGTGAGTGAGAACTGGAGTAACGATATCGAGTAGAGAAATATCATAGACCTACTGACCTCATATAGCCAGTTGCGGAGGATTTTATTGAAAGTATAACTTTTTTAGTATCCTCATAAGTCACTGAACTGAAGTTGAAAGAATTACTCGATAACAAAGGCATGCAATTAAGTTACTAGAGAGTCGTTACTCTGGTAGAATAATGCAGACGTGACGCAGAAGAGAAATTCACTCGTATGTTCAAGTCATTGAGTGAAATATTTGTAATAAGAGAACTGGAATATGATTTTCCAAATCCCAGGTAAATAAGAACTTTTATATATCTACAGAAGTGGAGTTTAAAATACTATTGTGGATGTAGCAGCGTTTGGAAGTTTTACCACCTGATTATAGCGGTTTCCTGCTCGCTTATAGTGTTGAAAGGTGAGACTGTTCTGGTGGTTAGACATCATTTACCAGTTTTTCAACTATATACGAATATTTTTATTAACTTTAAAAAAAAAATAATGTTTTCAATTAACTTTATCATGTACTTGAAAATTCATTTAGTATTTACAGAATTAAAGAAGTCTTACTTGAAAATCAAGACGAAGTTAGTTGATTGACGTTATTTACTGGCAGGTCTCATAGCTAGACATGATGTCTGTTACATTTCATATTATACATAAATTAAATTTTATGATTAGTTTAAGTAATTATGAAATTTCAAAGTTGTAGAATACCTAATTATTAATCCATCTTAAAAAATAAGTAAATTAATTTAAAATTTGGGCGCTATATACCTTTCCGCTAATGAATGAAAATTAAAGTTGGCAAAATTTACATTGTTTATATCATTATATCAAAGTTGGAAATTTTTTTTCCAACTTTTATATTATATATTATACAACGGATTTCTGACGCCTGAATCTATTAATTATATTAGGTAATAATCAAATAATATGTACATATAATCGTAAATATAATTCACAAATAATCTATCGAAGCTTTTCTTAATTATGGATTGCATATGTCTGAGACACAAAAATAATATTTCGAAGTCATGTAAACTCTGGCAATACGCACTGAAGGTGGCGGACTAAATGCTCTATAATTCATTCAGAAATGGAAATAAAACTACCCATGGGATGTATATAGCCTACTTACCATTTTGAAATGAAACTGTCTTTAGAATCGTTGTGATTTGAAACTCGATTAAACGAAAAAGCGGCACAATAAAAAGATAAACATATACATTTATAGGATTTAGCCTGACACAGGATGTGATAGAATATAGTATTATATAGTAACAGTAGCGTAATGACAGGATGGGGACCGCAAACTGAAAAGGTTGTGGGTTAACTGTTGTGAACTACTAGTGGTTAAAGGGAATAAATATTGCCGTGTAGTGGCGGTCAAGAATATCCACTACCCCATATCCTCCCGTGGGTGTCGTAAAAGGCGACAAAGGGAAACAGGCAGGAGATGGGCAGCAGCATCTTCCTGATAATATCCAAAATTACAATAAAAAAACTGCGATTGCCAACCCGCTCACCAAGCGTGGCAACTATGGCAAATACCCCCCAATGATTAAAGGCATTCTTTGGGGGAGGCCTATGTTCAGCAGTGGACTTGTGAAGGGCTGTGATGATGATGAATAATAAATATTAATAGCATTGCTAGTATTTTAAAAAAGTCTCTTATTATTACGGTCTCCTCTTTGTGTGGTGCTTTAAAGATGGTTAGTATTAATTTTAATTGTTAAAATAAACCATTATTTTTTTAATATATGAAATTTACCGTCATCCACGATTTCATAAATTCAGGCCATCCTGCGTATATTTTACGTTCCACCTTGAAAGTCCATCAATTTCTGTTCGATAAAATGACTTTAACTATAAATTGAAGTAGATGGCGCTAATACAAAAGCAATTTTGTTTTAAAGAAAATATTCTTTTAACATAAAATACTAAAATTTATTTTTAAAAATAAGGATTGTAATATTTATTTGCTATAAAGTAAAACATTTATCTTATATTATATGCCGCATTTGTGGTTAAAAATTATTTAAGTCATAGGTGTAACGCTATTGGCTAAATTTAAAATATACTTGGGCAGTCATTTTTAGATGATTAAGGAGGCATCTTAGGACACACCGTTTTTAGTAACAGACACTATCCGATAGTTAATCGGATAGTGAACGACTATACTAAGTCACTTACATATACTAAAAAAAAATATTACTGACTATCAAAATTCTGCGATGACTTTTCTGAGCAAGTCAAAGCTTAAAGAAGTTAAATAAAACGAATTCCATTCAATTTGAAAATGATTTGAAACATTCTAATAAATAATAATATCTCTTTGTTCAAATGTTGAACTTTGTAACTTTTCTTTTCGCAACAGCTACAGATACATTTTATGTGGGAGCACTGCAGTGCCCCCGCCATGTCGAGCAAAAGAGCGGCAGGGCCGTACCATCCTTTTCTCGAAGCAGTTCAGGCCATTTTCGTAACTCTATAACTTCGTTGTGGATAAAACTAGAAGCCTGAATTTTCAGTAACCAAGTAGGCAATGTATAAACTCAATATATTTCATATTTCATTGAATTTGAACCGGTATTTTAAGAATAAAATTCTTTACTCTACTAGTCAAATTTTCTTAATTTTGTCACTCACTCACTGACCGATCATCAAAACTCTAAAGCACTTCTAGCAGACATAGAAGCTTTAAATTTGGAATACAATTATTGCTTAGTATATAAATCAAGGAAAAGCTAAAATATTTTGCAATTTCTGTCCAGTTTTAGAGATACAACAACTGCATAAACAACTTTGTTATCCCATATAAATATGTAGGATTACAAAGTTACACTTGCAGTGAATGAATCACTGTACCTATATAAGTATAATATAATGGAATAATAGGCGCAGGTAGATACCTAGATATAACTATATACAAAAAGAAATGAGATGCCATCGAAGAAATAACTTGTAAAAAAAACCAAGTCTCGCAACTCAGTTCTTCTACCGTAAAAAGTTGTGAGATCCATGTAATACCAAGTCGGTTAATTTATTCAGTCCCTACTTAAGGGTCATTTTTTCTTAAGTTATTACGTAATTAGCTAACCTAACAACATCTTATAGTGACCACATCAGTACTAAAAATCTTTTATATTTTAAATAAATAGATTGAAATAGATTATATTATATCTATTTATTATATTATAATAAATAGATTGACATCTCTCAAGTAATACATATTATATTAAATTAGATTGTTTAGTGCGATTGCCAAGTCAATTTATTTATTTAAAATATAAAAGATTTTTAATATTGATGTTGTCACTATAAGATGTTGTTAGGTTAGGTAATTACGTTACGTTGGTGGTTGCCAGCGGGGCCACCTTCGAGAGGGCCAAAGAGCTCGCCGAGCTTGGGGCGGAAGTCGTCGTCGTCAAAATCCACGAGTTGGGATTAGAAATAGCGCCTCACAAGACCGAGGCGCTATGGTTCCATAAATTACGTCGCGGCTGGGAACCACCCGACTCGTGCGTCCGCGTAAGAGGGTCTGAAGTCCAAGTGGGGCGGTACATGAAGTACCTAGGCCTACACCTGGACAATCGATGGGGCTTCGAAGAACACTTCGAGCGCCTTGTCCTCCGAATTGAAAGGGTAGCGGGTGCTATGCATAGACTGCTGCCCAATCTAGGGGGAAGAAGTGCGTCACCTCTATGCAGGAGTGATACGGTCCGTAGCCTTGTATGTGGCGCCTGTTTGGGCGAAAAGGCTGGCCATCCAACGCTGTAGAGCTAAAATCTACAGGGTGCAGTGGATGATGGCCATACGGATCGTGCGAGGATACCGCACGATATCCTTTGAGGTGGCGACGCTCCTGGCTCGCTTCCCACCTCTGTACATACTGGCGGAAATGGATGCGAGGGTGTACGACCAGACGCGTATCTTCCGCCAGAGCGTCGGAAGTGAGCCAGATGAGGTGTTCGAAGGGGTCAAGCGGCAGGAACGAATTAACGCATTCGTAACGTGGCGCGCTCGCCTCTCTGAAGAGCGTTATGCGTGCAAACGCGTTGTTGGAGCAATCCTGCCGCACTTTGAAGCCTGGATGCATCGAAGAAGACTCACCTACAGATTTACAGAGATAATGACCGGGCTCGGGTGCTTCGGTGATTATTTGTGTAAGATTGGACGGGAAGCGACGGCGAACTATTTCCACTGCGGTGGGCAGGAACAGGACTCCGCATCCCATACGCTGGCAACATGCCCAGCATGGGAACGGTAGCTGACGGTCCCGGTAAGTCGGATCGATCAGAACCTCGCCCTGCCAGCAGTCGTGTCGGCGATGCTGAGCAGGGACTCCGCGTAGAGGGCCGTAGCCACCTTCTGTGAATCCGTTATGATCCAGAAGGAGGCTGCTGAGCGGTGTCGGGAGAGGACAGATCCCGCTCGAAGACGACGCCGCCAATGCGTTCGTCAGAGCCCTCCCCTTGATGATGGTGTTCCCCTACCAGAAACGGAGCCTCGGGGGTTACATCACTAGACGCTCGGGGCCCCTGCCCCGAGCGTCTAGTGATGTAACACCTGAGGAGGACGGTGACTCGAACGATAGCATTGCGAGGGTGCTGGGGGTAGTAAGGACTGCCCCCGGGACGTGCTTTAATAGAGCAAAGCGTGAGAGGGGCCCCGGTTGCGTTCCGAACGGAGATCCCGGGACCCCTCATATACACTGGTGGAGACCACCGTGGGGTTTTGGCCAGTAGGAGTCCGGCATAACCTTTCCGTTGCCCCTGCAACAGAAGGTATCCATGAGGATTTCCCCACGATAAAAAAAAGGTTAGGTAATTACGTAATAACTTAAGACAGAAGGACCCTTAAGTAGGGGCTGAATAAATTAACCGACTTGGTATTACATGGATCTCACAACTCTGTATGGTAGAAGAACTGAGTTGCGAGACTTGTTTTTTTTTACAAGTTATGTTTTAATGGCATTTACATAGATTAATGATAAGTCTTCGCGCGCTCTGACTAGATACCACGCTCCCTGCAAATAACAGCTCCATGAATGCCGCATCTTAATATTGTAGTGTGTATAAGACAATTTGTGTTCATGGGCGGCGGTAGTCACTTACCATCAGGTGAGCCACATGCTCGTTTGCCCCCTCTCCTATAAAAAAAAAAATGCTAGTGTGCGTGAAAAATTGTATATATCAGCAGCTTAACTATTACCCAATTAACAGGAATTTTTTTTATGCTATGGCTTAGTAGTAAAGTTCATAGTTATATATGTATTCCAGAAATACTTAAAAATAAATAGTTTATTAATAACGAGTGTATCAATATATTTGTGTATATTATGTATAGGTTTTTATTCTGAATAAATGACATATCAATGATAAGGCCTCCATTTTATCAGTTTAATTTTTTTATTTACATGTCTAACTAATATTCACAAATGATTTTATAAAAATACTTATATATTACATGGTGTAATCAAAATAGTGCTTTCTATTCTACGCGTCAATATGAACAACTTTTACTATAGATCTATCTTCCAAATCACAAGAAAAATCAGGTCTTCCATACATTTTGAGTAAGTTTGTACGATATTTTGTGTGGAATAACTGACTTTGAGATATTTTTTATAGGATCAGGGTGACAAACGAGCACTCAGTCTACCTGATGGTAAGTGGTTGCTGTGGCCCATAGACATCTACATCTACCCTCGGTTAAGAATCAACATGCAGATGCGTTGCTACCCCTGAAGACTAAGATGGAATGCCTCGTTTCCAGTAAAAAGGGTCTCCGGTTCTCTTCACTCACCATACGTAACACAGCAGCATTAAGCTGCTATTTTACGCTGGTATTCTGTGAGAGTGTGGTCCTTCCCCGGTCGAGCTGACCCATTCGTGCTACAACTATACCAGTAATATAGCTGCAGGTTGGGTCTATCACGTATAAATTGAAAATTTCGAAGATGATCCCATAATAAAAATATTCATGTTGACGGGCAGAATCATTCCCTAAGTTATTAAGTACTGTTTTGTTACACCTTTAGTAAGTATATAAGACCGGGGAAAAAGTTTCTTCGTATATTGTATACAAATTCATGATTTTGAAATTCACGTTTTTGTTTTAAAGTTTTATTACATTTAATTATAATATATATGGGTCCATTCTGTTCGATAATTTATTACCATCTTGTAGGTAGTGACATAATAAAAAATAAACGTTGCTGTAGAAATCTTGGGATTTTGATTAAAAAAATGCGACAAGTAGTTTCATTTGATGTATTCAATACCAAAGATTTGAAGGAACATGGATTTAGTCATCCCATTTATAATGAAAAAAAATTTATAAACTTACATATTAACTCCAGAAAGCTTTCTTTTAAAGAACACAAGCAACAAAAGAAAATAATGACTAAAACTTTTAAACCAGTTTTAAGTACTCAAGCAAATACTGGATTTTTAGGAATGTTAGTGTGTATTGAAAGTCTCAAACAGAAAACTATTCTTGTGATCTGGCGTTATCATGATGAAAGACCACTCCAAGGAGCTGGCACTGGAATGAGCCGATCGAGAGATAAGAATAGTACTCGATGTGAGGCAGAACTTGCGCCTTGTAAACTTGGAAGCTGTGTACTGGCATGAAATACTGTCCCGCTCTGCTGAGCACGCCAAGCTCAAGATCACCAGCTAAGCGACCGCGATGGAAAGCCCATAAGCGGGTACTAGTCAGCTGGTGGACCTTAAATACCTTATGAGCTGTCAGTTCATAATTAATTCCATTATTTTGGAAAACAAATGGTGATAGTGATAGGCCTGTAGTTGGACGGGTCTGAGCAGTCTCCATTAGTTCAGGATTAGGCCTAGAGAGTAAGAATACCGAAAAAGACGCGTTAGAATCGGTGCTAACTCCTGAGCACCTGTCTCCAGCCGTTTATTTTTCTATTTCTTGCTTGTCTCATTATTTATTGGTAGTAGAGATCCGAATCGATGGTTTTATCCGGCGGTAAAAGCTCATGATAAACTTTCAATCCCACCATACACACAACATCATTTTATTGCATGTTAATCCAGGTTTCGCTTTAGTCTGTAAACAAAACACATATCAATAAAGAAAAAAATCACTTTTCTTGTATGGTCTTCATACAAGAAACGTGATTTTTTTGGGTCCCTTAATATTTCACTTGTTTTGTTTTTTATTTTATATTGTTATATCAGCAATATAAACACACATTCTGTGAAAATTCTACATATCACGGTTCATAAGATATAGCCTACTGACAGACGGAACGATAGTGAAGACTTGGGTCCCGTTGATACTCTTTGGGTACGGAACCCTAATAAACGGCAATTATGTCTTTTGAGCAATACTACAGAAATAAACATTAAATATAATAATATAATAATAATAATAAAATCTTTATTTATAATATAGAATTAGGTTATATCATAATAAGTTAAATATATTATATTATAAAATATAGTAACAATAAATTCACATATAAAAATCTCAGCCACGGGGAACTTTATTTTTGCATTCGCGGCAACACTGAATAGCGTCATTGATATTTTGTGACTTATTTATGGCTCGTGTTATTTTTTGTTGAAATTTCGAAATTGTATGATACCTAATGATAGTATGTGATTCCAGTGTCTTTCTTATTTCTTGTAGTATTATTTTTACACAGTTTCAATACGTAAACTGGTATTTTATTTCGGATTATGATCAAAATTCAATAAAACATTCATTACGTTCACCTCACACGTTGCCTGCAACGCGACTGGCTCGGGTACGGCGATTTCGACATAGTATTTGTTGCCACATTTTACATGAGCACCGGCGGTATCTAATCAGAGCGCGCGATGACTTATCATTAATCTATGGGCATTTATTTTCCGCGTCAGATTAATTCCCATGGAACAACACAGGCTACCGGCGACTGGACAGCAGTCTGACTTAGAGTTCTGACAGCCCTAGGCTAACAATGAATATGCACCCCAACACAAGCCTGTTTGGTCTGTGCTTGCCCAGCTCACGAACATGTTTATTAGATTTTTATGTTTTATTAGCTTTCCACCCTGCGGTTTCGCCTACGTTGAATCAAATTTTGCCGACAGTAAGTAACAACCATCGCCCATGAACAATTACAATACCAGGGGAAAAAGATATGCGTTGCCGGCCTTTTAAAAAGGGGTAAGCTCATTTCTTGAAGGTCTCAAAGTCGTATCGGTCGGGAAAAATCGTTAGTGGTAAATGGTTCATCGACACCATCTGGTTGCCAAGTATCCAGATAGTGTGGATGGTAGTGTGAGTTTTGTTCCTATGTGCGTTGATGGAATTAGGCGTCTGGAACTAATCCGAACAATTTCTCTAAAATACTCTCCGTGGTGAATATGATAGAAAATTCATAGAGATGCTACATCTATAGGCAGCGGTAAAGAATCGAGCCTAACAGAAAAAAATCGTTCATTGACAATAGGAGTCGCTGGATGCGATCAAGTAGAAGGAGCTGGCACTGGAATGAGCTGGTCAAGAGATAAGTATAGTACTCGATATGAGGCAGAACTTGCGCCTTGTAAACTTGGAAGCTGTGTGCTGGCATGAAATACTGTCCCGCTCTGCTGAGCACGCCAAGCTCAAGATCACCAGTTAAGCGAACGCGATGGAAAGCCCATAAGCGGGCACTAGTCAGCTGGTGGACCTTAAATACCTTATGAGCAGTCAGTTCATAATGAATTCCACTATTTTGGAAAACAAAGAGGTGATAGTGATAGGCTTGTAGTTGGACGGGTCTGAGCAGTCTCCATTAGTTCAGGATTAGGCCTAGAGAGTAAGAATACCGAAAAAGACGCGTTAGAATCAGTGCTAACTCCTGAGCACCTGTCTTCAACACAGTAGTAGGAACTCGAACAGGCAAAACATAAAAACAAGATTGTACAACCAGCTCATGTTGGTAGTGATTACATATGGATCTGAGACGTAGTCCTTCACTGCTCTTAAGGTTTGGTGGCTCAGCGAGCTATAGAGAAGACTATGCTCGGGCTTCTGTGAGTGATAAACTTAGAAATGAGGGTATCTTCAGTAAAACCAGAGTAACCTAAATAGGCCGAAGGATTAGTGAGCTGTGGCAATGGGCCAACTATATATCTCGAAAATCCGACAACTGATGGGAAAGAAAGGTTCTTGAGTGGCAAATTCGTACCGGCAAGAGAAATGTAGGCCTCCCACTAGATGGAGTGACTATATGAGTATGTTCTTTGTATTAGTTATGTACGTAGGCGGAAATAATTTAAAAAATAAAGCCTTTTTGCTAGTAAGTTAGAAAATGTATTGTAGAAAAAAATTGTTGAAAATGTTCTTTTTCTATTTAATATAGTATAATTGTACAAAACAAATAGATCACAAAATAAATCCTTCCAAAACTCAAGCCTACTGTATAACCGATTTTTGTTAAAAGGGTCTGTTGTCTAACCAAAATAAACTGTCAAGTTTATTGCTTTGCCGATTTAGACCAACGATACCTACGGATGTGAAGAGATACTGTTTACATGTAACTACCCGGCTTAACCTTTATCGAAATTGATTATATTTTTTCAAACTTTTGGTAATAATAATCTTAAACTTTAAAATACTAAGTCATTTCAAACATGTCTTTTAAACAGGCATTTATTATCTTCGCGTATCCATTTATCTATCTTACGGAATCTTTTAATGTAATTTTCGCCAACATATAGACGGCAGATTAGCTTGAAAGTTACCACTCATATCAAGGATCGATGATAATACAATAATTTTATAACTATGACCCAGTATTCGCAATAGCATCATCATAGCTAATGATCTTTGCATGTTGTTTAATTTTTCTAAAACTCTAATATTTTTCAATATTGTGTGAAGAGTATGCCAAACAACAAAAGTGTTTATTTATATTTTATTTATGAGATATATTTTTAATGTGCAGTTGTAAGTGAAATACAGAATATAAACTTCGGTCGTATTTCGAACAAAAATATTGATTAATTTAAAACAATTCGAGTTCATCTTGTAAAGTCCGTTAGCATTCATTAATGCAAAAAGAATAAGTAATTTTTATTATACTAGATGACTTTTTTACCGTCTGGAAAACATGGATGTGAGGGTGTAACTGGTGATCGGAGTAGAAGGCTATGGCACTGATATTTTACAATGTTTTAATTTTTTTCTTTCAAATTATGAAATTGATCTATTAGAAAATACTATTAATTTTAAATAAACTCTCTAAACATAAAAAAGTTTTGAAATAAATGAATAAATCAATTAAAAACTATCGAAATTCAAATCATATGCACCCTACTTTACGAGCGGCAATAATATCAATGAATTTGTAACGTGATGCTATCCATTGAAAACAACCGACACTCGAATCACCCGCAGTAGGCCTCCTTGATGTCCTATCGCAGACGCAAGTGCCACCCGAGCATTCCCTCTTGCGCCCCGCGTTCTCATTTAATTTTTCAGTCACCAGCGATTAGCCACGGCGTGTCGTCGTAATGTTTGTTTCCGCGTGTATATCGGCCGCCCGCTCATAGATATCGTAAACATGTACCAATACTCTAATATCTAATAGGTACCTAGCAATGATGAGATTTTATAACTTGTCTGGTGAAAACTTAGACGGTGCGAGACGAATGTACGCAGAATAAGAATTCACCTACAATCGTATGCCTGCTCCTCAAATTTCCAGCACTGATTTAATATTACGGACGTATCAGCACTTACGTGATCATGGCAAGTTCCGGCTATGCAGTCATGCCAGAGGCAGGGGCCGGTCACCGTTGTCCAGACACATTGAAGACGCCATGTTGGACTACTTTTTTGCACTGTGGCAACCCCGGTGACAAGCTATAAAATAACTTGCTTTCAATTATTTTTAAAAATAAAATATTGTAAATTGATAATACGTCGTATTTAACAACTGTATCTCAAAATTGAAGTGGATTTTGAGTTACAGTTGTTAAATAAGACTTGTTTGTATTTTTGTAAAATAAGTAAATGTCATAAATATTTCAATTAAATTGAGTTTAGTGTTCCAACCAAAAGTGACAGCTATAACGAATATCGTTTAATCTTACTGTAAATGCAATTCTTGTTATCCGTTTAACATTTTAAGATTTACCTTTTAAGTAAGTGTTGTTCTGGATTTCATTTTAATTATTTACATGATAATTTAATTTAAGATTTGTAAATAAACCCATAGATCTAGACATTTGCTTACTCTGCTTCTTCAGTTTTCTTTCTTTGTTTTCTTTTGCTATTTACACTTAATAGTAAAATGAATACACGCAACACCAAAATGCGCCAATTGGAGAACCAACTTCAAATGGCGGTTCAAGAAATTAAGGCGTCAAAGGAGCAGTTTGAGCTGTTCTGTAAAGAAAGGGATGACTATGTAAAGGAAATAATATATGTAATTGCTAAAATTACTGAGCTAAAAAGTGATATGGTTAAGTTTCATAATGAATATAAATAAAAAATATTTAAAGGAGTGTGCTCCACAGCCAAGTTTTTGGATTTAAGCAACAAAATTAAGACGGCTTCTAATCAAATTAAAATGACGTGGAGTATAATTAATAGAGAAACTGATAAAGTCAACTCTCGCAACTCAAACTACCGGTTCAGTTTTAACAAGAAATTAACTGAATCAGATCAGGATGATTTTTGAGAAATATTTTACTGATATTCCGATCTTACCTTAACCACTAAGTCAATAAATTCTTCTACTGCCGTCGCCGAATCATTACTTAAAGAAAATGTAAATGTGTGTACGAATAATTTTACATTCCATCAACAAAAAAAAATTGTAAATTATTTTAAAACTAGTGATACTCGTATTAAGGAAACTGTGGGGGATTTCCGTTAAAGTTATTGCGATAATATTATGTATAATCGCATCTCAACTAGCTATTATTTTTAATACTAGTATTGAATATGGTATGTTTCCTGATTTAATGAAGCAAAGTAAAGTAATACCTTTATTTTAATATGGTAGTACATTAGATCCCGCTAGTTTTAGACCAATTTCTGTACTGTCTACGCTCAGTAAAATTTTTGGAAAAATTATTCTTGATCAATTGTTAATTTTTTTTTAATGTAAATAATTTACCTCATAAAAATCAATTCATTTTCATAAGCGGTCGCTCGACAACTTATGCTGGTGAAATATATTTTCAATGCATGAGAGAATTCACATAATGCTTTGGGTATATTTTCTCATCTCTATACAAAGCCTTTGATTGTGTTCATTATGAAACATAAATCAGAAAACTACAATACTACGGTATAAGAAATAATGATCCTAAATATTTTTTTCATATTTAAGTAACAGAACGCAAAATGTTGTCAGTCAGTATGAACTCTTCCGGGTCGATAGTATAAATGGGCGTGTCTCAAGGCTCAAGTCTTGGCCTCTTTCTGTTTTTTGTATAAATTAATGACTTACCTAACATATTAGGAGATACCATACCATACTATAGTATTATTTGCTGATAACACTTCATTAATTTTCAAATTAAAACGACAATTATTAAAATATGACGATGTAAATAGTGCTATATCTAAATTAGTAAATTAATATAATGTTAATAACTTGCATTTAAATGGCACTCAAACAAAATGTATGAAATTCATGACTCCAAATGTCAAATATTTAAATAATAATGTAATACTAAATGGGGAGGAGCTGAGTCTTGTCGATACCACCTCACAGAATACCAGCGTGAAGTAGAGGTTTACCTCTGCGTTTCGCTTGGTGAGTGCAGGTGGCCGGAGGCCCTTTTTACTGGAAATGAGGCATTCCATCTTAGTCCTCACGGGTGACAACGCATCTGCATTTTGATTTGTAATAGAGGATAGATGTAGATGTCTATGGGCCACAGCAACCACTTACCATCAGGTGGACTGTGTGCTCGTTTGTCACCCTTATCCTGTAAAAAAAAACCACCATTTTTCTTGGAATACCTCTAGATGTGAAGCTTCAATGAAGCCCCAATATATCAAAATTAGCAAGCAGACTCAGTTCTGCAGCATATGCTGTAAAAAAGATTAGAAATCTTACCAGTGTGAAAACAACTAGACATGTTTACTTTAGCTATTTCCATAGAATAATATCGTATGGTATTTTGCTATTGGGACACGCGATTGACGCTGAAATTATATTTGTTTACAGAAGAGGGCCATAAGAGTAATCTGTGATTTAAAACCTAAAAAGTCGCTCTGATTAAAATTTAAGGAAATTAATATATTAACTTTGGTCCTCGATACGTTTATGAAAATGTAATCTACGTACACAAAAATAAAAGTTGTTATACAAAAATAAGTGATATACATTCTGTAAATACTAGGAACAGACACAAGCCAGTAGTACCAGTTACTCGACTCCACCGAGTCAGTACTTCATTCTTTGCATGCTTTTACAACAAAATATCGGAAAATATACAAAATTTGACCTGCTCGATGTTCAAAAAATTTATTAAACAAAGTTTTTATAAAAAAGGTTATTAAAATATTAAGGAATTTATGGATGATAATAACCCCTGGGAATGAGGTGAACGCTACCAAGCTATTTTTTAATTTGTTTTGTATGGTTAATTGTGTAATATACATGATAATAAGCTGTTATTTAAAAAAAAAGTCCCGCTAGGTTTCTTGCTTGTTCTTCCCAGAGCAGAGGTTATTTGCGAACCAGTGGTAAGTAAGCTTTGCATGCGCCAGACCCCGGACCACGTAAGGAGTTTTATCATTGGCTGCAGAACCATGCGCAGGCTAACATCTTGTGGAGCGACGAGTCTAAATTTACCCGCTTTGGAATTTACAATGTACACAATGAGCACTGGTGGAGTTTCCAAAACCCACACAAAATTAAAGAACAAGCTCATCAACTTCTTTTCAGCGTTAACGTTTAGGCAGCGATCATTAACGACCACATCATAGATCCAATTTGGATTAAAGGTCGATTGACGGCAGTAACGTATATGTAAATGATACGTTTCGTCATTGACACAATATTGAAAAACATTACTCTGAGTCATCTGTAAGGAATGTACTTCCAGCGCGACTGATGTCCAGCTCATTACGAAGTATCTGTGCACGCATATCTGGACAGCCAATTCAGTGATAGGTGGATAGGTCGCGGTGGACCACTCGACTTTTATTTGTGGGCAGAACTAAACGTTAAGTGTATACAGAATAAGCACAAAGTGTTAGATATATAAAGCAGCGCTTAATAGACGCATTTATTTCGACAAAACGTGATAGACATGCTTCAAAGTTTAGCAAACAATTTACAAAGACGTGCTGGTTTGCTTAGAAAGGAAAGGTGGACATTTTAAACAATTACTGAGATATCAGAAACAATCATTTAGTATAATTTTGTAAATATCAATCAGTGTAGTTAGTAAATAAATACATTGATTACAATATTTTAAATACGCCTAAGATGTTGCAGTATACGGTAGGCACAAAAACTATCAAAAATGTTTATCAATTCATTATAGCGCTTATAACTTTCATTCACTAGCAATCGTATCCTACGCCGTTTAATATCACCTATTTTTAGTTTTACGCAAATGCCGTAGGATGAATTGTTTTTAAGTATTTTTTTTGATATTCGGAAATTATGTCTATCAGTTATATTTTACAAATACTTTCGAGAATAGCTTCTATTGCACGTACACAAAACACCATATTAATTTCGAGACGGTAAAAAAGTCACCCAGTATATTAATTGCTATGCAAATTACAGCACTGGTAATGCTCTATACACTGGCCGTGCCAATTATTCTCGGGAAAATGTCACCGAGTATCGCCAGATCAAACTTGTGTCTGAAAAGAGTCTTTGCTGAACAAAGTTTCGGATTGGGGGTGACCAAATCTAGTCCAGTTTAATCCTCAGTAACACAAGTTTGCGCGTTTAGCGCTAAAAATAACCCCTTTGTCGTATCTCAATCAGTTTCAAGGTCCCTTGTTGCCTCAGCCAGTATCGGAATCCTCAGCGTCGACATATCGAATGACGTGCAGCTTCCCAATCAGTTGGAAGAGAAGGCCAAATTGGCCTCTAAAAAGCTTGGCGTGCTCAGCAGATCGGGACAGTATTTCAGGCCGGTACGCCACCTGCAACTTTACAAGGCGCAGGTTTGGCCTCACAAGGAATACTGTTCCCATCTCTGGGCTGGGGTTCCCAAGTGCCATCTCCTTCCACTTGATCGCAACCAGCGCAGAGCGGCTCGCATCCTCGACGACCGAGTCTTCTCCGATCGGCTCGATTCACTGGCGCTGCAAAGAAATGTTGCATCGCTTTGCATTTTCTTTTGCATCTACCATTGGGAGTGCTCTGAGGACTTGTTCGGATTAATTCCATCCACCAAATTTAACGAATGCACATCACGGCACAACTCCCGATACCATTCACACCATCTGTATCCTTCGTCGTACGACCTCTCTGTGGAAAATTTACCGCCGGCGATTTTTCCGCATCGATATGGCTTAGGGACCTATAAGAAGAGAGCTTACTCCTTATTAAAAGGCCGGCACCGCACCTGCAATTCCCCCGGCGTTGCAGTTGTTCATGGGCGTTCAGTTACCATCAGGTGAGCTGTATGCTCGTTTGCCCCCTCTCCTATAAGAAGTGATTCTTTCCTGGTCAAAAGGCTTCCCAAAAGTATTTTTTAGTCATCCATTTAAATACTGATGTTTATGTAAAGTGCTAGTCAAATTTACTGGAAAAAAAACTATCAGGCATTTCACAACATTTGGCTACTGCAAAATTTATTATTCCATGTATAAGTACGCCACCCTTTTTATTTTCTTTTTATCAACCCTTTAAAAGTAAAATGCATGACATGTGGTTCTTCCGTTTCAAGAAAAATTGGCGATTTGGCGATCGCAGCAAAAGACGTCCCGCAGCTTTGACGCTAAGGCCCGATGCCCGGTCGTGTGTTTTATGTCACAAAGATACTCCATCTATCTGAAAGTTTATTTTATTTTTAACATAGTTTCAACTTTCAACCTAACGTTAACAAAACATAGTTATTAAGGCTGAAGAAGGAGCCATTAAAAGCCGCGACAGCGAAATCTCATAACACTCTAATGGATTGTGATTTTGCTTCGCTCCAGTGCACAAGCGAAAAGTACAGGTCTGATATTGAACTTGTTCAATCAAATTCGTTTATCTATATTTGACCTCATTTAATGAATATTTTATAAAAACGGACTGTTTAAAATTTATTACCAAAAACTATATTTCAATAATTTATGAATAAACAAGCGGTGCAAGTTAATGTAAGTAAACACCCAGTTTAGTACATAAATCATTATTGTTTACGGGCGCAGAATAAGGAGACTACATAAAATTGAAGCGTTTCCTCTATTCTCTTTGTAATATTAAATTACGGCTAAGTTTAAATAATATGTATAACATTAGCTGACTTAAATTAGTTTTAATTTTGAGTGTAGGTTAATGTTATGTTTTTCATGCTAGGTTCAATTTATTCATGGTACGATTACGGATAATAGCAGAAGAAACAATTAACCTAGATTTATCCTTAACGCACATTAGTCTTAACTAATATGATGAATTACTTCACTGAAAATTAGCGTCACAGACTATTCTCTAACTTTAATTCGTGTCATAAAACTAAATTGAATCAAAATTAATTTACCTAATTAAATAAGACGATCAACAGTATAATAAATGTGTTACATTAACCGTGTAGTGGCAATTAAGAATATCCACACACAGACAGAGGGAAACTGAAAAGAATATGGGAAGCAGCATCTTCCTAGTGTCATTTAGAAGATAAAGCTATGGTTACCAACCCCCTCGCCAAACGTGCAAGCTGTAGTCTAAGTTCACCAATGGACTTATAATAGCTATAATGGAAATGTTTATAGGATATAAAGAATAAAAGTATTTTTTATTGTTTTTTTTCTGTAAGATTGTATATAAGGTCAGGGAAAAAGTCTCTTCGTATTTTAATTAAAAAATACATTTTTTTTCAAAGTTTCATAATCATCGTCATCATTACAGCCCTTGACAAGTCCACTGCTGTACATAGGCCTCCCCCGAGGAATGCCACAAAGCATGGTCCTGAGTCACCTGCATCCATTGACTTCCTGCACGTCTTACCAAGTCATCACTCCATGCAGTGGGGGGGCGCCCTATACTTCGTCCGTCAATACGTGGCCAACGCTTTTTTCCCCATCGGTTGTCAGTACTTCGAGCTATATTGCCGGCCCATTGCCACTTCAGCTTACTAATCCGTTGGGCTATGTCGGTCACTCTGATTCTACTGCGGATATCCTCATTTCTAAGTTTATCACGCAGAGAAACTCCGAGCATAGCCCTGTCCATAGCTCGCTGAGCAACCTTGAGCTTCTTCATACGGCCAGCAGTAAAGGACCACGTCTCAGTTCCATAGGTCATCACTCGCAACACGCACTGGTTGTACAGTCTCATTTTCAAGCTTTAAGGTATACCTGACGAGAAGATGTGCCGTAATTTCCCGAACGTTGCCCAATCCGTCGATTGGTCTTTCGTTCGAAGTTGGAATTACCTAGCCAGACTATTTGTCCCAGGTAAACATACTCGTCAACATCTTCGAGCTTAGGTTCTCCAGCGATTCTGCCATAAGGACTATATCGTCGGCAAATCGGAAGTGAGTGAGGTGTTGATATTAATACCGTATCCTTTCCAGTCCAGTAGCTTGAAAACATCTTCCAATGCAGCGGTGAAGAGTTTTGGGGATATAACGTCACCCTGTCTTATATCTGCAGTTGGATACGTTTCGTACTTTGATTCTGTACTCGGATAGTTATCGTAGCCTTACTATACAAATACTTCAGCACTTCCATATAATTGATCTGAAGGAACATTAGCATCGCCCACATTTCGACGGAATCAAAGGCTTTCTCATAGTCCACATACGCCAGACATAGTGGCAAATTGTACTCCTCGGACTTCTGTACAATTTGCCGAAGGATATGTTTGTGATCTATGGTGCTAAAGCCTTTTCTGAAACCGGCTTGTTCAGGAGGCTGGAAGTCGTCGAATCTGCATGCGAGACGATTCGTAATGACTCTGAAGAACAGCACGTAGACGCGGCTCAGAAGGGAAATCGGTCTGTAGTTCTTCAAGAGAGCGTTGTCGCCTTTCTTGAAGAACAAGACCACCGCACTTCTGCTCTGTCTGCTAGACGGGAAATGAAGCTGCAGTCTTCAGTAGATTTGACAGTATACAGGCAACTGAACAGACAGATCTCCAATTGCATGCGGTGAGACTTACGCAAATTGTATACTGCTCGTATTGAAAAAGCGATCGAGCGGAACCAGAATTCCAAATTCTTTCAAAGTTTAATTATATTTAATTGTAATATATGTGCAATTTTGTAAAAAAATAACTTGTTGCCATCTTGTAGGTAGTATATTAATCCCGTTGCTGTAGAAATCTTGGAAATTTCGATCAAAAAAAAATGACAAGTAGTTTTGACAGTCCTGTTTTGATGTTGACCTAACATTACTCAAAGAATTTTGAACAGACAAATCTGAAGGTCAGGACTATATGGTTATATGGATGTATTGACACTTTCCAATCAAGTTCTCGCAATTTTGCTTAGTGGCCAAAGATGTGTGTGGTCTGGCAATATCATGATGAAAGACGGCTCCGTGGCACATTGGCTTAGTAATGAGTTACAGCGCTAAGGGTCGCGCGTTCGAATCCCTCACGGAATGAAATATTTGTATGGTCTACAAATAATTGTTCTGGGTCTGGATGTTTGTGCTTGTGAAATATATGACCTGACTGACCCCGCGATAGAGGAAAAAATCCTAGTGTGGAGGTAACGTTATTTTAAAGAAAAAAAAGAAAGACCACTCCTTTTCTATTGATAAATTTCTCTGCCGTTTTTTCTCAATTTCTTGCTTGAGTCTCATTATTTGTTGGCAGTAGAGATTCGAATCGATAGTTTTGCCTGGCGGTATAAGATAATAATGCTTACTCATTTTTATAAAGCCGGCAACGCACCTGCGATTCCCTCGGTGTTGCGGTTGTTCATGGGGGCGGTAGTCACTTACCATCAGGTGAGCCGTATGCTCTCCTTTAAAAAAGATGCCCTTCCAATCCCACCAAATCACACAGCATCACCTTATTGCGTGTTAATCCGGGTCTCACTACAGTCTGTTGAGCTTGACTGACCATGCTCTATATCACACATTATTACCGTAGGTGATACACTTTTTATCACCAGTGATCAATGTTTTAAAAATGGTTCGGTTTCGTTACGTTTCAATGGAGAATCGCAAATGAGTTTCATTAGGTTTCTTTCAGTGAGCTCTTGTCGTACCCAAATATCGAGCTTTTTTGTATGACCAGACTTTTTCAAATGAGTCTATCTAATTATAATTACTAATATGCCGATCTTGCTCCACTTTGAATTTATCCGTATGAAGGCGACCAGAGCGAGCTGCATCTTTGACATCAAAATTCTTGGACTGTAAACGCTTGTACCAACTTTGTGCTACTATTACTGACACTGCATTAGGTCCATAAATGTCACAAATTTTTTGCGGCATGAGTAACTATTTTCCCTTTTTTGTGATAAAACTTCAGAATGTGTCGACTTTCTTGGTTAGATTTACTCATTTTGGTGCACAGAAAACAATTGAAAAACGGCGCAAAAGTGTTTTTTTAGTTTTTATTTTTCTTTTTCTTAATGTCCTTTATGTATCTTAATGTCTTATATATTAAAACCACCCATATATAAACAGTACAACAAAAGAGATTTTTCTCCAATTTTATACAAATAAAACAAAAGGAAACTTTTTCCTCCACCTATTATATCAAATAAATGTAGCTATTCCATTTTTTATTACCTAGAACATTCCTTGTTTCATTCGACGTTTAAAGTTAAATTTACATTTCTATTCGCTTATATTGTTAACTTATTAAGAATTGCATTTTTTGTCAATCATATTCGTTAGCAACCGCTCATTTAACTTCTTGAAGAGCAATAATGAGACCCATCTGCCTTCAAAATTACTTTCTTTTCTACTCGTATAATTTGTTTCAAGATGTATTTTAGAAACATAAAGTAATAAAAGTTACTGTACTTCATGCCATTTTGCCGCTATAATTCATAGTAGACTAATCTAATTTAATGTCAGCAATAAACTTTTAATCTTATATTTATGTACAAATATTAGTTGCTGCGGAGATTTCGCAACACCGTAAGCAGGTGAATCGATGAATTCCCAGAGTACATCGGTTCATGTAATAGTTTAGTATGTAAATTGCGGAAATTCATCCACACATCCCCTTTATGATATTGGATAGAATGGCGTCACATTATCATTATTAAATATTATTCAAGTCCACTGACAAATATAGGCTGCCACCAAAGATAGCCTGCAGTTATCGACGCATTCACATCTTACGAAGATATAACTTCTCAGATGATGATGATCTGCTCTGTTCTTACCGGGATGAGGCTGCTACTCAACTCTAAGCTATATTGTTTAAACCCAAATCCGCAGCTCGTTGATTATTCGGGATATCGGTGACTAGAATGCCACTTTCAGCCTACTATGTAAGGTTATGTCCGTTTGTTTATGCCCAAATTTGGTCATGCTTGAACGCCACCCAATTGCGTTCGAGCTGGCGCCTCACCCGATGGTATGTAGGTGAGATAAGCGCCGATGTGGGGCGGCCTTGTGCGGCTTGCAGTGGCTCAACGCGTGGGCGAATAGCTAAGAGTTGCCCACTGGCCGCGATGCGGGGAACCCACGTAGCTCGTTATCGCGGCCGAAGTTCACGCGACCGTTGTAGGGTCCAGATAGTTAGATTAAGTGCGTGTTACTTCCTTACGTGGATATGTGAATTTTGCAATACTTAACTTGTTCGGGGATGCGGAATTGTGCACGCGCGCGTCGAGTAGATATACGGTCTAGGATTCGAACCGCGCATTCCTTGTTCGAGAGCTTCTCCCGGTTGATTGTCAGGTAATCATTATAATTGTGCCGTTGCGTTAAGTGCCCCCTTTTGTGTGTTGGTTGGCGTGTTAGTTTACGTGTCAACGAGGCGTATTTTGAATTCTTTTCGCGACGTGGTGTTTTGGTGTCGAATGAAGGAACTTAGTTGTGTTTAACGCTTAACCGTATGACTCATTAAGAGATCGCTTTAATTCCCTATTTATAATTTTGTGATAAGTGAATCCGGGACATTGAATGTCGAAATTTTGAACTACTGTCCTTACTGTGTCGGGTATCACGTGTTCGATTCTACGATGAATGTGGAATTAGGCGAGTTTAAGTTAGCTAAATGTACAATGAAGCTGATAGACTGAAATAATGACAATGAAGAAAGAAATGCTCCAGCAGTAGAGCCTGCTAGAGCGATGCAGCATTATAGGGCATCCTGGAACTCGGCCGCTGCTGGTCGCCTAAGTTGGTCAAGGTCTCAGACATTTACACATCACTAAACACTCCTTGCCATTCACCTTACACCCACTCACGACCTGACCGAGCCTTGGTGCGAAGTTAGCTTCTGATACTGGTACGTATTATGTGTTTCTAGCATTCTCCCATATAGTTTATTATGATAAAACATTTCCATATAGCCATTTGGGCTCGAACCCGCGGCTGCCCGTTGAACCTTCCGCTCATGGGCCCCGGATATTGAACTTTGCAAGGGCAGCTGCGGGCCGTAACACCGTTACTTTAAATTTACTGCGAATTCTCCTTACTTTTTAGAGGATAAGGTTGACAAACGAGCACACAGTCCATCTGATAGTAAGTGGAAGATACGACCCATAAACATCTACAATTATCCTCGATTAAGAATGAAAAACGCAAATGTGTTGTCACTCCTGAGGAATAAGATGGAGTGCCTAGTTTCCAGTAAAAAGAGTATTTACTGTGGTATTTTCTGAGATAGTGGTCCTACCCTGGTTGACCCGACCCATTTGTGCTACAACTACTATATAACTAATAAATAAATAATATAAATATATATTGCCACGCAATAATAAGTTTAGAATTAAAAACTGTGGCGGATAGAAGGAAAAGGGGAGATCTCCCGCCGGGCAAGATGTTCTGCCCGGGGAGCGGCCAACGCTCCGAGTGGTAGTTCGGAGCTATTCTATATATGCTGCTTTAACTTCGGAACTTTGTTAGCGCGATTTAGACTTCGATATGTTTCGCTTGTGGCGCGACGACAGCGCCGCCACATCACCCCCCTGCTCAGACCGGAGGCCGATAGTGCAGTCCGATTGCCGGTGCGTCCTTAATGCCGGTGTGGAATGCATGCTGTGTGCGTAAGGGCAAGTGACGCCGGTGCGAACGATATGCCGGTGTGTAATGCATGCCATACTACGCACTTGCAAGTGATGCTGGTGAGAACGATGAGCCGGAGCAAGTGCCAGGGATTGGCCTTGTAGTCTGCAGTGAGTCGAGAAGAAGGCAAGTAATCTGCAAGAGTGCCGTGAAGCAGAGGCGACCAGTAAGGCTCAGAGCTGTGCCGAACACTGTAGCGCACAGAGTAGCTTGAAGGAACAGGAAGCATTATTATTCCTGTGCTGCGATGAACCTTTGTAAAGCTTGATGGCTTGCAGAATGTGAAGACTGCAGACAATATTTGCTCGGGAGCGAATGAATGGGGTACTTGAAGACGATGACGAAGGTTTTGAAGTTGTAGTTTCCGAAGTTTGTTGGTTGCGTGTTCATATTACGTCGGAGTCACCACTATGGCGGATGGAAGGAAAAGGGGTGATCTCCCGCCGGGCAAGATGTTCTGCCCGGGGAGCGGCCAACGCTCCGAGTGGTAGTTCGGAGCTATTCTATATATACTGCTTTAACTTCGGAACTTTGTTAGCGCGATTTAGGCTTCGATATGTTTCGCTTGTGGCGCGACGACAGCGCCGCCACAAAACTAATATTCACGTCAACATTGACTTAAAAAAATCAATAAAAATTAAATGTACAATTAACAAATTAACTAGTATAACTATAATGAGAGGCAATGGGAACAGGCTCAGTATTCGCTGGGCATTATGCTCAGCATTCTACTCAGTAGCTCATTATTTTCAGCTACTGCTATATAGCTGCAGCGTGGCTCTTATTGTTTTTTTACTTATTTTACTACAACAAAGACTTTAAGTTTTTCAAACGATCAGCAGAAAATGACTAAATGTGAAGGAACCTTGCCTAGGTGACCAACAGCAGATATCAAAATAATCTAGTATTATTTATCCAAACTTTCATTCCTTTTTTGTTTTATAATATGGAATTTAATAAGAGATGTACCAATATAACTTGAATAATGATTTCTTATATTTACCCGAACACTACACATTGAATAAAACTTAAAAACATAATAAAGTATAAAAATAGTAATAAAACGCAATGGCAAGGAAAATAATTATTCGCTGGAGCGTAATCCCAACAATAACAAAATGAAACACCGCCGTTATATCGGAACCAATGATGATAAATTGTATCGTTTGCTGGCAGACTGCACAGATATGCTAAAGTGCAAGTTTTAGTCTGATTAAAATGTTCTCTTTAAAAGTTGAATATTGCCCTGTTACCGACAATTCATCACTACGTTGAAATATTTCTAGAAACACACGTTTACTCGTAAAAATATTAATATCTGCTTTATTTTAACAGTTTAGTGGCGGTGTAAGAATATCCTCTACCCCATATCCTCTCGGGAATTTTGTAAGAAGCTACAGAGCAAAACCAAGAGATGGGTAGCAGCGTCTTCCTACTAAGAATTAGAATAAAACTGTGGTAGCCACCCCGCATGCCAAGCATGGCAACTATGGCAAAAATCACCTTATGAGTAAGAAATATCCCCAAATATATGGGAACGCTTATGTACAGTAGTGAGCTTTGATAGAATTTTAGTTTAGTTTCGTTTACGTAGGGCTATTTTCCGCAACTCCACGTATAAGCGCGTATTTTACGTGTGGGCAGGAATAATGTAATTATTCGAGCCATGAGATCTCCCCGAAGAAGTTCAACAATCCTTTGATGTTGCATGCAACTTCGGGGAGTGATTCCGGCGTGCCGAGATGTTTTCCGGGCATTTCAGCAACACGTGGGCCGCCGTTTCTATCTCCCCATACATGCCCTGCACAGGGGACTATATGCAACACCTATGGTAAATAAATGTTTGTTAAAGGTGCCATGTCCTGTGGTAGCATTTGTTACTATCCTGATCTGCAGCTTGTTCAGTCTCATTAGAACGTCGGGTAAACGACTGTTTATTTCAGGCAGTGCCTCCCTAGCTTGTCTACAGTCTACTAGATTTTTCCAAAGCTGAGCGTGTTGATTAGTGAAGTGTCTAGGTTCCAGTGAACGAACGTTACCAAAGGGGATTGATATGATTGGTTCCGGCCCTATAGTGGCCAGAGTCGATCCTCTTCTAGCCAGTTCGTTCAAATTCCGCTCGCGACTAATAATGCTTGGGGCAAGCGGAACAATAAAACCAAGACGACCCTTGTCAGGCTATCCGTTAATTTTTGTAACATCAGGGGACTTAACACTGTCCATTATCATCTAGAGACGGCGAAGCCGGCCTTGCTCTTTTTAACCGAGACTCAAGTGTCCTCTCCGGCTGCTACTTCATATCTCTCCTACCCGGGGTACAAATTAGAACACTCCTTTGTACCCCGAGCTAGAGTTTGCGTATACGTCAGAGAGGACATCTGTTTTCGACGCCTCGGCAGTTTTCAAGGACCTGTCCATCCTATGGCTGCACGTAGACAGCGACGACCATCCCCGCGTCTACGGGTGCCTCTATAGGTCCCATAGCGGTAATGCCGACACAGATAGACTCATCGACCACGTCCAAATGGCTGCAGACTCCATGCTACAACAGGTCCCATCCGCAGAGATCGTGATACTCGGTGATTTTAACGCCCACCACGCTGAATAGCTTGGTTCTCGTTTAACCGATCATGCAAGTAGATCTGTCTATGACTTTGCCTGCATATGGTCTAACACAACTGGTTACTTCGCCTACGCGGATCCCAGATGTAGAGGATCATGTACCTTCCCTGTTGGACCTTCTGCTGACCTCTCATCCGGACGGATAGCAGGTCTCCGTCGATGCCACTCTGGGCTTTTAGGACTATTGTCTGATTCGGAGTACGGTGCCACTCACGCTCTAATCGCAGTTGCGATCTGCAGCTTGCCGCAGTATTTGTATAGGTCGTAGTTTTTGTAGTATAGGCCGGCCGATTGGGACGGGATGCGGTCTTTTTTGCGTCCTACCCTTGGGGGCGGGTTTGCTTCTCGCCGGAAAATCCCAGCATTGTTGCCGATTCTGTTGTTGATTCTGTGGTACTTCAGAGTATGGAACTTTTTATTCCATCCTCTGTTGTGCCCATCGGAGGCAGATCCCATCTGCTTATGGAATGATCTTCCTTCGCAAATTCGTCGTGCGAAAACACTAGAAAAGTTTAAGACTGACGTCAAAAATTACTACCTAACAGTGCATTAACTACTGGTCATCATTTACGACATGTATTTTTTGTATCCTCTCTGTATTTTTTTATTTAATTTTTATGTATATTTGCCTACTTAATCTTATGTATGTCTATTATATTTTGAATGTATATATTAGTGTATTATTTTTTTATTATGTATCAGTTTAGTTTATTTAGGTATTAGTATGTAAGTTTACTATAATATACACCACCTCCCACTGTCCAATAGAACAACTTTCTCCTAATCTTAAGGTTGTCTGGAAGAGATCGCTTATTAGCGATAAGACCGCCTTATTGTACCTACCTCTTAAGTTTTACTCCTTGTAATTTGTTCTTTTTTATCGTTTTTTTGTGGTGTACAATAAAGTATAAATAATAATAATAATAATCCCAGCCATGGTTTGGTCGCTCCTGTAAAATAGCATCACGCTATAAGCAGGAGTGCTACCGAGCCTGGGTTGACGCATCAACGTCTCGGGATGTAAACACCAGCGCACTTAAAAAGATCTGTATTAATGTAATCTGCCTCCAGGTCCTTTAAAAGCGTTATTGCCAAGGGAAGTCCTGAGCACATCGGCATAATTGGCGAGAGCCTAGTTCGCCTTCCTTCGGGAACCCGTGCATTCTGGTCTCTCGCCAAGGCTGTCCAAGGGAACTTCTGTCAGCCATCTCTCCCATCTCTGCACAGAGAGGACGACTCACTGACCCATGCCGCAAAGGTGCAAGCCGATCTGTTGAGCTCTCTCTTTGCGTCCAACTCAACTCTAGATGACGGAGGGAACACACCGCCGACCACCCCGCGGTTTGAGTGCTCCATGCCGGATGTGCGGTTTACACAGCGCTCGGTTCGCAAAGCACTCTTCTCCCTGGACGTCAGCTAGTCGAGTGGGCCCGATGGGGTCCCTCCCATTGTGCTGAAGACGTGTGCTCCGGAGTTGGCACAGGTTTTACCGCGTCTTTTCCGGAATTCATTGAAGATAGCTTTGGTCCACCCGATCCCTAAAAATGGCAACCGCTCAGACCTGTCCAACTACAGGCCATCACCTCTTTGTTCTCCAAAATAATGGAATCCACTATAAACTGCCAGCTAATGAGGTACCTTGAGGATCACCAGCTGATTAGTGACCGCCAGCACGGTTTTCGTCAGGGTCAATCAGATGGTGATCTTCTATGCAGACGACACCACTGGTGATGCCTTATATACCGGCCGTGCCAATAATTCTCGGGAAAACGTCGCCGAGCACCGGGACAAACTTGTGTCTGAAGTCAAGTCTTTGCTGAACAAAAATAGCTGGAGTTTGGTGCTGAAAACACTTGGGAGATGATGGTTATTTAGCATTTGTTTTTGTGTGAACATTACTAGAACCGTTTTATTTGGATTGACAGTTAAGTCGTATTCCCTGCACCGTCTCTCCACTATACGGACAGCTGCTTGGGTCAGGTCACACACCATGCTTGCTGTCTTTCCAGAGACCAGTACAGTCAGGTCATCAGCATAACCTACAGGAAAGAAGTGATTGTCATTTAATTTGCTGATGAGTTCATTAATGATCATATTCCACATGAGAGGTGAAAGAACCCCACCCTGCGGGCAACCTTTCTTAATCTGGATTGTTTGAGATTCATCAGCAATCTTTATGGTTCGTGTACGGAGCATATTTACTCTCCAGTCAATTAGTGACGGTTCAACTTTATGTCTACCGAGTGCACCTTTTATACTGGAGAAGTTCGTTTTTTTAAAAGCACCTTCTATATCTATGAAGGAACCTAGAAATATTTCTTTGTTTTGGATGACCTCTTCAATCTTTGTTATTACCTGGTGAAGTGCCGATTCTATCGATTTGCCTAGACTGTAGGCGTGCTGCTTGTCGTGTAACGGTAAGTTCATTAGCGCCGACCCCCTTAATTCTCTTTCACACATCCTCACCATCGGCTTTAGGAGAAAAGGATGGGATGAGGATGTGAGGCTAATGGGTCTGAATGATTTAGGGTCTGTGTAGTCCCTCTTACCTGGTTTGAGTATGAATGTGACTTTCACTTCCCTCTATCCCCTACGAACATATTTAAGAGCCAGACTGGCTCTCATTATTGCAACAAGTCTGACTATTAGGGTTTTACCACCCCACTGTAGGAGTGCCGGGTATATGCCGTCAGGTCCTGCCGCCTTATATGTGAGGAAACTGTGAATGGTCCAATAGATTTTATCAATCTTTACCACTCTCTGTGCTTAATTCCAGTCTTCTGCTGTTAGTGTCAGTATATCTCCATACCGGTTTGTCTCTTGAGTTACGCAGCAACCTGGGAAGCATTTCAATTAGGATGCGTTGGGCTTCATCTGGCGATGCTGAGTAACTACCGTCGGGTTTCTTTAGAGAGATGGATCCCGGAGTGTTCTGTTTAGCTAGGATATTCCTTATCCTATCCACTTGTTTGAAGGTTTCTATGTTGCCATAGAATTTACGCCATCCTGTCGAGCGTCGATGCTTGATACATTTTTTATTCGGTCTTAAATTTCTTGTATAGTAGCCAGTCTTCATCAATGGAGATATTCATGGCACTATTTAGGGCTTATCTTACCTTCTTATGTTTTCTATATAGTTCTTTACCCCTCCACGGTTGCTTTACCGCAGCATGCCTTGGTGGAGTGGTTTCTGTACATGATTGATGGTAGGTAGCTGTCCATTATGGCTTTAGTAACAGCTGCTACCTGTTCTTCTAGGAGCGACTGATCTGCTATAGTATTTGTCCCCTCAAAACTCGCGAGCAAATACGTCATCCTATTAAGGTATTTTGTTTTATCTGTCTTACGGGGATTTCTCCATGGAGTAGTTCTGTAGTGCGAAGCAAATCCAGCTATGATCTGAGCATAAGGCCTCTTTCGACACATGCCATCCCGTAATTAGTTTAGCAGCTCCTTCTGTTGCAATTGTGAAGTCGATTATTGTGCAACAACGTTTGTTTATGAAAGTTGACTCTGAACTTGTGTTTAAAATGGTTAGGTTAGTGCTAAATAGATATTCAACTAACACCTTACCTCGTTCATTCGGTCTTTCTATTCCCCAGAGGGGATGATGCGCGTTGTAGTCCGTCCCGATCACAACCTCTAGTCCGGTCCAGTTGAAGTTCACCAGCCTGACGAGGTCATGAAGGGGAGGAGGGTCCTCCTCCGGCATGTAGACCGAGGGGACGACTAATTTTCCTTCCTGTGTATATTGTATTGCCACGGCATATATGTCTCTGGAACAGAAATCTGTTAATGGTTGTGCACAGATATCTTTAGTAGTGTAAATACACGCTTTAGGCTTGTCGTGTTCAGAACTGCAGAATAGCTTACCTTTTAGGTTGTTTAGGCCTTTAATTTTACCAGCCCCAACCCACGGCTCTTGCATTAAAGCTGTGGCCGTTCTTTGAGCCTCCAACCACTTGCGTAATTGAGCCGACGCAGTTTCGCTGTGGTGGAGGTTGGCCTACTTTAGGCTAATTTTGGACGAAGGGCATGCCATCATTGATCACGTCCTCCCCGTTCCCGCCCAGAAATAAGCCTGCCAGTAGATCTCGGGTTTCATCGACAGCTACCGAGTTGGAAGTGGTCAGCAAAATGAAGTCCTCTTCGCCACTCAGTGAGCTGCCGCTGAGCTCGATCTCTACTGATGGCTTCGGCTCAGTTGTGCAGGCCGTTTTTTCACTGGACTTTGCATCCAGTGATTACGCTGTACCGGTAACCAAGGGCCCGGTTTCCATGACTTCCGGGTTGTTTTCTGCCTCTTTTCTTGGTGGAGTGTTTAAAAATTTACCTCCACGACCCTGAAAGTTTACGTATACCACCCCACATACACATGCGAGACGGCGCCCGGCATTCATCAGTATGATGCAGCAGATATGATCCTCCGGCACCGAAACAACGAGGAACTACCCGTCCGTCTGCTTATTAGCCTTGAGTAGCAGCCAGTCCCTCATGTTAACCCAGCGGTTCTGGTACGCCAGCACACGACCAATGTCGTGTGAGTCTTTCTAGGCTCCCTGGGCATCAGGGATAAGGATACCACATTTGACTCTTTGTGGTATCTTCGACTGTTTCGTTATGGTCAGTGAGGTGTTAGATTTAAGGCGTCCGGCTTTCATCAGTATGATGCAGCAGATATGATCCTCCGGCACCGAAACAATGAGTAACCACTCGTCCATCTGCTTATCAGCCTTGAGTAGCAGCCAGCGCCTGATGTTAACCCAGCGGTTCTGGTACGCCAGCACACGACCAATGTCGTGTGTCTTTCCAGGCTCACTGAGCATAAGGGATAAGGATACCACATTTGACTCTTTGTGGTATCTCCGACTGTTTCTTTATGATCAGCGAGTTGTTGGATTTAAGGTCGAGGGTTCCCCTTCCACCAATCTAGAGCGTTCTGATCGTCGCACCACAGCTTCAGGACACCCTCCGTGTAAACGGGTTTGTCTCTAAAAACTGGGCCCAACACATCATCGACAATGGCGGAGTTCCTTGATAAGTTCTTTCATAGGATATAATGGATGGAAAAATATTCGTCGTTTTGTAATAAAGAAATACCACTGTTATCAAACATATATCAGCAAATAAATAATAATTAAATAAATTATATCCTCACTGATGGCGGTGATGATATAACCGAGGGCGTCATTATATTCTTATACTTGTATTTCCATTCTCCCTTGCGGGTAAGTTTTGCAAAAAACGTTTCACTTGTCAAGCGGATTAGCGGTCGCAGTACCAGATGTCTCGTGACTTGGACTTCACTCTCTGGAAAACCCTCCCGAGTCTCTGTAATTTTGCATTTTTTTTTCTTTCTTTTGCAATATTCTTTTTGCTAGTAGTATATATACAACATATATAATCTTTCAAAATTTTTTATTCTATGTTCCTATATTTACCTTATTTCTACAATGTTAACTACGCAGTCTTATTTCTTATTATAGTTTCTAGGGCTATCTTATATAAATAGTCTATAAATATATTTTTATTAGATTTCATTATTTCCCACAAATTATCTTTTCGAACTCTATCTTTTGTTTTTATTTCAATTTAATTTCTGGCTAAACTGTATTTTGGTCAATCTACTATTAAATGGATTATCCTCTCCTCGACATCAGGGTCACATATGCATGCGGGATTATCTTTACGTTTAAGCCTAAGCAGGTACTGACCGAATCGACCGTGACCCATTAGCACCTGCTCCTGGTGTTATGAGGTTACCTCACCAGGGGACATGCAAGCATATTTGTGCAAAAGAATGTTCCCATTTATCTTCAAAACAGTTTAACGGATTTAGGTGCAATTTTCTATAAAGGGTTTGTGACTCAACGGCGATGGTTTTTGAATAGGTCGGTTTTTTCTTCGAGACGGCTTGACCGAATTAGATGCGGTTATTGATATCACATCGCATATACGTTCATAGAGTAATCACTATGTTAATGCCATAATAACAGGTCTAGATCAAAGACAACTTTGTGGCCTTTCTTTGGCTTCTTCAATTTGTGACCCGCGCAACGTACTTTTCAATCGCTCTAACACTTCCAATGCTATGCTATTACGTGGTTTTAGTTTTTTTTTGATTCAGATAGGTTACTACTACACCATCTAAAGATTGTACTCAATTAAGCCACGTAAGCTTGCCCTTTGGCAAATGTTTTGGGTCTTAGATGAACGACTTTACGTGTGATACTAGGCCTCCTGTGTTATTTAGGTCCACTGAAATAGCAGCAGGTGGAGGTTTCTGTCCATAGCTGTTGGGTTCCCTGGATTCATGTCTTGCGTTAATCACGTACAATTTCGTTTATTTACTTTGGTTAACATAATTAACATTTTCTGGTTGAAGGCGTTGAGTTGTAAGTTGCGATTTATACGAACAGCTTCCCCATCGACAATTTTTTTTCTCTATAGGAACACGATTCCTTAACAGAAGTATCTGATACTGTTCCATGCTCAGTTCTTCCACCCGTAAATAGTTGAGTAGATAGAAAGTTAAACAAATATTTAGTCAGTAACGCAGGGATTCTCTAAAATGTCTTAAATAAAAAGCAAAATTAAAAATTTCGATAAACCTACTGCGGGTATAAAAGTTGTATTTGAAAAAGGATTAAATAAAAATTTTAAAAACCCCCGACTAAGAGGAAGTAAGTCACGAAAGAAAAAAAAATAAAAGCGTTTTAAAAAGGGTTGATTTCTCACGAGGTCTGTCATAATAAACAACCAATATAACTTTCCTTAGTTCTTCCTACCTTTTTGTACCTTTTTGTTTGTCGTAGCGATATACACAGCAATAATATCAAATATAGGTATGTACTACACGTATACACCTACCTATTAGGTAATATAATAAAAAATCCAAGTAAATTCGTCGAGGCTGACTTTTATATCCGTCGTGGGTTTTTCAAATATTTAATTTTGCTTTTTATACTGACTACTCTAGTCATGAAATTTTTAAATATTTGAACTTAGCATACTTCACTGCGTCTACAACAACTACATATGTTTTTACGAACGCTTGCACTATTCCGGACCTCTATTTTCAGTATAAAGTTGGACACTTTTCAACTTTGCTCCAATATGAGACAGTTCTCCTTAACTCTACACTCCATATCTCTGTCCTACAGAAAATAGGATATTAAAATGAAGTTTGATAGCAGATGTCGAATTTCACGAAAACTGTGTATCTATGTGAATAGTCTATGTGGCGACGCAGGCAAAGACATTTTTTGTTAAGTAGACTGTAAACATTAAATAATTTAAAAGTAAAATTAAAGCCAGTCTTTTTTTAATATAATCTTTTTTCAGTAGCGAAAGCTTAACGCTGCGGTGTCTGCGGTTAGTAAAATGACCTAAAAAAATACTTTCCTCGAAGCCATTAAACAGCTTGCCAGAAAGCCCACCTTTCGCAGTTTATCATAACAATATTAAGTAAAATTTTCTATTTGGCTTAGGTCTCTTTCTCTCCATAGAACCTTATTTAATTTAGCCCGCGGCAGCTCAATAGTCTGACAATCTGATTTTATTTTGCACCGAATTTCTAGCGGGTAGTGATCAGACCAGTAATCACCATAATGTATTTTTACCTATAGCACCTTGCTTAGTGCAGCCTTAGTAACAACACAGTGATCAAGCCATCTATGGCTGCCGTGGCTTCACTAACAAAAGTGTATGTATCGGAATATATACCTAACGTTTGAATATCCACACTTGTCCAGTTTTGTACATTACAGAAGTCTAGAAGTTTGCCAAGCATTGCCAAAAAATTCCCCGGGGAGAGAGTTAAAATCTCCCAAAATATATACGGTTTCGATACTGCAACTCTCAACTATAGATGCAATTTCACTTAAACATTGAACATATTTTAAGAGATTGTCAGATGAGTCTGTAGGCATATAAACAGTGAAAATAAGTATTAGCCATTCCAACACACACGTCTTAATCCCACTAATTCGATTATTTTCACACAGAATCACAGATACACTTAAACTTACTGTTTCTTTATTACGGTCTTCTTACGGTCGCCCACGCAGTATCCCACTAGTTATGCCCACAGCAGATTTACCGAAAAAAGCAAATTCGTTGCTTGTTTTACCAAGTTTTAATATCTCGTGAGGCAGGAGCCAAGTTTCGTGCAATGCAATAATATCAGCACTATGACAAAGCAGTTTTACAGCGTCAATGGATCTTTGAAAAGACTTACAATTAAAGCTAATTAATTTTAAATTAATATTGTTAGTCGTACTATTCATTTAAGTTCATTATTCTTGCGCCAGTATCAGACTTCTCTTGTCTGTTTCAATGTCTCTTGCTAAATACTATAAAAGGACGGAATGTTATACCATTGGGCCACAAGTTACAGTCCTAGAACAAACTTATATTATGTTTAGATACAAATATTTTATATGTGTTGTATTCTCTCTGTTGCCAGGATTTGATCTTATGAACGGTCACCTTCACATTCGTTTTATTTTTTATGTAGGATACTATGTCTTCTTCACATGTTTCTTGGTGAACATTATTTATGAAGATAGGAACACTGGTATTCGCATTAATTTTGTACCTAAAAATCTGTTTTAACGCTTTTTCCTTTGTATAATTTGTCAATCTTCATCCCGCCTATTTAAAGCGCTTTGCAATTACGGTAATCGTATCAGCTGATGATTTACTGCACCGACACCTAAAGAAGTATTAGTCAACGCGTTAGCTGAGGCGCCATGTATTTGTACCGCGGTTTCGACAGCCGAAACTGCAGTGGGCTCCTCCTCGCGCATGTCAGCCGGGCTCTGTGCAACAGATAGATTGCCTGCGGATATCAAGTGTGACAGGGACAGTGAGTTATGCGCTTGCGCAGTTTCTGCTCCTTTCGCTTTGTCAGTAACAGTCGAATTGTTATTGTTGTTGTTTACCGTCTCTTGAGTAAAGTGTAAAATAAAAGACCTGTACGGCCGCTATCACAGAAAATTCGGAGCCTTTCAATATGCGGTTTGTACCTTGCTTTGTATTAAAAACGTTATCTTGCTGGAAATTGTTGACTACACATTTGTTGTAGGTTGATGACTTAATTTTTTAATTTTGAAACCTGGGCTATAGGTGTATACGTCTCTCTGATAGTTTCAACTTCATGTTTGATGATAATAATGTCCTTCAGCAATCTTGTCACGTCTATATGGTCTAAAGTGAATGGGGGTAATTTTTGTAGGTCGAGAGTTACAAAAATTGGCAATTCTTCAGAGTCATTCTGTTTTATCAGAGCTAGTATGTCCTCTAAGTCTCATTGGGTTTTACCTTCCCTTTTGCGCTTAATCTGTCTTCCTGATGTAAACAGGAGATTTTAGCTGTACTAACGTCTTCCAGTTTAAATACCGTAATACACAGTCTGATCATTGAATCTTCGTCCATCACATCACACTTGTTGTGAATAAACGCCAGAACCTCGTTTATAACTAAATTACAATTCGCGCACTTTAAAATTTTAGAGGCCGTTGAACCCTTCATTGCAACCGCTGTTAATGAAGGTACGTACACTCGCCACGGCGCACCGCGCTGTACTGAGACTGCAAAAGAATACGTAGCGATATGCGTTCAGTGTGACCATCTTTAAAATACAGGTCCTGCCTTACTTTGGTTAAAATACTGCCAAAGTCTGTAGTGAAAAATGCCTAAATACTGTCAAGTTTATTTACCATTGTATTAAATGAAAAGTACAAATACACATTTAAATACTATATTTCTATTAAATTAAAATTAAACATTTCTTTCGTTGGTTTGAATTAAATGCAATCGCCATGCTCACCAATGCCTTGTTTAACGTACAAGGTAGACGCTACATGTTTATTTATAAATCTGTTACGTGTTTTTGTTTTAATTAAATTTATTTGAGAGAATATTCTTTCATATGCTGAAACCACTCATATTTTTTTGATGTTTACTAGTAGTGGCATGCTCTTTTAAAGCGGACAGCTGGGGTGCCAATTTGTAGTTACACAGTCTGGATCATCTTTAGCTTTGGAGATCCACGATAAAAGTAAAAGATCTTGCTCCCATTCCGCTCTATACGCCATTTCATATTTTCTTTTCATCACCACCACCCATCTTCTATCGTCACCTGCACACACACAGCAACCACTTACCATCAGGTGGACTGTGTGCTCGTTTGTCACCGTTATCCTATAAAAAAAAGTACGTCTCTTCTATGACTGATTGAAATATTAACCATAAACTCATGTTTATGAATACATACTCGTTTTAAGATTATCAATTTTACACACAAACTTTTAAAGTTGTTTATTTAATGTGATACAAACATAATACGAGAAATACAGGGTAATCCCCCACATGCTGGTGAAGTATCTAGTGAATCTATTTTTCTCTATTATATCTATTATAATGAAATCTATTTTTAAAACTCCAATACTGCCACATACTGCCAGGTTTTATAAAGCGTCAACCCGATCATGCCAGAGGCTAAAATAAGAGGTCAATCCTGCCAAAACGGCACGAACCTGCCTCATATGGTCCCACTGTATGCGTTTTCCGTACGTTCTATAACTTCAGTTTAACTTATCATTGGAATCTATGATAACAAAATGCTAAAAAATACAAAAAGACATCAGTTCGGTTTCTATAAGTTGTGAGCTACGACGCGTTCAGAAAGTTTTCTTTATAATTATCGTTGATTTAGTTTGATTTTTGTATAAAATATTTACATTCTATTGAGACACGTGAACCATTTTCTAAATTTTCGTTTGTCTGTCTTTCTAAGTTAATTTTCGGAACGGTTGAACCGATTGTAATAAAGCTTCATGAACTAATAGAGAACAATACCAGGAGTGATCTATACTAAATTATATCCGAAAAATTTAGAGATTTTATTTAAATAGAAATATTGATAAGTTGAAATAAAAGGCCTTTAATGATTTTCTTAAGTCTAAATAACGCCACATTAATAGATCCCATCCAGGTGAAGCCAGAGCGAGTCGCTATTTGTACATGTTAATTTTAAAATTAATGTCCCTACTTGGGTATACAATTCTTTTGAAATATTTTCCCTTGCATACGAAAATTTCCAATAGACCAAATAATATAACGTTGTAACGATATACCGTTATTAGCGGGTTTTCGCTTTTGGTACTGTGCATGTTGACGGTACGGGCTCGATGAGTTGCCATTTCTAATCCCATTCTCTATCTGTACGGACTGTAGTAGCCTTCAATTTATTTTAGGTAAGTATTGAAAATATTGATTCAAACTTACATTCAAGTTTTCAAATATAATAAATAATTGTTATGAAAATACAACTCACTTACTGTAAGTCACAACAAAGTCCATATCATGAGTGATAAACACTTATTTTTAAAACATTTATTTAAACCAGCAATATTATATTATTTGGGCGACCTATTTCTGTCTTAGTAATGACACATGGAACTGAAACGTGCTCCTTCACTACTGTATATACAAATATATATATTTAGACATTATGATCATAATGTAACGTAAAATAATAATTCTGGTGGCTTAGAAATCGGTAGAACTGCTTTTGGGTTTCAATATTTGTTTGTGAGCAGAACTTATAACTTGAATACAATTTAATTATATAACGCAAAATTAATTGAACTTAAATTGCACATAAAAACCTAGAAAAAATAATATTTTTGTATTTCTTATTTTTTTTTACTTCTTATAAGCCAGTGCTTGACCACAATCCCACCTTGTGGTAAGTGGTGATGCAGCCTTAGATGGTAAATCGCACTGTCTTATGTACAAAAGCCTATTCACTCTTGCCTTAAAGACGCCTAGATTGTATTCGGACGGAAAGATAGACGCCGGCAAATTATTCCACTCCTTTGCTGTACACATTATAAAAGACTAAGCAAACCGTTTGGTTCTAATGCGTGGAATATCGACAACAATGGGATTAAGACCCGCCGACCGCCTGGTTGTCCGATGGTGGAAAGGAGAGGGAGGAATTAAGGCGTGTAATTCTTGCGCACACTCACCGAAATGCATCATATAGAATACCGAGAGACTGGCTACTCTGCGCCTGTGCTCGAGGCTGACAAGATTAGTTTCAACCAAATCAAGGTCACCAATGAGTCTCTTAGCACGTCTCTCCACTGAGTCCAATGCTGAGTATTATTTGTTAATTAACTTCAAATCGTTATTTATGAAAAACATTAAAGTATTTCTTTATTTTAATGACTTTACATTTACAACTATTTTGTTTATAATTCTCAATAAATAAGCAGTATTCAGTAAACAGGATTCTGTTTTATCAGAATTTAACAAACTACCATTACTTAAATGAAACGATTGCTTCGAGAGCTAAAATTAAAATTATTTGTAGTTTCACTTCATCGACTATAAAAGGTAAAATTTATTGCAAGAAAATAACTTCTAGCATTTATTATTAATACAGTTATTATGATTATTTATTTATATAACAGTTATTATTTTATGGTACTGTAGTAAAAACAAAAAAAAAAACATAATTCTTAAGCTCTGCGACTTTAGAATTTTTAAACAAAATCAATTATAGATATAATAGCTGGTCAAAATACTTTCAATTTCAGCTCAAATCTCCCAAATATACTAATATATGAAATAGGGTTCATACAAGAAGCCTCCCTGAATTAATCTGTTTACGTGCAGTCTAAATTATCAGCGAATTACTGTGTAATTAATCGGCTATTTCTTTACATCAGAATTTGGCATAATAAAAAAAGAACAAATGAATAAAGAGAGAAATTTAATTATTATCAGTATTCCAGCTTTACATTGCGCTTTACATTTTGAAAGAAACATAACTAATGAAGTAAAAAAAAAAAATAGGTCACTGTTGAATTTATGTGAACGCCCCATTTCTTACTGTGATGTAGATCGACATAGTAAAGAGCACTGTAGCCGTCTGTTTACAAAATTTATATATATAATTTAAGTTTAATTATATGACGCAAAATTAATTAAACTTAAATTAAACATAAAAAACTCCAAGTGCTTAAATCTTAGCTTTCTTGCAGTCATTTTTGGTTAGTTAACAACCTTAGGAATGATAACGCATCTGCATTTTGATTCTTTATTGAGGATAGATGTGAATGTCTATGGGTCACAGCAACCACTTACCATCAGGTGGACTGTGTGCTTGTTTGTCACCCTATATAATTCTATAAAAAAATAGATAATATTATATGCACGTTTCGTTTTTCCTTATTGTAAGTCATAATATGCCCCTGTATAATGTAAACATTTAGCCTGCTGTTATCAAAACGAGGATTTAATAATTTTGTCCTGAATCCGAAACAATACAATAAATAATGTTTTTAATTAAATCATTAGTTTCTTTACATTTATATATAGTATAATATTTTTACACACTATTTAGGGTTTGAATTTATATTTTACAAATAACTTTTTACATATATTTCAATATTTTATTCAACATTTCTAAGAATTGCCTGTTGAATCAAATATGTTTTGTAAAGTGGTAAAGAAAATGTTTTAATAACTAGGAAATGTTTTCTCATTTACGATACTGATTAAAATGCTATTCTTTAAAATAATGTTCATTTCGAAGTGATTTTTTCTCATAGTATTGTGTTCAGTGAATGTACTTTATATAGGCAAACTAGCATGGCTTTTGTTTCCGGAAAATATTTTACTTTTTCAGAATTCCGTCCATATAACAAATACTGTTGAACAAAATATAAGTATTGTCTTGTAATTGTCAAATAATAATATTTAAAAATAGTTGTAATTTTAGGCTGGGAATAAATTTATTTCTTTAATAATATATTAACAAAATTATAATCAACGTTTCCTTATGCATGGATTATTTCTGTTTGGCAGCCGGATTAGGATTTTGACTCTTGAGACTGACCTAAGGTTCCTTTTGACTATAATGGAATGTCTCTTTAACAACGAAAATGGCCCTCGGTTATTGTCACACTTTATAAGAAACACGGTAGTATTTATTATATTACGTCGGTATTCAGTGAGAGTCTTGTCTACTCTCGATCAAGTTGGAGGAGGGCGATGGTTGAATCCTCTTGAAATTGCAACTAAATAAAATTAGATGATTAAATTCTACTAAATAGCAAATGTAACAAATGCATAAATATGTAAAGTGATTTTGACATTATGATCATATTGTGAAGTAAAATAATTTTGGTGGTCTAGAAATCGGTTGAACTGCTTTTGGGTTTAAATATTTATCTGTGAGCAGAACTTATAACTTGTATACAGGTTTTTTTTGTTCATAATGACGATACGGGCACGTTTCATACAAGATATGAGAGACGTTTATAAGAAATACAATGTAAGAGGCCCGGAAAAAATTCAGACTATTTTGTTTGAGATTCTAAAACATCTTTTGAGTAATGTTCTACTTGCTTAAATCAATGTGTCATAAGCCATAGGTAAACAAAGTAAAACCAATTTCGCATGAAATTACAAGCGACGCAAAAGTTCAATGAGTCTAGGAGCTCACCTTTATGCATACTATGCTATAACGGAATTCATGTCGTTGGCTTTGACAGGCACTAAAATAAATAATCTCGGTACCAGAAAATTCTAGTGAAAATATTGTTTCTTTTTTCTAAATGGCATTTCTTAAGTTCATTATCAACTTATAAACAAATATAGTAGGCGGGGTTCACATTGATTATGCATAGACAGGGACGCTCTCAATTCCTTTCCGGGACTTGTCCATCTGCTTGATAGCACCGTTGTCAAAATGTGACAAACGCATTTCCAATTCAGCTCTCTAATTCTGAGAGCTAAGTCGATCACATTGGTTTCATATCCTGAAATGTTTTTACCAGAATTGTTACGGCCCGCAGCTGCCCCTGCAAAGGTTTAATATCCTGGGGCCCATGAGCGGAAGATTCAACGGGCAGCCGCGGGTTCGAGCCCGAATGGCCTTATGGAAAATGTTATATCCTACTACACTTTAATGGGGAGACTAGTCAAATAAAGAGTACGTACCTAAATCTGAGGCGACGACTGTCTCAAGTTTCGGTCAGGACGGAGGTGTGTATGTGCATGTGTATTGGTGTTTTTGTGGTGTGGATTATACGTGGTAGAGCCATGCTGCAGCTATATTATGATTGTAGCACGAATGGGTCGGCTCGACCGGGGAAGGACCACGCTCTCACAGAATACCAGCGTAAAATAGCAGCTTAACGCTGCTGTGTTTCGTATGGTGAGTGTAGAGAACCGGAGACCCTTTTTACTGGAAATGAGGCATTCCATCTTAGTCCTCACGGGTGACAACGCATCTGCATTTGATTCGTAATCGAAGATAGATGTAGATGTCTATGGGCCGCAGCAACCACTTACCATCAGGTGGACTGTGTGCTCGTTTGTCACCCTTATCTTATAAAAAAAAAAAAAAAAAAAAAAAAAAACCTGACTGGACCGTTGAAGTCGGCAGCTGCCCGGACTCTGGCACCGCTCCAAATTATGGTAATCTCTAGCGGCGTCACCCACGGTCAATTTCTTTCTTCTTCACTATGTCAGTCTATTAAATTTATCGTACAATTAACTAACTTCAAGACTCAACTAACTCCCGTTTATTATAAAGCTTAACACACAACACGAATACCGAATGTTCGGATCAACGGTCACTTCCGTTTCGCGTGGCAACAAATTATTTCTAGAACCTAACACGACCTTCTTTAGTGTCACAAAGTTCACCGTTCAACCGACAACGGAAACTGTCTCCGAACTATATCAGATGCAAATTAATATTGTCAAATGCACCTATATACGCCATCAAATTAGAATAACCAAATTCGCGGTAAATTAGGCGCGCACGATACACAAATTCAGACGGTGATCGCAATCAATGTTAACTTCCTAACAATTTGTCAACCCGGCGTCTAATTCTAGACTACAATTCCTTGTCGTTGCACAATTTGCTAACAAAACCGACACTAAAAACTAGAAGTTATCCCGACCGACTTCACTACGTGCTATCGACAGCACTGCATTCAAGCAACTGCCGTTCTGCGCTCGCGCCCTCTGCCAAACCCACTCCTCTCGCCCGAACGTCAAACCGGTATGGCACCGAGCCGAGCGCCCTCCGGCGTCAAATCTTGAAACCAGTGTTTGGGCGTGAACAAGAATGATACCAAGCTAAAAAAGTAACAAAGAAAAGCTCGTTGAACGTATTAATTTAAGAACCATTCTAACCGCCATTGTCCATCTTTCGTCACTAAACGTGCTCGTAAATGCCTATCCCTGTCTGTATATTTGCTAACACATTTTACCTATGTAAGTACTTGATCTCCAAGCTACTTGTTTTCTTTAGTAAATGATTCAAGTATGTTTAATTATAATAAAACTGTTAAGTTTCTTTATGTTGTAAATTACATTAGAGTGACTATTCATTAAATATAAGTGCGGTAAGCCAATGTGGTACCGAGTAGTCAGACTATGTTTATCCCTAACCCTTCACAGGGCAGAAATATTTTTTGTTCTATTTGAATTTTTGGTATCGGGATAGGTTTAGGGTTAAGGATGTACAGGGACTAAAACTAGTCTGATATTCACTAGCTGATCTATTCGGGTTTGGTTGTGGAGGGTGGTTCCATTTGAAACCAAGACTATTTAGGGAAAAAGTTTGGTGGTTTTGTTTGAATCCGTAACTGTTTAGGGAAAAAATTGTGAATAAAACTACATCATATTAAAATGATTTTTATTTGAAATAAGAATATTTTTGGTATTTTACTTATCTGAAAAAATCTCTAAGCTTTAATCAAAGTGACTAAAATTTACTATGAATACAAAAATGACTCCTTTGTGTCATATTACTAACAAATAATATCTTCTAAATAATATAAAATAAAAAACTCATCTAAAGACCTTCTATTAAAAACTACAACTATTTGTTTGTAACTTTTCATAGAATATCTATTATTATAATATGTATTTTTACTTGTATGAAATCAACATTCTTAGGGCTCCAGTCTTAGGAATCATAATTTTTAGGAATCAAAAGTATTATAAATCAATAATAGCCTTAGGAATAAAAATCTCATAAATCAACAATCTTGGTAACTAACAATCTTATCATTAGGAACCTGTAACATCATAATCAGTCTTATAATTTAGGTTCTGAATAATTAATAATAAACGTCAAAATTAGGAGGTTTCTCGTTTTTTATATTCATTGTTATGATAAGGCTTGAAACAATTTAGGCAGAGACTTATTTGCAAACATCACACCCCATCCTACTTCGAATAGGTTTTGCTTTAGTGCTGCTACCATAGGCACATCGCTTACATGTAGTTTTCTCAGGAAAATGACATTGATCTACTTTGTACTGAGGTGTATTGACAGCAATTAAATTACGTTTCCAATTTTCATAGTCGCCTATAAGCTCATCTGCCAAGAGGATTCTGAATATAAGGTGTGAAAGTAATTTAGATCTTGACAGAACTGTTTGCAGTTTCACGGTAATTATGTAAGAATTTACAATAGCTGCATCTAAAAGATAATAAAATATTTTCATCCACCATCTACGACTTTTCTATGGAACTGTATAAGTAGCAAATAGTTGATCGAACCGATCTATCCCTCATATATATCGGTTATAATCTACTACTAATTGCGGACACTTCACTTCTTCTTTCCTGCCAACCTTGTTAGTTCTTTTTTTTCTTTGCGATTCCATATAAATTTATAGACTAACTGACTGACTGTTAAGTAATACTGTATTTCTATACATAATTAAATCAACGTTAAAACTTTTGTAATATTATGTTTAACAATGCTATTAAAACAAATAAGTCCTTTTATCTTCATATATACGGCACTGAAAATTTCGGGAATCAAGTAAGTGACACAACATTACTATTTAAAAATGTATTTATTGATTTTTGAATTATTCTCCGCGAAATTTGACACATTTTCCATACGATGGAACTAATCATTGAAGCAACCATTCCATTCGGAAGTTGGGGTCTCCAAAATGGCAGTTTTGTAGGCGTCCATAGCTTCTTCAGATGATGAAAATCTCTGTCCACGCAATTTATTCTTTATTTTAGGGAAAGTATAGAAATCATTAGGGCTTAGGTCGGGGCTGTACGGCGGATGGTCTAATAATTCTATGTTTTCTTGCTCTAAAAACTCTTTTGTTCTATGTGCGGTGTGAGAACTCGCAATGTCGTGATAGAGGATGATGCGGGGGTTGCAGTTCTCTTTACGGAGTTCAGAAACGACCTGTGGCAAACAAATGCTAGCATACCATTCTGCATCAACCGTTCTTTGTCCCTCAAGAGAAATAGTCGTAACATGGCCGGTTTTGGAGACAAACGTGGCCACCATTTTTTTTGCAACACTCCGTGAACGAACAATTTTTGTTGGCCTTAACTCATTTTCGAACACCCAAACTCGTGACTCGTTTTTTGTTTCGGGTTCGTACGCGTATATCCAGGATTCGCCACCTGATACAATGTTGTATACAGCATTTGAGGATCCTGCGTGGAATCTTTCGAGAGTTCTGACGCACCAAGAAACGCGAGCCGCTTTTTGCTCTTCACAGAGCGAATGCGGTATCCATCGGGAAAACAACTTTTTTACACCTAATTGTTCATGCAAGATTGCCAATTCCTAAAGTTGCCTGAATTTCGCGGTATGTCACATGTCGATCTTCCTCAATCAGCTTACGCACAGCATCAACGTTTTCTTGGGTGACTGCAGTTTTTGGACGACCTTGACGGGTATCATCACTGAGCTTGACACGTCCACGTTGAAATTCAACAAAGCAGCGATAAATTGTGGTTTTGGATGGGGCTTCATCACCAAATGCAGAAATCATCCGGTCAACACACTGTTTTTGTGTTAAACCACTTCGAAAGTCATAATAAATCATCGCTCTTGAATTTTCTCGACTCAATTCCACTAAACTAGTTTGACAAAACCTTGTGACAAGACCGAGATTAAATAAATAAATGGTATTCAATTGTAAAAACCAAGGACTTTTCAATTAAAAAGATTTTAATATGACAGGAACAGTGGAAATATTCCATTCCCGATACTTTTAGTGCAGCCTATGTATATAAGTATTTTGTACCTGTGGCGCTGTTTTCAAGATTCAGAAATCACCCGTGCGAGGCCGGGGCGGATTGATGGCATTTAATAAATAAAACGTGCCAAGTGCAAATCAGGCTTTACATTATTAGGATTGTGTATATATTATAACTATTTTTTTAACTGGATAAATGGAAGGAAAAAGGAAATTCTTTTGTCTTGGTCAGTTCTAAACTACGTTCAGTTGTTTTTGTTGCAGCTTACAATCTAAAATATTAATCGATGTTTTCAGTAACTGTTGTATTAGTACAATATATGGTACATCATATACAGAAATTTTAAATTCCCAGTTTAGGACGTCTGTCGAAGTGAGTGACATACGTCCGTATGTGCTGGACAAATGGAAGGACGGACAGAGAGAGGTATTTCTTCAACAAATACATGTACAAAGCTTTTCGTATTTATTATTTAAACATATAATAAAGGCGTTAGGTTGTTGAGCGTGTAGATTGAGCTTTTTTGAAATATTTTACAGCTGGTAAGACCTTTTGGGTGGAGAAGAAGTCCATAATTCAAAGCTGAGCTTGGGCCTTACCTCTTAGTATAGATGGTTTTCCATAATCGTCACGCTTGCCAGATGGATGGACAATTGCAGTAATAAATGTTTCCGAGGATTTTGTATTTGCTATTAACTCCAATTCGTTGTCTATGTGAACAATACTTTAAGTCCAAATAGGTGCTGTGCTATTTCTTTTGACGGTTTTGGATTGACGATACATTAAGAAAGAGAAGTCTTTGTATAGTTACTTACCACCTTAACTGCCAGAAAACCTAATTCAGAAGATACATTGAGTGACTGTGAGGTAGCTTACAGTGACTCAGCGAGTTATATAAGGAGTCATGCTCGGGTTTCCCTGAATAATAATCATAACGAAGATATACGCAGCCTTGATTTTACTTCGCAACAGAACAAACATATAATGAATTCTTATTTCGTATTCACGCGAATATTATGCACATAGAAAATAAATTAATTTTACTAATTTCATCACCTTGAAACTTGATTTATATTGAATTTTGAATTGTTGCTATGACATAGTGCATAATGTCCTCCAGACCGAATTTCTGTCACGGCGGTCTAATTAAACGACCAGTCATCTGCGCAGGTTAGGATAATAGTGCACGAGTGTGTGCGCAATCATAGGTGCACTCCCTATTCCCTAACTCGTAGGCCGACGGGATTATATCCGATATGACTGGAAAGTGATCAGACGCCAGACCAACAACTCTACGTGCCTTCCGAAGAACGGCGGGAAAAATCACTAACTTCGTGACACCAGGCTGCGACTGAAAATTTCTCGAAAGAAAAAGCCAATAACTTTTTTGGGTCCGACCCGAGTATGACACCGGCACCTCATGATCTGCAGTCGCGCCCGCTACAACCAGTATCAGATACAGGAGAAAATCCTAGTGTGGGGGTAACGTTTTTCTAAAAAAAAGAAAAAAAAGAAAAAAAAGTATCGTCCATAGCACCTACTGTCAAACGTAGTGCCGACTAGCTAAAAGGCTGCCTCTCTAACTAAAAGATTGTCTGTGTATTTGTACCTTTGAAGTCGAAGACATGTTTTTGTCTTCTAGGTGGCAACACATTTGTTCCCTATTTCGTCTGACGTTGGTTACATATTTAATGGCTCTGTAGATGCAACTTATCGTCAGTTGGGCAGTTAAAAATTACATCGAGTTTACTTGGACTATCGTGAGAGGTTGTGATTCTTTTCTTTTTATTTTCTACCAAATTCGTTACTTCCTTGAAATACATCAGGAAATGTTACTTGTTAGAGCACCGCACACTGCAGACTTTTTATCGGTCGAGAGTTTAGTCAGGTTGGGTTCTTAGTGCGCACACTGGACCAATTGAACAGTCGAATTAGTTGTGATTGCGCACACTAGCAAACAGTCGGCCGATCGTTTGCGAAACAATTGTAGTTAATAAGGAACTCCTAAAATGAATAGTCGCGTAATGAAACCTAAAATATTGTCTAGAAATGTTATTATTATTGCTATTATACAACGAAGGAGACGAATCAAGAAGAGAAACCGAGAACACTGGGTGCATCCTATATACAGTGACAGATTATTTCTTGCCCCAGCTTTTTCTTTAAATTTACATTATTTCAATTTCCTCTATCAAATGTAAAATAGATGATTCGGCAAGCAGCGCCATTTTGATGCTTGTTCACTTCTTTTCCGCGCCAAATTTTTGAGTGAAGTGACGTTAACGGTCGAGTCGGCCGGCTTAACAATCGGCGTGTATACGCGCGTCGAAGAGCACCGTACTGATTTAGCAGTTGACGGATAGTTGACCAAAACTTTAGTTTGAAGGGAATCGTGTAATCCATTAAACTGATTCATCGGCCGATAACTAATCGTTATAATATGCGCACTTACATACATTTCAATACTCATTCAAAACCCGACGAAGCTCTCGCCCGATAGAAAGCTTGCAGTGTGCGGTGTCTCTTAAACATAATAAAAGTGTGTGAGCGGATGTTCAACTTGCTCTTTTGCTTACGTAATTAGTCATAATCTCTGTATATAAAAATCAATTGCTATCTGTTGGTCTCGCAAAAACTCAAAATTAGCTGGACCGATTTTGATGAAATTTTTTGTATGTGTTTGAGTAGGTCCCTGGATGATCTAAAAGCTTCACAATGGGTCCCGGTAGGTGGCGCTGTTGTCATGATTTAGAAATCAACCATGCGAAGGGCGGATGACTAGTCAACAAAAAAACAGCGTATTGCACTATATATTCAGTATCGAACAATTACAGTTCGACCATACCGTAATATGTCCCCGTCACAATTACAAACTAACGTGAGGGTGAAACCAACAGCAACACTACCCATCTGTATAACACAGAGCAGTCTCTCAGCAACGCCATCCTCCTTGCCTGTACCAGAAGAACTACCACAGCGGATGGAACCGCGATACTATCTTAGCACTCGTTGAATGCCTTTGGTGGAATCTCTCGCGCACGACACCTGCAGTGAACTTTATACTGCACCAATGAGTGTGGGAGTTTCTCGATATACCCTCAATTTCAACTCACCGCTATGATGCTCCGCTCTATTGACGCAACCTCTCGCTCACTCGCGATGTAACTGGTATTTTAAAAACATGCTTATGTGCTTGAAATTTGTTTTTTGTATGAAAATCTATTCAGTAGTCTTATGAAAAAAAATAACTTATTATTAGCCATCAATATAGGAAACTGATACAGACACGGTGAATCGCTTTCACACAATTTTCTAACCCATTTTTCTTGCAATGCAACTTAGGTAAACTCTACCTAGGTAGAATAGTAAACAGTGTCTTAGAAGGTTTCTCCTTCTATTGTGTTAATAGTAGTTGTTAGATGAATTTAGCGTCCAGTCTGTTTGTAGGCCATTCTATAACTTGCACATTTTCATTTAGAAGGAATCTTGTGGCTTGTTTCGCTCATGGTCATACAATGCTCATGTAACTAGTTTTTATATGATCGAATAGTACGGTGCATTAAAATGACTTGTTAATAATGTGATTGATGTGGTTTTTATACTATTCAGAGATGAATTGTTTACTGCTACAAAAATTTTTACGTCCGTCGACATATATTCTTCCTCACAACACATTACAAAGCCACCTCCAAAACTCACTTTACTCCTAACTCAAGAGTCCTAAAAGATTAATAGTAATAGTGCCGGTTAATTTATTATTCAAATAAAATATATTTCTTTTAATAATAAGAAATCCAATTATTTCGGGAACATTTATTTTATTAGATATTTATCGCCTAACGGCGTAAGAGAGTTCAATTTTGTCAGAATGTTAAGTCAAAAAGACAATGTTAAATTGAGACAATCATCCCATAAAAGATTTTAGAATTAAGAATTATAGTATGTACGACAAAAAACAGAAAGGCAAAAGATTAAAGAAACATTTAGCTACGTTAATTACGGCAATAACTAAGTTGTTTGTCTGTTATGTAGCCAAAACATGCAACCGCTACGTCCCCGCGTAGTGTTTAGTGAAAAAAGGAAACAATATATGAAGTGCAATTCATCAAATATAGATAACTAATTTAAAACAAATGACAAGCACATCCATAGTAAACATGTTAATCTGTCTGCTGCTGAATGTAGACCTTCTCAAAACCATAAAATACGATTATATGCCCTGCCACCATCGTCTTCCAGCATGTCTTACCAGGTCATTAATCCGCCTGGCGGGAGACTGAGCTGTATAGTAAATACCCAAAACTAATATAGTATAATTTATATATACCAACTTAGATTAGCGTAAAATAAGACATAAAGTAAAAGTAAGGAAGCGAGAGCGAATAAAACATAAAGTGTTTAAGTGGTGGCGAGTTCGAATTGAGGGTATTTTGAGAACCCCCCCCCCCCTCGTTTGAGCAGTATAAAGTTCATTGTAGGTACAGTGCGCGAGAGATTCCTCTCGAGTTTTCTGTATAATCAAGTCAATGCAATTTTGTACATGTACCCATTAAAACTTCCCCATGTAGTGGAGGGTAAGAATACTCACTACTCCACATCTTCCCGTGGGTGTCATAAGAGCCGATAGAGGGAAACCCTCGTGCTCTAATGCAAAGTCCCGAAATCTTTCAGCTCGAGTTACAAAACCGTTTTCAGTGCCTAGAAGACTGCAATGAAATGGATGTTATGAATGACAAGCTCGTGGAAACTGTCCATGCGGTCGGAGCCGAGTTCTGCAAGACCCGCCGCAGAATAACATAAAAACTCTCCGATCACACTCTTAATCTCATGGCTGTTCAATGGGAGATGAACCTAAATTCTTCAACAGATTTGACAGCATACAGGCAACCGAATAGACAGATCTCTAAATGCATGCGGCAGGACTTACGCAACTTCAATACAGCTAGTATTGAAGAAACGATCGGGCGGAACCAAGGCTCCAAAGCCTTTGCCAGAGATCTATCCGCCAGAAAGAGCCAACTGTCAAAGCTGAAGACCGAGTGTGGCAGCGTCGTTTCCGGGACACCTGAGAATTTGAGTAAGATTGAGAGGTTCTATGGGCAGCTGCACACGTCATCGTTGAAGCCACACGCAAGTGTGAGTAACGATCCAAGAGCGAGTCTTATCCGACGCTATTCCGAAGATATTCCGGAAGTCAGTCTGAGCAAGATAAGAATGGCTCTTCAGCACCTTAAAAACGGCAAGGCCCCAGGTGAGGATAGAATTACAGCGGAGCTTTTGAAAGCGGGTAGAAAACCGGTACTTGAAGTCCATCAGAAGCTCTTTAATTCCGTCCTCTATGGTGGCACTACTCCGGAAGCGTGGAGCAGAAGTGCGGTGGTCTTGTTCTTCAAGAAAGGTGACAATGCATTCTTGAAGAACTACGGACAAATTTTCCTTCTGAGCCGCATCTACGTGCTGTTTTCGAGAGTCATTACGAATCGTCTCGTGCGCAGACTTGACGACTTCCAGCCTCCCTAACAAGCCGGTTTTCGAAAAGCATTTAGCCCATAGACCACATACATACCCTTCGGAATATTGTACAGAAATCCGAGTATGTCTAGTGTATGTGGACTATGAGAAATCCATTGATTGCGTCGAAATTTGGGCGGTGCTGCAGTCCCTTCAGCGGTGCTGCTGTCCCTTCAGTGGTACCAAGTTGACTGACGGTATATCGAAGTGCTGAAGTGTTTGTACAGTATGGCTACGATGGCTATCTGAGTACAGAACCAGAGTCAGAAACCTATCCAACTGCAGAGAAGTGTAAGACAGGGTGACGTTACATCCCCGAAACTCTTCACCGATGTATTGGAAGACGTTTTCAAGCTACTGGACTAGAAAGGATACGGTATTAACATCAACGGCGAGTACATCACTCACCTTCGATTTGCTGACTATATAGTCCTTATGGCAGAATCATTGGAGGACCTAAGCACTATGCTCAATGAGCTCAATAGTGCCTTCCAACGGATAGATCTTAAGATGAACATGGTGAAAACGAAGATCATGTATAACTTCCATGTCACACCTATGCCGGTAGTTGTTGGGCGCACTAAGCTCAAAGTTGTTGACGAGTATGTTTACCTGGGATAAATAGTCCGACTATGTAAGTCTAACTTCGACCGAAGGTCAATTGACGGATTCAACTCGGCTGGGCAAATTACAGCACATCTTCTCGTCAGGTATAACTCAAAATTTGAAAACGAGATTGTACAACCATTGCGTGTTGCCAGTGAAATGACCTATGAAACTGAGACGTGGTCCTTCACTGCTGGCCTGATGAGGAAGCTCAAGGTCGCTCAACGAGCTATGGGGAGGGCTATGCTCGGGGTTTCCTTGAGTGATAAACTTAGAAATGAAGATATCTGCAGTGCAATCAGAGTGGCTGACATAGCCCAACAGATTAGTAAGCTGAAGTGGCAATAGGCCGGCCACATAGCTACAAGAACCGACAGCCGATTAGGAAAAAAGTTTCTCGAATGTCGGCCTCGTACCGGCGGGCGAAGTGTAGGGAGTCCCCTCACTAGATGAAGTGACGACCTGGTAAGACATGCAGGAAGTCGATGGATGCAGGTGGCTCAGGACCGTGCTTTGTGGCATTCCTTGGCAGAGGCCTATGTTCATCAGTGGATTTATGATGGGCTGTAATGATGATGATGATGATCCGTTAAAAATGACAGATTGTAAAAATGTAATTCGAACATGGTTACAAAATTTTTCAACAGTTGCTGATTGTTTTAAGTTTATTAATATCTAGTGACCGACCGATGATTCGGTTTCGGCAAGTTTCGGCAAAAAAATCTAGTTTCGGTAATAGTTTCGGTTTCGGCAAAAAATCTGCCGAACCTTCAGCGGCGCCGAAACTCGGTATTCGTGGATTATCGTGTGTCGTTCGGATGAGTTCGTGACTCGTGTATTATTCATAATTATACAGAAACAAAAACAGAAACTTTTTTATTCAAAATATATTATAAATAATATTTATTGAAAGTCACTCTTTCGTTTACTTACCATTGATTCGAAAAAAAAACCTCTGTCCTTGGAAGAACCGGCAAGAAACCCAGCGGGACTTTTTTTTAAAATAACAGCTTACAGTCGTAGAGGCGTAGCGTGGACTGATATAAATGAGGGCGAAGTTGTATCAGCGAAGCCCCCTTTCTTCGTTCCAAGGATCTACTCAATAGATCTATCCTACCAAACATGCTTTGACACGATATACCTACTCATATCTATTAATTCCTGACAAGTCTCGTATTCCGTCAATGTAACAGTTGCGGTCTTTGAAGGTAGTTACAATTGGCTCGCAGTCGCACTTAAGAGGGGCTTCTTGCGAGGCCCCAAAAAAACACACTTAAATTTGTGACTTTCATTTTCGAGCGTAAAAGTGATCGAATTAATTAGTCATCTGTGGTAAAGGGCGTCGCATTTTTGGGGGCCTCGCAAGGCCCCTTTAAGTGCGAGGCCGTGGGCGAGGACCCACTTCGCCCACGCCTAGCTACGCCACTGCTTACAAACATGTGTTATTATTTTGTTTAAACGTTACCTACACACTAGGATTTTCTCCTGTATCGTAGAGGCAGCTTACAAACATAAATTGCACGAGGACAAACATCCAGACCTGGAACAATTACCTGTAGGCCATACAAATACTTGTTCCGACCCCCGGCGCAACAACTCATCGCTAAGCTACTGTGCCACTGCGCCGTCCAATCATGTATGTAACGCAATTAAAAACACAAAACAAATTAGAAACAGGTTGGTAGTGATCACCTCATTCCATTCATTATAATAACCCTTTTTATACAAAATTAGTTTATTAAAATTTTTGAACTTTGGTCAGGTTTCGTATATTTTCTGGTGTTTTGTTAAGTTTTGTGTATATTGTGTGTAAGTGTGTGTGTAATATTATATTAAGTTAATGCTCTCATTGAATAATATTAACAATATTGTGAACACAATAAAATATGTTCTCAATTAGCGAGTAACTTTTTATGGGTGTAAGTGTTGATTTTTTTTACAAAATTGACTTAAAAAGTATTTCTTAACGTTAAATTGTTGATTCTTACTTTAAAATAAATAAATATATTGCTACATGACTATTACAATTACTGTTTTTCATTAACATGCATTACCTATCTGTATATGTATAAAAATATACCAGATTTCAATATACAATAAAAAATAATTAACATGTCTAAATAAGTTTCGCTTTCGGCCGAAACTGACACCACGACCGAAGGTTCGTTTTCGGTTTCGGTTTCGGTTGAAAATCCTGTTTCGGTCGGACACTATACCTTATAATATCATAAATAAATGAATGATAAAATGCTTTACCGAAATTAACCTTAACTATTTGGTATGTTATTCATTTTATATAAGAAACAGAAAATATTTGTTAATGTATGAATTAGCACCAACACCTAAGATACAGGTTTATATATTGTAGACTATTTCAAAGACAGACATTATTTGAATGAATTATACAATTTATTGAAAAAAAATTCTAACTAGCCTAGTTTTAAGGAAGATCTCCTAATAACGTTCTTAAACTAACCTTTCCTAGATGTGCAGGACCCATTTTCAGTTTAATAGGTGGTAGAACTCTTATTCTCTCTAGGTGTCCGTGAGGGTAGATACCACTCTCTTACCTATTTGTAGCAGTGATTGTACTGCTGTGTTCAGCTTTGTGTGCTGGCTGTGAGGCATACCATCTTAGACTCCAGAGGTACACCTCCTTTGTTTGAAGTTAGCTGCAGGTGTTGATCTACTGTAGTAGCCACTTATCTTCAGGTAGGCTTTGAGTTAGTTCTTTTGTCACTTCAGTTTATAAAAAATAGTAGCGACAGCGAGACACCAGGAAATGGACAGCATTATCTCAAAACAATAAGAAACTACGGTTGCCAATCCGCTTGCCAACTAATAACTATGGCTTTTTTTTATAGGATAAGGCTGACAAACGAGCACACAGTCCACCTGATGGTAAGTGGTTGCCGCAGCCCATAGACATCTACATCTATCCCCTATTACAAATCAAAATGCAGATGCGTTTTCACCCGTAAGGACTAGGATGGAATGCCTCATTTCCAGTAAAAAGGGCCTCCGGCCACCTGCACTCACCAAGCGAAACGCAGAGGTAAACCTCTACTTCACCCTGGTATTCTGTGAGGTCGTGGTACCACCCTGGTTCGAGCCGGCCCATCCGTGCGACAGCAAAAGCTGCCACGTGGCTCTACCACTGTTAAAACTAATATCATACGAGGCAGGCTATAGGGGAGGCGTATGTTTGGCATTGGACTTTGACAGGCTGTAATGAATGAAATGAATTTAATTACAATTTTATTGTAAAAGATAAATTGTACGTTGCAAGCGTTGTGATTTAATTAATTAAGATGTCATTACGGTTTACTGTTAGTAAACACGACTTAAGAAACACGCAACATGGCGTGACTCAACAATGCATGTATATTTCTTACCGAATTTTCCAGATATGACATTGAACTTTTATTAAACTATTGTTTATGTGTATTAGTTAGTTTTATCATGATACCCAAATACAGGATAACAAAAAGAAATCACAAGGAGCTAAATCAGGGCTGTAGGGTGGGTGACTTAGAATTTCAGCACCAGATTCCTCAATAAATGCTTTTGTTCTAAGGGAGGTATGTGAAAAGACGTTATCGTGATGCAGCATGATTCCCCGAAGCCCAGTCTTTGGTCTTCTCTCCCACACAGCTTGATAATGCAACTGTAGTATACCATTCAAAGTTGACTGACCTACAATTTTCCCCCATTGACGTTGACAAATGTCTGCTCCGCGAAATAAAGCTAGCCACCATTTTTTTGCCGATGTTGCGAAGTCTTTGCAGTTTTGTCGGTAACTGTCCATCTGAGTAGACCCATACCGATGATTGCCTTTTATTTTCCGGATCATTTTGATAGATCCATGTTTCGTCACCAGTAACGATTTCTGAAACACGCCTAGATGCCCCGTTTTCAAAACGTAGATGCATTTCATGGTACCAATACACACGAGTCTGTTTTTCGATTTCGGAGAGCAAACGAGGGATCCATCGACAACAACGCTTCCTCACTCCAAGATGTTGATGTAGAATGGTATGAATGCTCTCCGAACTAAGGCCTATAATCTTTTCGATGTCCGTATATGTGATTCGTGGGTCTTCTCGCACCAACATGTCAGTAGTCCATATATTTTCTGCCGTTACTGCTGTTTGCGGGGCCCCGGTTCTTTGGTCATCTTTAAGATTAATTTTACCTCTTTTGAATTCTGCAAACCACCTAATAATTGTTGCGCTTGATGGAGCTGACTCCCCTAATGCTAAATGTAATCGTTGTATACTTAATTGTTCGGTTAAACCAAATTTAAAATCATAATATATCATAGCGCGCAAATGTTCACGGTTAAGATCTATCGTTTTAAAAAAAAGTGCGAGAAGCGTTGCAGGAAAATTAATAGAACTTCGTATTTTTTTTTAATATTGAGCATTTGGCTTATGGAGTTCTATTTTTAAATAAATTTGCTTTTTAGAAATATATAACACGGGTGCGTTCCATTTTTAAATTTCGAGGATATCAAAACTTATTGAGTGACCTAGGTAATAAAAATTGTGATAATACCAATTTAACTTTAGTGCACGTCAAAGTGTAAGTATTTAATCTGCTATTGAATTTATTGTAAAGAAATCTAAATGAGATTGGAATGCGTATCGTTTTTGCTTAAATTTTGATTTAATTTGTAGTATATGGCAAATTTTGTTGCTTCTACGTTTTAGTGTATGATGACGTATAAAAGGTGAATGTCGGTGTGTTTTACGATGCAATTAAACATATAAATCTAGCGAGTGGCAAGCAATTTATAAGAATTATGTAATTCAGAAGTTGAAAATCAAAACAGTTTAAAGAAGATTATCTTAGTTATAGATCTTTGAGCTTTTTCTAATGTATTACATGTGTTTTTGCTGCACCACTCCAAACAGGTACACAATAACTCAGTACCAAATGCGCTAGAGCTTTGTAGGTGGTAATAAGGGTCGTTTCCTGAGTTTCCGTCGTACCGGAGTTTTTTAAACACCCATTCTAAGACTTCTGGTAAGGTGCTAATCAGTAGTTACACTGAGATATTTGACTGTACAAGTCCTGGTGGTTTTATCACATGAGCAACTACTATTATTTAAATACGGCTTGTAGCAAATATGAACTGTTTGGTTAAAATTAGAAATAAGTTGTGTATTTTACGTACAGAAAAAGGTATTAATTTAGTTTTAAATTTTAATTGCACAGATCGTTGATATATTAAAAAATGAAGTCCCGAGGACGCTACCTTATTTGCTTTTTTTTTGATCCCAGCGACTTCAGGCATGACAGAGGCCTGCAGGATCTGGCGACTTCACGCAGGATAGAGGCTTGTAGGATCCGGCGAATTCAGGTAGGACAGAGGCTTGCAGGATTCGGCGACTTCAGGCAGGACAGAGGCTAGCAGGATCGGGCGATCGTACGTATTTTACGCACAGAAAAAGGTATTAATTTAGTTTTAAATTTTATTTGCACAGATCGTTGATATATTAAAAAATGAAGTAGTCCCGAGGACGCTACCTTATTTGCTAACAAATATTTGATAAACGTCTAAGATATCCACCAAGTTTGAGCTGTTGCTGACGTGGTAGAGCCATGCTGCAGCCATATTAGTAGTATAGTTGTAGCACGAATGGGTCGACTCGACCGGGGAACGATCACGCTCTCACAGAATACCAGCGTAAAATAGCAGCTTAACGCTGCTGTGTTTCGTATGGTGAGTATATAGAACCGGAGACCCTTTTTACTTGAAAAGCGGCATTTCATCTTAGTCCTCACGGGTGACAACGCATCTGTATTTTGATTCGCAAACGAGGATAGATGTAGATGTCTATGGGCCACAGGAACCACTTACCATCAGGTGGACTGTGTGCTCGTTTGTCACCCTAACCTATAAAAAAAAACGTTCTGTAAGTTAATCTGATGGAAGCTCATGAAACAGACCCCTTATATCATATTTATATAGTTTGTTTAACAGGATAGAAGTAGAAACGGTGTCGAAGGCCTTGACCAAATCCAAAAAAACTCCATGACATATGTTACCAGAGTCCAGGTGCTTATTCATTTTCTCAGCTAAACTAACACAGCGTCCTGAGAAGAAATTCCATTTCTAAAATCAAATCTATGATATATTTTTCAATCGATTGTTTATTAGCTTTAGTATTTTGGATAGTACTGTTGGTATAGAAATTGGTCTGTAATTGTCGACATCATCTTTACTTCCACTTTTATGTATGGGGGTTACTAAAGCATTTTTAAGTATTATGGGAAATCAACCACTTTCAAAGCAATACTGAAAATAAAGCAAATAATGGTGTAAGGGTGTGTCTGGCCATTTAAAAAATGATGCGTCCCATCCTGGGGCAGAATCATTGGAGAGAATGCTTAGGATTGAATTTACTTCCAACGGATCGGCATTTAAGATAACAAAATAATTCATTAGGGTTGGTATTTTATTTATGTAATTATTTACTATAGGAGGGGAAGAGTTTTTTTTAGATTTTCAGCCAAGTTTTTGCCTATATTAGATACATTGTAGTTAATAAGATTAGTAGATTTTGCAGGGGAAGACGCAATAGTTGTAAGTTTATGATTGTCGCCAGATTTATCTTTATTACATATAACATAGCAAATTGGTTTAAAGATTTTTGGATAGAATTTTGGGGTTATTTTTTGCATTATACAGTTTTCTTCTTTCATAGTTATTTTTTAGCTTCCGGGCAAGTTTATGATAGTAATTTCTGTAGCGTGTGTAAGTTATTTTTAGAATTTGGTTATCAGGATTCTTAAGGAATAATTAATGTAATTTGTCTCGATATGGAAGACATCGTTATACTCCGGGTATTATACATGGCTGTATACAGTATTTTCTAACAGGACTTGTGGTTATCGTTTCATTATTGTTCATTTTCACCGATATTGTACTAACCAAAGAATCAGCAGCCAGTTTTGGGTCTCATATGTCAAATATATTTGTAAGCTAGTATTTTATTTCATCAAGAGTTGTTACATAATTTACGGATACCTTAGTTTTCGAAACATTGCGGCGCATAAGCTTATACATAAGGTTTAGGAGAACAGTGGAATTATTGGTAGAGGCATTATTTAGTACTAGAGATTTCGTTGGGTACATATTAGTAAGTAAAAATAAAGGTATGGCATATTTGTATGTCTATGTATTTATATAGCAACATACCAGGGAGGTCTGAAAAGTTTCCCACCTCAACGTGAAGATGACAGCACTCGTCAATAAAAGCTAGTGAATGTAGTTGTGAATCTTTTCACAGTAACGCACCAAAATTTCAGCCATTTTGGATGCATATTTGTTATTTGACAGTCGTTTGAGTGAGTCGATTGGAATTTTTCTGTTAAAATAGAAAAAATTGAGTATCGAGCTGTCATTCAATTTTTTTTTGAAAGTCAATACCAGGCTGATGGAACCTTGTATGAAAGCTGAGAAATCTGCACACAATCATGATTTTGTCAAAGTTTGTGTTAGTGTTAGGCTTGTAAAAATATAGCGAGAAAAAAATATCACCGTTGCTTTCCTTCATGTTGTTTTAGAGTGCCATTTTAAAAATTAGACACAAAAATTCATATTACATATATCGGAAGAAACTAAAAATGTTAATACTGTGTTAATCTTTTTTGGGTTTGCTCTTTAAAGTATAATTACATACATATTACTCTGAGATTTGCACAATAAATTCACCTATTAATTGATTAAAATTAAATTATTAAATATTAGCAGAATTCTATCAAAAGAAGGCAAGAATTAAAAGAAGAAGAACATGTCATTTGTTTGTCAACGTCTTTCACATTGAAAATATTTTCTGAAATTTATTCAAATTAATTTCATATGTTTAAATTCTATATTTATTATTGATTTTTGCTTAAATTCAGTTATTATGGGCTCATAATACTCCATTTTCATTTGTAGGCGAATACACAATCATAATATCGTCGTGAACAGTAAAGATTTTTTGTGAGATGTTAACTCTGTATAAGATATTGACTATAAATCAAAGACGTTTAAGTAATAGCCTATATATTTCAATCTCTTTGCTATAAACAAAGACATTTAAGTAATAGTAGTAATAGATCGGACATCAGCAGCAAAAGTGTCGTCTGTAACTTATGTCCTATAGGATATATCTCCGTTAGTCTTAGTGATATCGTCAAAAAGTCAAGACGAATTCGTTTCATATATTTAAAAAATATTTTCAAATAAAATATGCTATCTCAAACGTATGAAAATTTACACCATAGGTATGTGACACTTCAGCCAAAATTACTCGAATATGCCTTAAATAAAAAAATAAATAATTTACAGAATACAAAGGTTTGAAATTGCCGCTAAAATGTTTCATATGGACGCCTAATGAAGCGCTAGAAGTATAGTAGTATAAGATGGTGTTCTTCTCTCGGTAGAGGGTAACAGTGTTCTGTGGCAATACATCTGTGCAAAGATGAGTTGGACTCTATATGGGGACTATGTACCATCATTTACCAAAGTGAAATGAACGTTTAGGACGTACAAAAACTGCAACTAATACGCATCATTACTTGACAAACTGAAGGCAGGAATTGCGGAAAAACGGCCACATTTGCAGAAAAAGAAAATCCTGTTTCACCACGACAACGTGCCGTCTCACACCTCAGCGGTTGCCTTAGCAAAACCAACGCATTACGGTTTGAACTGCTTAACGCCTTACTCACCAGATTTAGCCCCAAGTGACTTTTTTAGTTCTCTCATCTAAAAACTGCGCTCTGAGGACAGAGGTTTTCGTCAAATGAGGAGGCAATCACTTTCGTGAACAATTATTTTACAAAGAAAAACGCCGAGTACTATTTGGATGGGTTAGAGAGACGAGAGCATCGCTGAAAGAAGTTTGTAGAGTTACAACGAGACTATGTGGAAAACTTAAAACAAATTTTAAGAAAAAATGTCTTCTCTCTATCTTTGTCAGGTCGAAAACTTTTCAGACCACCTGATCTACTTAAACAAAACTATTTTAAGCATTTTATATTTATCTTTATTGTATAAATTAAAATAAAATATTATTTATCCAATATCGATCAGATGTATGTACATTGACTGTCATTAAAATAAGAAAATATTATGTTCATAACAACGGATCTTTAAAATATTTTATTTTATTTTAGGTATGTTTGCAGAGTTGAAGCGATTCTTTGAGGATTATGATTCTCAAACGCCATTCATTCGGAAAATCGAACTGCACTCTCGCACGAAGTTAAAAACGGAGGCAATAAATGTTTTCAATATTTTTAAACGAATGAGGCTTTAAAATTTGACGTTAACCGTAATCGTTTCAATTTTATCTCACTGTGTTGTTGTTGCGTAAATAAAATTAGCCACCACCAACATCATCATCTTCATCAACATAATCATCATTTCCACACGCCTCCGTCAAAGCATGCTACTGAGCCACCCATCCATCGATTTCTTATCTGTCCCTTCAGGTCACTCCGCTTACCGTTACGTCGCTACCACTTGAGAACCATTTTTGGGTAGCCCATCACTTGTAGTTTTTTGGGGTTGGCCCATTGATATTTTAGTTTTATTGAATCGTCCTCATCCCATCTCATTCTGTGTGTTTCATAAGAGTCATCTATGGGAAATGTCCTTAAGAGCTAATGGCCAATGACTTATTTTATTTATATATAAAATAAGTCATTTAGGTCAAGTAAGTATGTCGGTATAAGCATCTCGTATATGCCATCTATAAAATATCTAATATAGTATAATTTAGCGATGCCTCATTTATCAAGCAGTACCACAGGTACATGATATCAAATTCAGCGGTCGCCTATATTGGCATACGTTATTATTATTAATAGTATTCCTGCTTATCATTCCAAGTAAGCTTACACATGTCAAATTTAAATAAAAAAAGTTCGGTTAGGAACAGCGTACGAGAATTGCTAGTTATATTTGAGTAAATAAACGCAAAACATGTCAACTTGAAGACATACATTTGTGAAATAAAAAGATACTATCTCGTATAAAAGAGTAATGTAAGGCTATCACACGACGCGTCCATCATACTTATCCCGGATAAAGTGTGTTTACAACAAGAAAAAAGTTGAATAAAAGTAATTTTTAAGCGACTTAACATATCTTTATATTTTATAATAACCAAAATATGAAAATTTATTTTATGTTTTACGTCCTATAGCTAATTTTTGTAGCTATATTATGGTTTTACTCGTAGAACGAAGGGGTCTGCCCAACCGAGGAAGGACCACACTCTTACCGAATACTAGCGTAAATAGCAGCTTAATACAGCTGTGGTACATATGGGAAGTGTAGAGAACCCGAGACCCATTTTACTGGTAACGAGGCATTCGATCTTAGTTATCATAGGAAACAACGCAACTACATGTTAATTCTGAACGGAGGATCGATGTAAATGTCCATAGCATCAATTTTCCATCGGCTAGACTGTATGCTCGTTTGTCATCTATATTCTATAAAAAATCGTTGATGCGTTTATAAGTGTGACTCACTATCCCATAACGTTTCACGGGTGTCGTAAGAGTCGATATAAGGAATTAAACCAAGGGATGGGCAACAGCGTCTTCCTAATAAATTGACTTTAGATAGAGTAACGGTATCGGTAACGTGTATTTATAAATGTGTAAACTCTGAACGACTTGTTTGTTTGAGATTATATTCTAATAATATTTTTTTGTAAACGATCTTTGACGATCGATCGAACGAACGACGAACGACAAACGATTGACGATCATACGACAGATCATAGCTACGCTACGATAGACGGCGCTGTTATTTTCATCATTCATCATCATTACATCCTTTCACAAGTCCACTGCTGAACATAGGCCACTCCCAAGGAATGCCACAAAGCACGGTCCTGAGCCACCTGCATCCATTGATTTCCTGCATATCTTACCAGGTCGTCACTCCATCTAGTGGGGGGATGCCCTACACTTCGTCCGCCGGTACAAGGCCGCCACTCGAGAACCTTTTTTCCCCATCGGTTGTCGGTTCTTCGAGCTATATGGCCGGCCTATTGCCACTTCAGCTTACTAATCCGTAGGGCTATGTCGGTCACTCTGGTTCATAGATGGTAGAATATCCTCATTTCTAAGTTTATCACGCAGAAAAACTCCGAGCATAGCCCTCTCCATAGCTCGCTGAGCAACCTTGAGCTTCCTCATACGGCCAGCAGTGAAGGACCACGTCTCAGTTCCATAGGTCATCAATGGCAACACGCACTGGTTGTACAGTCTTGTTTTCTAGTTTTGAGTTCCACCTGACGAGAAGATGTGCCGTAATTTCCCGAACGCTGCCCAACCGAGTTGAATCCGTCGATTGACCTCTCGGTCGAAGTTGGACTTACCTAGTCGGACTATTTGCCCCAGGTAAACATACTCGTCAACAACTTCGAGCTTGGTGCTCCCAACAACTACCAGCATAGGTGTGACAGGGACATTAAACTTATTTGTTTTGCCCATGTTCATCTTAAGACCAATCCGATGGGAAATACTATTATGGTCATTGAGCATAGTGCTTAGGTTCTCCAGTGATTCTGCTATGAGGACTATATCGTCGGCAAATCGAAGGTGAGTGATGTACTCGCCATTGATGTTAATACCGTATCCTTTCCAGTACAGTAGCTTGAAAACGTCTTCCAATGCAGCGGTGAAGAGTTTCGGAGATATAACGTCACCCTGTCTTACACTTCTCTGCAATTGGATAGGTTTCGTACTCTGGTTCTGTACTCGGACAGCCATCGTAGCCCTACTGTACAAGCACTTCAGCACTTCGATATACCGACCGTCAACTTGGCATCGCTGAAGGGACTGCAGCACCGCCTAAATTTTGACGGAATCAAAGGCTTTTTCATAGTCCACATACGCCAGACTTAGTGGCAAATTATACTACTCGGACTTCTCTACAATTTTCCGAAGGATATGTATGTGGTTTATGGTGCTAAAGCCTTTTCGGAAACCGGCTTGTTCGGGAGGCTAGAAGTCGTCAATTCTGCACGCGAGACGATTTGTAATGACTCTCGAAAACAGCACGTAGACGCGGCTCAGAAGGGAAATCGGTCTATAACTCTTCAAGAGACCGTTGTCACCTTTCTTGAAGAACAAGACCACCGCACTTCTGCTCCACGCCTCCGGTGTAATGCCAACATTGAAGACGGAATTAAAGAGCTTCTCAAGGTATTCAGGTACCGGTTTTCCAACCGCTTTCAGAAGCTCCGCTGTAATTCCATCCTGGCCTGGGGCCTTGCCGTTTTTAAGGTGCTGGAGAGTCATTCTAATCTCGCTCAGACTGACGTCCAGGATATCATCGGAATAGTGTCGGATAAGACTTGCCTTTGGATCGTTACTCACACTAACGTGTGGCTCCAACGATGATGTGTACAGCTGCCCATAGAACCTCTCAATCTCACTCAGAATCTCAGGTGTCCCAAAAACGACGCAGCCACACTCGTTCTTCAGCTTTGACAGTTGGCACTTTCTGGCAGGCAGATCTCTAGCAAAGACTTTGGAGCCCTGGTTCCGCTCGATCGCTTCTTCAATACGAGCAGTATTTAAGTTGCGTTAATCCTGTCGCATGCATTTGAAGATCTGTCTGTTCAGTTGCCTGTATGATGTCTTATCTGTTAAAGACTGCAGCTTCATTTCTCGTCTAACAGCCATGAGATACAGAATGTGATTGGAGAGTTTTTGTGTTCTTCTGCGGCGGGTTTTGCATAACTTAGCTCCGACTGCATGAACAGTTTCCACGAGCTTGTCGTTCATATCGTTCACTGCATTGCAATCTTCTAGGCACTGAAAACGGTTTCGTAGTTTGAGCTGAAAGGTTTCGGGAATTTGGATTAGAGCACGAGGGGGACGGAGCGTGATTCATTATACCGAAACGTTAAGTTGGAGACCTCTCCAACTTAACGTTTCGGTTCAGTGTGCCTGTCACCATTCGGTGATCGCTGCCGGTTTTCACCCTCGCGATCACTGATATATCGCTGAATAGTTGTCGTCTGGTCGTCATAATGAAGTCAATATCATTTTTTGTCGAACCGTCGGGGCTCGACCAGGTTCACTTCTTATGGGGCCGCTTCTGGAAGTAAGAGTTCATCATAAAGAGCCCCTTTTTTCCATGAAGTCGGCCAGCTGCTGGCCCCTTGGGTTCCGTTGGCCTATTCCGAATTTCTCTACTTTCAGTTCACTATTCTCTCTTGTGCCTAGTTTTACGTTGAAGTCCCCCATTAACACCTTATAGTGGGTTTTAGAGTAATGCATGTCTCTAGAGATATCCTCATACATTTCATCCACCTCCTCATCGGGGTGTGCCGAGGTTTGTGCGTAAACCTGTATGACCTTCAGTGAATACCGTTTGGTGATTCTGAGTAGAAGGTACGCAACCCTCGTTGATACACTCTCAATCTTTACAACTTTGTTAACGAGAAACTTGAAGACGATAGATTACCGTGTCCTCCCCTCTCTTCGGACCTCGGATAATCCTATGATTTTCCAGCGCAACTTGTCTATCTCTTCTTCCAACTCCAGATCTTCTCGTCAGTCCTCAGGGTGCATGCGTTATAAGTTGCCAGGTCGAGTCGTCGTAGGTGGCACCCGAACCTCCACCGGAGATTCTTAGCACCCCCTGCCCCGCTGTTACCATGGTCGCCACAGTAGCTAGGACTAGCGGGGCCGCCGGGGACTGGGGGTCATCTTTTTGTAATTTTTATTATGGGGGTATATTGCCATAGTTGTCACGCTTGGCGAGCGGGTTGGCAACCGCATTTTTTTATTATTGTTTTGCTGTGCAACATCAAAAAGATGCTGCTGCCCATTCTCTGCCTCAGTTTCCCTCTGTCGCCTCTTACGACACCTACGGGAAGATGTGGGGTAGTGAGTATTCTTACCCGCCAATTCACGGGGTATGTTGTACGCTTTTATATTGCTGTTACGTCGTAGTCAAGTTATCAATAAATTTCATATTTACACTGTAAAACGTTTGGAATTCATTCGGAGTGTAAGTCATAGCACAGTACAGGAAAGGGCAGAACATTGCGTCTAGTAATATATAATGCTATTAGAAATCTTGTGAAATTAACAAGTGATATGTAGAGACATTTTTGAATATTGGGAATTGTTTTGTATTTGTATTCCTAATAATTGTATTCGTTGCAGTTAACTGATTCAATGTACCAGAATCGTGCTAGATATATTCTGCAGAGTTTTTTGGCTACACGGCACGACGAACGGTTGGTCCGATCCGGTAATAACCATACTCGCATAGAAAGAATATCAGCGTCAAATGGGAGCAAAATGCTGTTTTGTATTGTATGGTGAGTGGTGAGAACCAGAGACCCTTTTTACTGATAACGAGACATTTGATCTTGATCCTGAGAGCTTAGCTCTCATTTTTCTCATTCTGAGTAAAGTACAGATAGGTTTTATGGGCCACAGAATCCACTTACTATTAAGAGGAAGTTATAGTGACAAATAAGTACATATCGTTTGTCACCCTTACTTTCATAAACATCAAATATACATCATAAGATCTCTCTTCAAGAAGTTTAGTGTCTTTTGTGTAATTTTGAACGATATACTTATACATTACTCTACTTAGTTAGTGGTAATAAGTGTTAGAAAGTTTTACATTTTAAAGTTGTTAATAAAACATAAAACAAATAATAAGTAATAATAGACGAGGAAAAGTTTTACACATACACACACACACACACACGCGCGCGCGCGCGCGCGCTCGCGCACACACATACACACTCACACACACACACACGCGCGCGCGTCCGCACTATTAGTTGCTTTTTTAAAATATATTTTGTGTTTCCTCAATTCTTGCTGTAGAAGAGCGGGGCATCCTACCAAAAGTATGCATTTACTGAAAAGGATGTCCCACTTACTCCCATACCTATGTAATGTATGATCTTTCTAAAGAAATAAACAAGTTTTTATTTTCATTTTCATCATCATTAAATCATCGACCTTCTGTATTATATCGACCCAACATCCACCACTATTTAAAATCTTATGTAATAAACAGTCTGTATGTTAAAAATAGACACTGTCTACGAGGAATAGCGAAAAAGATTTGAATAGTCTTTAACTCTTACGCGCATATGACAAACCTTATATAATATATGATATTAGCCGATACTGTATTTGTTTTTCTTTTTTTTTATGTGATCAACACTATACTTCGTCGAACGTATTTTCATAAAGTGGTAGGTTATTTCAAACCAGAAAGAAACCAAAAAAAAATTGCATATAATGCATATAATTGGACAGATAATCTGCATTAACATAAAAATACTTTAAAATCGAAAAAAAATGTTTGTTATTTCATTTCGAAAGCTGGACAGCCCAAGTGGCTCCATGATACTAGTGAAATTCCTAGTGTAGGTATTATTACTCTAATCGCCGCTCTATGATGTAAGCAAAATAGTTTTGTTATATTTTGCATTTTATAATAATATTAGGATAGGTACGATACGTAAATAAGCATTACGTTCTATTATGTAAGAAGTTAACCAAATTCAAAAGGTTTCCAGTCTGTAATATAAAAGTCTGTAATACTAAAGGGTTTTAATTATTTAAAATTTTTATAGAAATTCTCGAATTTCCATTAAAGAGCTTTTGAGACTCGTATTTGAAAGTGAGAACAGTAGCACTTGGATTAATAAATCTGCTGTTTCGTTAACACTGAACAGTATAGAAATTTCATTAATTGATTGTTACATAAAATTTGCTTACCATGCTTATTTATTTATTGCTATGCACATACTAGTAATCTATACATCAATCATCTATACAAAATTGAAGTATTTGTCTGTAGTATTGCAATAATTGGCTTGTATAAAGCTGAGGGGGTTATTTAAATGCTATTGAGACATAAATGGTTCTCAAATTTTTGGCTGTCCGTCCGCCTTGAGTTGCCAAATATCTCACCCGATTTCACCTCATTCATACTTCGGAATATACGATACCCTTGATAAAGTAAGGTCAAGAGAGGCGGTAGCACTCTTTTTCTGCCTATGATTCCATCTGGGTAGGTAGTACGTCTGATTAAAAACAGGAGCTAGTGTGGCGATAAGGCTGCATTTGTTAGAGTTTGGTGTTATAACATACAACTTATATGATAACACATTATACATTTTTATTAACATTTCCTCAGAAGAATTCCTCACAGGAATATTATAAAAGGGGTTACCAACTGCATTTTATGACTAATCAAAGTAATGTACTGGGTTAAAACACAAGAAACATAGTTTTAAAAATTGAAATAAATAAAACTGTCAATGTTATGACTGTACCTTTTTTATTACCCTACGTGCAATTAGTTCTATTGCGTAAAATATATCGATAACTATAATACAGATACCGAATTATATCCAAGTTTCTCATAATCACCATTTAGACAACAGGAAAATATTTATATTATATATAAAATTAGCAATGCAAAATATATTTTTATTTTCTACCATTAAATTAACGATGACCCAAGATGACACAAGAATATGCCAGAAAAATAAATTGTCACTGCGGTAACAGGATCTCGTAGGCAGATTCGCCGCATTTTTATTTTATGAAGATTATATTTAATATTCAACATTTTCCAAAAAATGTATACACTGTTTTGCAAAAATGTATATACTGAATAACCATGATGTATAGATGTCGTATGTTTACTTTTATTTTATTCTTTCAGACAAGATAAGAACGTTTATCGTATGAATTTATTTCCACAAACAGTAGTTGGGCCTTATTCTTGCAATATTTATATTTTATGTTACGACATTACTTGCTAAATTTCTTTATATGATATGCTATGATGTAGTGTACAAAATAATTAAAGCCCTGACTTCAGAAGCTATTACATACGTGGACCCAATTGAATTTTATTCTTTTATGTTCTTTAAATTTGGCTTTTACTTTTTATTATAAGTTAGACTTGTTCACTGTTTTGAGTGAACTAAGAAATATCATAAGTTCAAGGTAGCTACTAGAATGTTGTCTAATAAGTGTCACTAAAAACTTTGTTCCCTGAAGTAAGACCAATTTAATTACATAAGAAACATTAAAATTTATATTTCACAAAAACATTGCATAACATACATACAAAAATTTGTTTACTTTTTAAAGTTGGCTAAAAATACATAAATATGCGATTCAATTTAGGGCCGATTTTTCAATCCTCAGTTGAAATTTATTCATAGGTTGAAATGCTACACATAAAAATTAAACATAACAGTTGTATGAATAAAATAGTATAATTGTTTCACTTCTTGATATATAATCAATGAAAATTTCACAAAAATACTACCTAATTAATTTATTGCTAATTCAAATATGAAACTAATACTACCTTGTACATTTTATACTACACATCTTGAATCTTAAATCTACTCCCTGCATCAGTAGTACAAGAATGCTAGAAATAAAGAAACAGCAAAGATAAAGTCCCACAGCCAGGCATAGACCCTTTTTATTTCAAAGTCGATTGCTTAGAAAAGTGGCCGCCTCACCATAATTTGTGTTGGCAGATTTTATGTTAAGACAGGAAGTCTACCTTACGATATTTCCCTTCACCGCTTAGTACGTGTTAAATCGCCAATTAAAATTTCAATCCCCAACTCCTTGATGCAGGTGAGGTTTGAAGTCGGTTAGCCGCGTACGTACTATAAATTTTAAAGGCGAGTGCATATCCTCGGAGTTGCCACGGTCATAGAACATGAATAATATATATTATAATATACATATATATAGGAATAATACACAGATCATTTTTATATTAAATTCAACAAATAAATATTAAAAATAACAAAATACCTTATTAATTATGTAAGGCATTTCGTCATAATTAAAAGAATATTTTTTCCACAGAATATGATTCACAATTTATGACAACGTTTTAAAGTCAAAATCACCATGATAAATGATTATAAGACAGCGGCTCTCTCATCGCGACATAGCTAATCTATCATCACATTAATTAATAGCCTTTAAGATAAGTGGTTACCTTGTGCTCTTGCCAAATGTAAAAAAAATGTACTTGAGTTGCACCTTGAAACATACATTTAATAAATTAGGCTCATTTATATTACATCAAGTTATAAACATGTTTGTCATTTATTGCTAAATAAATAGAATTCAATATAACTTAGGTATTCTATTCATCCGAGGAAAGGCGTATTGGATTATTGGGCTTCGATCATAATATAAGTTAAATAATAGCTCAATTCATAATAAATCATAGTTGAATTCATAATAGTTCAAAAAACTAAGAGGAGGCTTATGTTCGGCAGTGAATTTTAATAGGAATGAAAAGTTCAAAAATTTGTGATTTCGGTATTTTTTTATTAGTATTTCATAATGTAAAATATCAAATCATTACATCAGCACGTTAATCATATCCAGAAATTGACAAAGCTTTAAACAATTTATACACAAACAGATAATTGATGCTCTTTTATAATAATACTAGTTTTTCGCCCCGCGTTGTTATCCGCGTCCAAGTTGTAACGTCCATACATTCAACCCACGTTTATTATAAAAGAAAGAAGAAACATTGTCATATTTCAGAATGATGTTTTTTATATTATTGATCCACATATCGCCATCCTCAATCCCTTTTTCCTTCAAAATCTACTTAAAACTCTAATATTTCCCATCTACTTTCCTCAACCGTCACCATCATATTCTTTTCCCTCCTAACCACTCGTTGTGAACGATTCTTTGCGTAATAAGATTGTCTGTAAGAAATCACTTCCAGAGCGCTAAGACCACCTATTGTACTTTTTTCATTATACTGATTGATTGACTAATTGAAAGTCAAATCAAAAATTATTTTATAATAGCTTTCATCCTTTCATCATAGTAAGTGGTTCTTTTGAAAAATCTCTAAATACATATTCATTTACTTTATTTACAGAGTACTTTCAGTAATATAATAAGTTTCATACAAAACTGTAACAGCCTATATCACCCTCTTAGGGGTTTAATTTTCAAAATTCCTTTCTTAGTGGATACCTACGTCATAAAAGGTAGCTACTGTCAAAATTACAAATTTCTTCGTTTATTCGTTTGGGCTGTGCGTTGATAGATTATTCAGTCACTGAAGACATCTTCTTTTAGTATATGTATATATGGCATTTCGCACCACGGTGTTACCCGCGTCTACGTTAATGCTTCCAGACAGTCATGCATAATACAGAGAGCTCAAGTTATCGCATAGAAACTTTATAATTTATGTACTACCCAGTACCCTCCTAACCATTCGTTGTGAACAATTATTTGTGTATTAAGGTTGTTTGAAAGACATCGTTTTTATCGAAAAGACAGCCTGATGTTATATTGGTGTACAATAAAGAATATATTGATGAATTGAAAACCGCATCAAAATATTTTACAATTTAACTTCTGTCCCTTATTTTACCGTTAAGGATGGAGTATCCGAAAATTCTAAAATACGTGTTACTAAGTTTTTAATCGAAATCTTGTGATAGAGTTCAAAGATATAATTAAAACAGGGCAGAATTTCAAACAATGTTTATCTTTAATTTTACTCCCTTAAGAGTAGAATTGTCATAAATACTGAAACACGTTTCTTAGTTTTTAATATCGAGCTTAAATACAAATTTTTATCGATCCACATTTAAAGGACAGATTATAACAGAAGAACGGAAGAAGTTCGAAAATATACATTATCCATACCGACCGTAATATAATTTTTCGTGTATCCTCACAACCATGCAAGTTAGATATTTATTCCCCACATTAAACACTATTATGTAATTGTACCAATTTTCAAATTACAAAAATAATTTTATAATTGTTTAATATTAAATTTAAATTAATAACCTAAAATATAGTCTATTTTTCTCGCTTTTGTTTTCTTGGCTATTGACAACACAATTGCAGGCTCAACGCATCTCTCTACATTTAATTCAAAAATATTATTAAAACATATGTCTGTAATATTAAAGTAAATATACAAAGTGTTATAAAGTGCCAGAAAACTGGTTTTTATTATAAAACATTATTTTGTAATAAGAAATAGTCAACATATTAGTGCTTCTTTTCCCCGGTAAAGATCGTGAACGTCGGCCATTTTCACTTCATTGAAAATGCCCGAAGCAATCGTGATCGAAATGAACCAACGATATAAAAACATCCTTGAAAAAATAAAAGGTTAGCCATCTGTCAATATACAGAAATAATTCATAACACGCAAAAGCAAAATGAAAATATAAATACAATGATTTCAAAAGTAAGGATACGCCAATCTAAACATTTTACTTATACGTTGAAAGTAGCACCATCTGTAATAACACATTTGAACTACGTGAACACATGTGAACATCCTAACTTTCTAGAAATGACACTTGATAACGCGTAGACTTTATAAAAGCAAATTTTTTATGTTTATATTGCTTACAACCGTTTACATTTCAATACAAATGCTCTAAGAGTCGTTGCACTTTTTGCCACAGAACGCATCACACAACAATACACATGCAGAATCCTCCCAGGAAAGTAAACACAGTTACTGCAACACAATTATATCCTGGTCATGATCGTCTTCAACAGACTTCATCGCTCACACATCAGTCTTAAAATGACTCACACATACAGCATACAAAATAACATTACATATATGCAACATACACCTCGCACACAATCTCGTAGCAATCATATTACTCCGATCATACAATCTTATGCACTCAGAACACAGTCATCTAACATTAAATCTCGTCACATGAACACAAACGTAGAACATAATCAAGAACATATTCAAGTCTCTTCTCATATTCAACTCCTTCCATAGTACTAATGGTTTAACAGTGGTAGAGCCACGCGGCAGCTTTTGCTGTCGCACGGATAGGCCGGCTCGAACCGGGGTGGTACCACGACCTCACAGAAAACCAGCGTGAAGTAGAGGTTTACCTCTGCATTTCGCTTGGTGAGTTCAGGTAGCCGGAAGTCCTTTTTACTGGAAATGAGGTATTCCATCTTAGTCCTCACGGGTGACAACGCATCTACATTTTGATTTGTAATAGAGGATAGATGTAGATGGCTATGGGCCGCAGCAACCACTTACCATCAGGTGGACTGTGTGCTCGTTTGTCACCCTTATCCTATAAAAAAAAACAAATATTGCTTTCTACAGCTTTTGTGAAGTTTCAAGGCTCTGCTGGTCGCTGGCACTCTGCACGAACACTCTTTTACTCAGGAAGCGAGGTAATCATTATTACTCACAGACTAGTGAGTTTATTAAAATTTAAATTTCGTTATAATCATCATATAATTCAAGGCATTGAAGAATCAAATCAAAAACGCAACTATGTATTAACACAAACATAGCTACGCATCACACAGATTATAAAACAAATCTTAATTTCATCGTAATGAACAACATAACTGTTCCCCTCCCTCACTCATACGTACAAACTGATACTTGCAACATTCCATACAAACAATCAAAGATTCTAGCTGATCCCCACTTTTATAATATGAGAACGGGGGTTTTCGACTATCTTCTATTATTAGGACATATACATAAGTCTACGTACGAATAGACCACATCTTATAGAGACAGTTCTATGATGGGTGGTGTCGAGTACATTAGTAGTTGACAATCAAGCTGATATAAATGATTTACAAGTTTACTTACATGCATCCACGCAAACACTGAATGATAAGAAAAAATCATACAAAAGTTCATACGCGCTCAAGAACAACGCATATTATGAATAATTTAATCAATTAACTACTAATAATATTTGACACTTGTATACCTATAGGGCTGATCACAGACTGAACTTTATTTGTATTTAAATAAGACCTTTTGTAACCTGTGAATCACAAATAAACTATTTGATTTGATTTGTGAAAAACTATACATTAATATAACAACTTAAGATGAAAGAGGAAATTACTTAGTAGAATTACCTGTACATACTGAGTAAGTTTTAGCTTTCTCCAAATGGAACACATTTAAAAATAATCCAGAATTACACATACAATACACAGACGGCTCTGTGGCGCAGTGGCTTAGCAATGAGTTGCTGCGCTGCGGGGCGCGGGTTCGAATCCCGCATGGAACAAGTATTTGTATGGCCTACAAATAATTGTTCCGGGTCTGGATGTTTGTCCTTGTGCAATTTGTGTTTGTAAACTGCCACCACTATACAGGAGAAAATCCTAGTGTGGGGGGGGGGGGGTAACGTTTTAAAAAATATATATAAAAAATTCATACACAAGATCATTTGCTTATGACATGCAGTATACATAAAGAATTCCTAAAATTCAGATAACAACATGCATTATTATTCGCCAATTCAACACAATGCTATTCCGAGCGCAAGTCTGTGAGTAGCACATGGCTTGCCTCCCAGCGTCTCAGGAGCGTCCTTTTATTCATGTTGGCGTAGTTTTTTGTGGAGCTATTTACATAAGAAGTTCTATGAATCGTAACTGCAGATATGTTAAAGGATATTTGCTTATTTGTATGTTTAGTTATTAAAGCTCTTCACATAAAGCTGGTATCTGACCTCTCTGCAAATGCATTCATTTGTGCTTTAAAAATATTTATTTCAAGAAGAGGTATTTATTGCTATATTTACTCAGACAATGCCACGAATATCAAAGGAGCTCATCACAAACTAAATAAGTTATATAAGTTATTCAAGTGTGACAAATCTTACAGTGAAATAATAAACTATATTAGTAAAACCTCAATACAGTGGTCTTTTGTCGTTAGTGTTGCAAGTTTTATGCGTGGCCTTTACGAGGCTGGAATAAAGTCATTCAAGTCACGTAATGTTAAGATGACCTACGAATTATTATACACTCTTCTTTTACAAATTGAGGGAGTCCTAAATTCCCGAACCCTTAATCCGCTTAAAGACTCATCTGCGGATTTAGTATATCTTACCCCGTCGCATTTTCTTATAGGAAATACTATAATCGACTTACCTGTACCTAATACATCAGAGATTTTGGATTAAGTCTATATCAGAGAGTCACAAAAATAAAATAACAGTCTTGGAAACATTTTTATAATAGCTACATGTCTGTACTACAGTCAAGAGGTAAATGGTTACAAATTAGACCTAACTTGAAAATTTATAATATTGTTATTATTAAAGAGGAAACTGTCCCGGTTTCTAGCTGGCCCTTTGGTAAAGTTAATTCGGTTAACAAAAATAAAGATGATGGTTTAGTAAGATCAGTTATGTTTCGTACTTCAAAGGGTGAATTTACTAGATGAATTAAATTATATACGTACAACTGTATTTTGTAAATAATGTACTAACTTGCAATAAGATACTTTAAAAAAAATTGTTTGTATTAGAATTAAGCAACATTTTATTTTCATTTAATCATCATCATCATCATCATTACAGCCCTTCACAAGTCCACTGCTGAACATAGGCCTCCCCCAAGGAATGACACAAAGCACGGTCCTGAGCCACCTGCATCCATCAACTTCCTGCATATCTTACCAGGTCGTCGCTCCATCTAGTAGGGGGACGCCCAACACTTCGCCTGCCGGTACGAGCCACTCGAGAACCTTTCTTCCCCATCGGTTGTCGGTTCTTCGAGCTATATGACCGGCCCATTGCCACTTCAGCTTACAAATCCGTTGAGCTATGTCGGTCACTCCGGTTCTACTGCGGATATCCTCATTTCTGAGTTTATCACGCAGAGAAACTCCGAGCATAGCCCTCTCCATAGCTCATTGAGCGACCTTGAGCTTCCTCATCCGGCCAGCAGTGAAGGACCACGTCTCAGTTCCGTATGTCATCACTGGCAACACGCACTGGTTGTACAGTCTCGTTTTCAAGTTTTGAGGTATACCTGACGAGAAGATGTGCCGTAATTTCCCGAACGCTGCCCAACCGAGTTGAATCCGTCGATTGACGTCTCGGTCGAAGTTGGACTTACCTAGTCAGACTATTAGTCCCAGGTAAACATACTCGTCAACAACTTCGAGCTTAGTGCTCCCAACAACTACCGGCATAGGTGTGACATGGACATTGAACATGATCTTTGTTTTGTCCATGTTCATCCTAAGACCTATTCGTCGGGAGACACTATTGAGGTCATTGAGCCTGGTACTTAGGTCCTCCAGCGATTCTGCCATAAGCACTATATCGTCGGCAAATCGAAGGTGAGTGATGTACTCGCCATTGATGTTAATGCCGTATCCTTTCCCGTCCAGAAGCTTGAAAACGTCTTCCAATCCAGCGGTGAAGAGTTTCGGGGATATAACATCACCCTGTCTTACACCTCTCTGCAATTGGATAGGTTTCGTACTCTGGTTCTGTACTGGGATAGCCATCGTAGCTCTACTGTATAAACACTTCAGCACGTCGATATACCGACAGTCAACTTGGCACCGCTGAAGGGCCCAAATTTCGACGGAATCAAAGCCTTTCTCATAGTCCACATACGCCAGACATAGCGGCAAATTGTACTCCTCTGACTTTTGTACAATTTGCCGAAGGGTATGTATGTGGTCTATGGTGCTAAAGCCTTTTCGGAAACCGGCTTGTTCGGGAGGCTGGAAGTCGTCAAGTTGCGCGCGAGACGATTCGATACGTGCTGTTTTCGAGAGTCATTACTCTCGAAAACAGCACGTAGACGCGGCTCAGAAGGGAAATCGGTCTGTAGTTCTTCAAGAGAGCGTTGTCGCCTTTCTTGAAGAACAAGAACACCGCACTTCTGCTCCACGCCTCTGGTGTTATGCCACCATGGAGGACGGAATTAAAGAGCTTCTGAAGGACTTCAAGTACCGGTTTTCCACCCGCTTTCAGAAGCTCCGCTGTGATTCCATCCTCGCCTGGGGCCTTGCCGTTTTTAAGGTGCTGGAGAGCCATTCTAATATCACTCAGACTGACGTCCGGGATATCATCGAAATAATGTCGGATAAGACTCGCTCTTGGATCGATACTCACACTCGCGTGTGGCTCCAACGATGACGTGTACAGCTGCCCATAGAACCTTTCAATCTCACTCAAAATCTCAGGTGCCCCGGAAACGATGCTGCCACATTCTGTCTTCAGCTTTGACAGTTGACTCTTTCTGGCAGACAGATCTCTGGCAAAGACTTTGGAGCCTTGGTTCAGCTCGATCGCTTCTTCAATACGAGCTGTATTGAAGTTGCGTAAATCCCGCCACATGCATTTGGAGATCTGTCTGTTCAGTTGCCTGTACGCTGTCAAATCTACTGAAGACTGCAGCATCATATCTCGTCTAACAGCCATGAGATTAAAGAGTGTGATCGCAGAGTTTTTGTTTTCTTCTGCGGCGGGTCTTGCAAAACTTAGCTCCGACCCCATGGACAGATTCCACGAGCTTGTCATTCATATCGTCCTTACTCAGACACACTGAACTCAAATCACACCATGGGTGAGGCACACTGAACCTAAACGTTACTTAACGTTTAGGTTCAGTGTGCCTCTAACCATTCGATGATCGCTGCCGGTTTTCACCCTCGCGATCACTGAGACATCACTGAACGGTTGTCGTCTGGTCGTCATAATGAAGTCAATCTCAATTTTTGTCGAACCGTCGGGGCTCGACCAGGTCCACTTCCTGTGGGGCCGCTTCTGGAAGAAAGAGTTCAACATAAAGAGTCTCTGTTTCTCCATGAAGTCAGCCAGCTGCTAGCCCCTTGGGTTCCGTTGCCCTATTCCAAATTTCCCTACTTTCAGCTCACCATTCTCTCTTGTGCCTAGTTTTGCATTGAAGTCTCTCATCAACACCGTATATTGGGTTTTGGAGGAATGCATGGCTCTAGAGATATCCTCATACATTTCCTCCACCTCCTCATCGGGGTGTGCCGAGGTTGGTGCGTAATCCTGTATGACCGTCAGCTAATACCTCTGAGTATAAGGTACGCAACCTTCGTCGACATATTCTCGATCTTTACAACGTTGTTAACGAGAGACTTGCGGACGATAAATCCGACACCTTCTTGGGACAGGTGGTAGCCTTCCCGGTGATAGAGCAAGTTGCCGGATTCGAGGATTACCGTGTCCTCCCCCTCTCTTCGGACTTCGGATAATCCTATAATATGCCAGCTTAACTTGTCTATCTCTTCTTCCAGCTCCACAATCTTCTCGTCAGTCCTCAGGGTGCGTGCGTTGTATGTTGCCAGGTCGAGTCGTCGTAGGTGGCAACCGAACCTCCACCGGAGATTCTTAGCTTTTCATTTAATAGAAGTTAACAACTGTACCGGTTGTTGATGGGAACATAACGATCGTTAACTACTTTGCATGCCTAGGGAATATTTTCGACTTGAACAAGGCTATAAATCGACGAATCCAACTAAGGAGTGTTTCGAAAATTGCAATTTACTTTTTCGTCTTACTGTCTACCTCAACGCTTAAAAGCAAACTATACTAACAATGTGTGTTGCCTAAGAATCACCTACAATCATGACCTCTTTCATTGTGGCCGTTTAAGATAAACCCAAAATGCTCGACATTCTTTGCAGAGGGATAAAATATGTTTGTTTCTCTGCTTTACAGAATGGTAGTACAATACGATATATCCACAAGGAATGCTTAGGTTTAGTCACCAATCAATGTGGCAATCAAGAATGAGTGCATCTAGATGGCTTGGAGCACATGAAAATTTAAACCACGTAAGAAGGCGCATCATGATTGGGGAGAAAAGGGGAGGAATCATCTTCTTCCGAGAAAAGGCCGCCAAAGGGTGGCCGGTGCTGATGAGATGTGCCCCTTTTCATGACACTGCTTATATGCAGCTTACGATGAAAATCGTGGTGTATAGCTGGCGGGACTAAAAATTGCTCTAGCTCCTGTAAGTTATGTTTGGTATAATAAGAGTAATCTGTCATTATATTGAAAGACTAATAAAAGAAACATGGATACGTTAGCCAGGTGAGGGGTTGCTAATTAAGTCGATGGTCACTAGGATATTATTGTGAGTCTCACGGCAGGTGGTAATTTTTAGCGGAGCTAATAGAGTGAACCTTGGAGCGCAATATGGGGTGACGATAAAACCTAGTGATAACTTACTCCAAAAGGAGTTTAAAATATTATGTTTATAATAAAACGATAGGCACATAAACTTGCAGAGTCTCGAAGAGGTGTAAAATTCAGCGTAAGTATATACTCAACTCGAGCAAAGTGCAGAATGGCGCTGATCGTAGTTCTGTTGCTCTCGTATCTTTGTACACGAGCGTAATGTCATTTGATTTACATCACACGACCGATAATTCTTTCTTTCTTTCTAACTATTTCATTACATAAGGAATCTAATGAGTCCAAACAACCGTTCTATAAAAGTATGCTATTGAAAGCAATGCTGGAGGCATATAGTGGAATTTGGGCATTAACACCATCCTCATCAAACGATTGGGTGATAGCTATGAAGTATATATTGGAGTTATAGTTAAGTTAGATTATTTTTACTTATTAGATAAGACTGATTTGATATTAATAATTCGCTGTGGTGGTACAATAATTAATCTATCTGCATCAGAGAAGTTCGCGGATTGCCTCGGATATGCCAGGCTTTCAAATAAATGTTTCAGAAGATAATGTTTTAATTATATTTCTCTGATAAATTTTCGGACATAACTATAGCAGAATCATAGTGTGTAAAACAAGTCAATGTTTTATTTGGCGGGGTGTGTGGACTTAGGACTATTTGAAGTGAGATCTTTCTTAGAATCGTTGTGATTGAACCTCGATGAAACGAGAAAGCGACACTAAAAGAGACAAACATCTACTTCTATACCGCGAACTCAAAAGGTTTTGGGTTCAAATTCGCTACATGACTATGTAGTGTACCACTCCCAACACACGCATTTTCAGCTTACCAGTAGTGGTTAGTATTAACATTACTAATATTTCCTATATTAGTAATGTTATTATTCCCTTTTATCACTACCGGTTTTAACAGCATTTCTAGTAATTTATGTGTGCGAGCAGCTATGCAGGTCTAATAGATGAGTAACACTGCGACAAGTAAGATCTATTGTGATTGCTCCTATGATTACAGTTTACTGCTAAACCCCATATCTTCAATGGATTAAGGGAGTTGCTTAGCTATGAACATTTTCACTTATCCTAGGCTAATATTTAGTTTCTATATGAATATTAGGTGTGCGCATTAAGGTTCCGCAATCATTGAGGGTGTGCAGAGACGTTTCTTCCGTTATAGAATAGAATCGGCACATCTTTGAGTTGCTTAGTCCCAAGATGGCCATGTGCTTTTTAAACAACAATTTCTAGACAGGGCTCTTGTAAAATCCGCATATTGTTGTTAGTACTTTGGACTTAGGACTTAGTTACAAGTACTTAGTACTTACGTATTAGTCAAATTAGTCAAGATTAATTTCATCGCTAATATTTCGTGACCATATAACGACAAATTATTTTTAAATTAGATTCCACAACACTTGTCAAAGATATTCTTAGTTTAAAACAACTGTAAATTAAAACTGACGTGGGCTACAATGACCGTTTCGAATACAAGGTACATTTGTTACTAGCTTAAAGAGTACCCAACACGACTTATAATATTACACTATAGTGGTCGAAATTCGATATTGATTCATAAAATTTCATGCAATTTGTCAGTAATTATTTTTGTCAACAATCTCTACTCTGTACGACTGATTGATCACAGACTATTAAGTGTTTAACATTAGTCTGTTAGTATTAGTAATAATAATAAATACAATCATTATACTTACTCCTCTGACTTACTCTCAGACATTGGCAGTATGAACGTGAACAATGAATGTTTTATAAAAACTCAAAAATGGGTTGACCGACTTTGATGAAATTTTTTGTGTTTATTTGAATGAGTCCCTAGATTGTCTTGATTCATTTGGACCCGGCAGGTGGCGCTGTTGTCAATATCCAGGAATTAACCGTTCGAAGCTGGAATGGATAGCTAGTTATATATAAATATGAGTTTTCTGTACTCTTTCTCCATATAAGCTTTAACAATGTCAAATCTCTCACTTCTCCGTGCGTACTTTATGCTTACACAGGGGTACAAAGTTTTCTCTTTACGTATTAATATACAAATACTAGTTTAATCAATTCTCATTTGGATTTTCTTGAATGGTTCCCAAAGAGACCAAAATCTTAACTTGAGGATCCACTCTTGGATAGAATATGCGTGCGCACGAGTGTGCGTATGTGCGTTTATGAGTGCATACGTGTGTGTGTGTGTGTGTGTGTAAAGCAAACAGAGATAAAACAATAAATATTTTCATTAATCAGACCAACTTAATAATTACAACTTTGTTTAATATAAATAAGCAATGCACAGCAAATAAAAGCCATCGCGTATTCCGATGTTACTACAAAACTAAAATTCTAAGCAAAAAAAAACATCAAGAATAACTTGAATATGTTATATACATTATTGGCCATCTCTTAAAATCACAACACTATAGCTATTTCAGCTTAACCTGGTCGTGTCCTTAAAGTAGTATAAAAACGTACAGTAAAAAGAAAATTATTCTTATAAGAACATAAGAATCTTATTTTCCCGTACAGTCTTTTGTGAGACTTTTCGTTTGTAGGGAGTAATCCTTCGAAAAAGAAAATGAAATGAAGTAAACAAGGTTGGCCTCAAGTCAATAATACTCGTAGATAAATTTTATCGTATTTTAATGTCTAGAAAATGAGAATGCTGCAGTATTTTCTTAAGGTAATTTTAAGTTATTTATAATTTAGTAAGTCTTTGTTCCTCTTTATGTCAGTGAACGTACGTCAAAATGATATAAATAAAATTTTATTTACCATGTGGTGGTGATCTAAAAATATCCGTCACTTCATATCAGGTCACTCTACTGGATTTCGTAAGCTGCGACCATAAGAATAGCGAAAGAAATATGTTAAATACAGCTTCCGGCGCATATTGGTATAACTATTCCCTTTACTGAACTGGGACTTTGCAATTAATGATCCGCCTGCAAAATGATTTATGAATTAATACAAATCCTTCCTTTAACAGGAAAAGCTCCTTTCCCAGCAAGGACTATTATATTATACCAGCGCAGCGATCCGACCCGGCTTCGCACGGGTATTTTCTGAATCTTCACAACAGTGCCACCTACCTACCGTAAATTTATAAATATATATTTTTTTACTAAATTCGCTTCAGAAGCCCTGAAATTAAGAAATAACAAAGCGCGTAGTGCGGCAAGGGTCCGTACTTAACATTGTTGTTTGAGAAGCACATCGCCCTTATGAGACTAAGCAATTCAAAAATGTGTCTATTCCGTTCCCTAGTGGAAGAAACACCTCTGCTCATTACAGCTAAATGCAGATACATAATGCGCGAACGTATTACTACTTACTTAGCTTAATATAAATGAGAATGTTCGCAGCGAAGCAACACGCGTCAATTCATTGTAGATGTAGGGTTTAGCTGTGGGCTATAGCTATCACAGCGATCGCAATAAATCAATAGGTGTAGTGATACTGGTCTTGCTAAACTTGCATAGCTGTTTGCACAAACCAAAACAGTTACACTAGTACAACACTACCTTTTTATATGAGAGGGGGCAAACGAGCATGTGCTTTACAACGGCTCACCTGATGGCAAGTGACTACCACCGCCTATGAATAACTGCAACACCTGGGGAATTGCAAATTCGTTGCCGGCTCTTAGAAAAAGAGTAAGATCTCTTTTTGAAGGTCACTAAGTTTTTTTAAAAGGGGGCAAACGAGCATGCGGCTCACTTAATGGTAAGTATCTACCGCCGCCTATAAATAAACTGTAATACCAGGGGAATTGCAGATGCGTTGCCGACCTTCTAAAAAAGAGTAGGCTCTTTTCTTGAAGGTCTCTAAGTCGTATCAGTCCGGAAAAATCGCTGGTGATAATCGATTCCACAAGGAAGTTGTGTGAGGAAGAAAACTTCTTCTAAATCGCACAGTGGTGGACCGCACATCATCCAGATGGTATGGATGGTTTTGCGAGTTTTGTCGCGATAAGCGATGGTGAAATTGAACGGCTGAAATTAGTCCGAACAATCCCTCAGAGCACTCCCCGTGGTAGATGAGATAAAATACGCAAAGAGATGCTACATCTCTTTGCAGCGCCAGTGAATCGAGCCGATCGGAAAGGACTCGGTCATCTACGATTTGAGCCGCTCTGGCTTTGGATGCGGTCATGTGGAAGAAGCTGGCACTCGGGAGCCCCAGCCCAGAGATGGGAACATTATTCCATGTGAGGTCGAACCTGCGCCTTGTATAGTTGCAGGCGGTGTGCCGGCGTGAAATACTGTCCCAGTCTGCTGAGCACGCCAAGCTTTTTAGAGGCCAATTTGACTTCTCCTCCAAGTGACCATGAAACTGCACGTCGCGCGATATGTTGACCCCGAGGATTTCGATACTAGCTGAGGCAACAAGGGGAGTGTCTTGAAACTACGGAGATACGACAAAGGGGTTCTTTTTAGCGATAAACGCGCAAACTTGTGCCTTCTGAAGATTAAACTAGACTAGATTTAGTCAGTCCGTAAAAATCGCTGATACTACTAAACTAGGAAAAACATATCACCGTCGATAATAAGATAGGAGTTTTGCCTTTAAATGAGACATCATCAGGAGAAGTGAGACCTTAGCGGTTAGACATCGCCGAGTCTATTTCATCAAATGATGCCTCGTTTCAAACCGAAACGCGTGTTGTATATGTCGATTTATTTTAAGTATCACCGCTGTTTTAGATACATATTTAAGGTTTCTGACTATCCAAAGGCTGCCTGAAAAAGTAAACTTTTAGCGATAAGTTCGGCCTTTGTAAAACTCATTTAAGACATATATTTTATTTATTGTTATTATTATATGATTTTTCTGCTGTAAAGTTATAAATTGTTTAATACCGTTTCCAATAAATAACCGATAATACGCAACTCGTACAATTTGTTTCCGTTTATTATAATCAATATGTCAAACATTCGCAATATAATAATAAAATTTGTTTTACTTTGTCGACAATTGCCCTGGCGTGGATACGTTCATCAACGCACAGGCGGCAAGGAGCCAACTAAACTGCAGCAATATAGAATATTTTAGCGCCCAGCTTATAGCGTTATATGCCGGGTCTTGAAAATACCAGTTACATCATATCGTGCCCTGTCATGCACAATGAACTAATCAATACCCCGCTTGTTAAGCACAGTTGCTTAATACATGGCCTATTCTTTTAGCAATAACGGTAACGTAAGAAATCGTAAAAAAAATTGGATGGATTAATAATTGTACCCAGCATAGAGAATACTTATGTAGCTTATATAGATTATATAACTTTAGCTTATCGTATTTCTATATGACCTTTTATTAATTGTAGGTATTATTTAATTCTTACGTTTTATCAAAACAAGTATGATCTCCATTTCTATACAATTTTAGGTTAAGTTAGTAAATTTACTCAAAACATGAATTTTAACATAAACATTCGAAAGTTACTAAATTGTGTAACAGTAATGATGAAGCTACCGGTACCTAGTACCTACTGAGAGTATTATATATATACCTATTATTTGTGTTCACAGGCTGACTCACCTTCCTTTGAAAAAAAAATCCCATTTTTTTCTTCTTATTTACCACAGGTTAATGTTTATTAGAAATTAATGATTAAATTTAAAATATATAATTTTTTCTATGTTTAAGAGATTTTATCAAAGACCATTTCGTACCTCCACACTTTTCATGTATAAAAACGCGCTTCGTGGTACTTTATGAGGCGCGGGAGGTGACCACGGGGAGTATAAAATTGTAAAGTGGATAAAATTTAACTTTCCTTTTTATCGTTCATATGCCGATGGATAAAAGTACTCCATTAATCTTGCCAATTTTTTGAACTACATGAGCGAGATTTCATGTCATGTCGCTCGGCTCAGACGCGTGATATACGCGGGTGGAACTGCGGGGCACAGCTAGTATATGGCTAAAGTAAATAATAGAATATGATCTTTATCAATCAATGGTTTTTTTAAGTGGAAAAAACCGCGCCTCGGGACATTTTCTGGAGCGCGAGTTGGTAACGCTCAATCGAGAGGGGGATAGAGAATGTTTGAACTAATAGCAGCATCCACTGCTGGTTTCTCTCGGTTCTCATCGTGTGTCTAGCGTTTATGCGTCGTTCGCACAATTTTGTCACATAATTTTGAAATGAATAATAATATGTATAAAAGTAGAATTGCACTGGTTCATATACAATTAAATAGCTAAATTCATAACGATTCGATATGTTTAAGTTTTATATATAGCTGGCATACAACATTAAAAGAACTCTTCCGCTTTATTTCATATTATAGTATAGATTCATGTTTTCCCACCGCTGTTAATAATAGCTTTAGAAAAATTTAGTTTTTGCTATGGATCGGTCTCCCCTACAGTTTAGAATGAAAGCGAGTGGGTTGGCTCGACCGAGGAAGGACCACGCTCGCACAGAATACCAGTGGGTCACTAGATACATTTTGCAATACAGCAATATTTTAAATTGTGGGTAAATAATAAAGATTTACTAGAAAGTTACACTTATTATAAGACGGTGTATACATAACGTTTCAATATTCCCTCACTAGTAATTGCACAAAAGAGTAATTGTAGTCAAAGAACGAATTAGGGGTTATTGTGCGGTACAACTTAGCGCGCGGTCGCTCTATTGATGAGTGTATGGAAGAAATTAGTTTTGTACTTAAAGAGAACTGCCCTCATTATACAACGATTTTTCGGTGGTATCGGGAATTCAGTCGTGATCATTTTGTACACGCATCAAATTCAGAACGTCTCACGGGCGTTTGCATTGAAGAGATTGTGAAAAAAGTTGAAAAATTGATAAGAGAATAACTCTATGAAGAGTAATAACTTATGTAATTAATGAAGTAACAATGTGTGTTCCATTTCATAAAAGAAGAACAAATGGTATGCAGAGTGAATTGGTGTAAGAAAATGTTAAAAGAGTATAAAAATTGAACTTCTAACTATGTAAATAATATACGCCACGGGTGGTAAAACCTGGTTTTATTGTTATAATGTGCCCTCCAAAAATATGAACAAAATTTGGTTGCTTGACACTAAGTCTACTCCAATTCAAGTTCGAAAATCTCGCTCAGTAAAAAAGAAGATGATTGCTGTATTTTTCACAAAACGAGGAATTTTAGATCGAGTAGTTTTGGAAAGTCAATGTACAGTTAAGGCCTCTTGGTACACAAAAGAGAGTTTGCTTAAGGTGATCCAAAAACTCAAAGACCACCGTCCAAAGTTAAGACTCGATAATTTGCAATTTCATCACAATAATACTCCGGCGCATAGGTTGCGTGAAACTTAGTTTTTACAAGATGTAGGAGTAAAACTCCTTAAACATCCTCCATACAGTCCTGATCTTACACCCTGTGACTTTATTCTATATCCAGTCATTGAAAACCAGCTCAAGGAAAGGAGCTTTGCCAGCGATACTGAGTTGTTAGCTGCATCCATGGGACCAGGCTTGCTCAGATCTTGTAGAAGAAATAAATGGAAGCAAATTTTAATGATTAGTTTATACGAATGAATAACTATGTAAGTTGTTGTGGCAATTATTCTGAAAGATTGTAATAAACAAAGCTGTAATTCAAGACTTATCTAGTGACCTTTAAAATAGAAGTTAAAAATAAAATGAGAACCGAAGACCTGTTTTACTGACTATTTTGACCGGATATGATGGAAATCTTAGTTCTCGGGGGTGACAACGCATCTGCATTTTGAATCTTAATTTTTTTTGGTGTTTAAAAAACGTTACCCCCACACTAGGATTTTCTCCTGTATCGTGGAGGCAGTTTACAAACACAAATTTCACAAGGACAAACATCCAGACCCGGAACAATTATTTATAGGCCATACAAATACTTGTTCCGTGCGGGATTCGAACCCGCGCCCCCCAGCGCTGCAACTCATTGCTAAGCCACTGCGCCACGGAGCCGTCAATTTATACTATATAATGTAATAAAGCGGAAGAGGTTTTTGTTATCTTTTCTTTTTTGTTTGTTTGTTTAAACACGCTAACCTCTGGAACTTAAGTTATGAGTCAGAATCGAGAATAGCATGAATACATCCTTAGAGTCAAAAGTAGGCAGCATAACTGAAAAGTGAGCCGGAATGCTTTGGGCATTTATGTGAACAACGTTGAAATTTTTGGTAACATCAGAAAATTCTGAAGCTGGTATTTCAGAGAGAGGCTGTAAGCTAGGGACACTGTCACCGTAACTATCTTTAGTTAAATATGTTTCAGTATCACTACTAATGTCTAAATAAGACATTATAAAATAAAAATTAATATCTATATAAAATAAAATATAGCGTATAATAAATACAATACTACATAAAATAGCTTCATACGTGCATACATAAGTACACAAGTTATACTTCTTTAGCGTAACAATACAAAACTAACTTAAAAATATCTAAGATCCTGGCGACAATTAAGTGACGGCTCCGTGTAGCAGTGGCTTAGCAAATGGGTTGTAACGCTAAGGACCGCGGTTTCGATTCCTGCACGGTGTTCAGTTAGGGAACATGAAAAAAATAGGCGACTCACACGATAGGCAAATTGTATATTTAAAAGGAATGAAAAATACAAAATATTTGGTGGCGATCGGGTCGCGAGCTATCGGCGAGTGCCGGTCTTAGGCGCGGTGGTGAGAAACCCCCCGCACTTCACATACTCCCCGCAAACACCGTCGGTGCTGTCGTAACGGCGCCGACATACTCCCGGCGCTGGAAAGCTTAACAGCTTTCAAGATCTTCCAACTCATCGGGCTTCGGTAGTAGGACGATTCTGTTTAGGGCGCGCCGCACAATTCCTCTTGCAGTGTCTATATCTGCGACGCGTGTCAATCCGTCAGATCCCGGGAAGAGTTTTCTTACACGTCCGAGACGCCAATAGAGCGGTGGAGCGTTTTCCTCTTTCAAGAGGACTAGGTCGTCAATTTGTAGGCTCTCTTTGGACTTCGTGCGCCACTTCGTCCTCAACTGCAGCTCCGCAATGTACTCGTGGCTCCAGCGTCGCCAAAAGCGTTGCTTAAACTGCTCGATGCGCTGGAATCTGTCGAGACGATTGGCATTAGCGGATTGTAGACACGGAGATGGCAGCGAGCTTAGTGGTCTACCAATTAAAAAGTGGCCCGGAGTTAAGGGATAATAGTCCGTGGGAGAGGAACTTAATGGACATAGGGGGCGGCTATTTAGGATACATTCTATTTGTGTGAACAAAGATGACAATTCCTCATAGGTTAGGTGCGTAGTCCCTAATATCCTAGCCAGGTGGAATTTGGCTGACTTTACACCGGCCTCCATCAAACCATTGAAGTGAGGAGCGTATGCAGGCGAAAAACAAAATTCAACGCCTTCGTTAGCGGCAAAATTAGCGATAGTTTTGGCATTAACTTCAAAAAACTCTTTAAGTTCCTTTGAAGCAGCTACAAAGTTTCCACCATTGTCGCAGAATATCTGCTTTGGTAGCCCTCTCCGTGAAACAAAGCGTCTCAAAGTTAATATAAAAGCATCCTTGGACAGCTCACTAACAGCCTCCAAATGGATGCACTTATACCTAAAACATATGAAAATACACAAATAACATTTTGTAATTTTACAACCACGACCTTTGCGATCCGTGACCATAAATGGCCCAGCGAAATCAGTCCCTACTGTAATAAAAGGAAAGTCGGGCATTAGTCTTTGAGCAGGTAGGTTGCCCATTATGTTTTTCATAGACTGACCCTTAAAACGCCTACATACGGTGCAATTATGCACAGTACGTCTAGCCAGACTTCTTCCACTAATGGGCCAAAAACGCGTTCTAATAGAAGCCAGTAAGGCTTGGGGCCCCAGATGTAGAAGCCGTACGTGTTCTTGTTGGAATAAAAGTTGAGTAAAATGGTGTTTAGAGCTTAACAACATGGGATGCTTCATATCGAAACTATATTCAGAAGCCTGAATTCGACCACCTACTCTTATCACTCCTTCATGTAAAAATGGATTAAGTGCCGAAATGTGCGACTTAGGACTTAGGGAATTTCCTTTTAATAATAAGTCGTATTCTTTAGGGAATGCCTCTAATTGGGAAATATACACTAATGAATTAAGAGTTTTATTGAGCTCGGCGGTAGTTAAGGAACCTGTAATTTTAGTTTTAGAATTTTTACAGTTATTAATAAATCTATGTACATAGGCTAAAATGTGTTGTAATTGTTTTAATTTAGAATATTTGTTAAAGTTAATAATTGATTGATAATTATCACAAATAGCAACTGGATGTGCTTTAACTTCCGGCAAATTCTTCATCTCAATAATAGTCTGCGACTGCATAGAAGGCCACTCGGACTCTGGCAACGATAAAAACTTAGGTCCATACCACCACATATCACATGCAGCGATCTGTTGTGGGTTCACGCCACGGGATAGCAGGTCAGCTGGGTTGTGTTCTGTAGGAACGTGGTGCCATGAATTTGCGTCAGTCAGCTCTCTAATGGCGGCGACTCTGTTGGCAACGAATGCTTTCAAGTTAGAAGAACCGCAGCGCAACCAACTAAGAACTACGCTCGAGTCAGTCCAATAGACATGACGCGATATTTTACGTCGCAAGGCCTTGGTCACAGATGAGCTCATTTCAGCTGCCAGAAGAGCACCTGAAAGCTCCAAACGAGGAATTGTAATAGGGCTGGATGCTGGGGCAACGCGAGATTTCGCACATAAAAGTTGGACATGTATTTGTCCTTCTTTATTTGTAGAGCGAAGGTACAAGCATGCACCATAGGCGCGTTGCGATGCATCGCAAAAACAGTGGATTTCAGCAGAGACTGGATATTCTATTGATACCCATCTAGGTATATTTAGTGAAAAAAGGTATTTAAGTCCATCAACAAAAGGTCTCCAGACATCGACAATATCCTTTGGAGCGGGCTCATCCCAGTCCAATTTGAGAGACCATAAGGTCTGAATTAAAATTTTGGGAACGATAGTGGACAAGGATAGGAGGCCCAAGGGATCGAAGATCTTGAAAGTTGAAGAAAGTATAGTGCGCTTGGTGACGACGTCAGACTGATCCACTGTAATGGGAAAATTAATGCTGTCGGTCGAAGGACTCCAATCTAGGCCCAGCGTATTTGTAGACTGACTCAATGTCAGGTTGCCGGATGACTGGACAACGTCTGAAGGCAGTAAAGAAGGTAAGTTGGATCGGTACTTACGCAAGTCAAAACCAGCCATAGAAAGAGCCACATGTGTTGATTTCTGTATAGACCGTAATTGATCTTCATCATCGCTAGAAGTTAGTAAGTCATCAACATATATGTCCTCCTGTATGACTGCCTTAATAACGTCATCGTCACACTCCTCGCCCACTTGCCAGAGACACCTGGTGGCAAGGAAACTAGCGCTAGCAAATCCGTAGGTGACCGTGTTAAGCCTGAGTGTTTGTAATGGTTTGTCCTCCGCATCACGCCATAAAATCAGCTGTAGGTTTCGGTCAGACTCATCTATTAAAACCTGCCGGTACATTTTTTCAATATCCGCTGACAACACATAACGATATTGCCGGAACCGGATGAGGATATTGAAAAGAGAGTCTTGAACTGTAGGGCCTATCATTTGAATGTCGTTTATAGACAAACCAGATGAAGTGCGAGCTGATGCGTCAAAAACGACGCGTAGACGTGTTGACTCACTGTCTTCACGAATGACAGGATGATGCGGAACAAAATAGGCAAGCTCAGGTCGGTCTACCTCAGATATTGCTAGATGTCCTAGTTTGCGATACTCCTCAATGAAATCAACATAGGCGGACTTAAGTTCCGGTTGCTTGCGAAAGCGACGTTCCAGAATTATAATTCGCCGCCTGGCTATGAAATAGGAAGTGCCTAGGCAGTCTGGTTTGTCGATCAATGGCAGCTTGACACAAAAACGACCTTCTTCAGTGCGTTTTGTGTGCTGTAAAAAATGTTGTTCGCAAGCTTTCTCTTGGTCTGTAAGAAGGGGCCTTTGTGGCAAGCTTTCAAGCTCCCAAAACCTCTTCAAATCATTGTGAAGCTCAACTAAAGTATTGTTGCTTTCAATACTTACAAAATTACATTTCACTGGGGAATTTAAATTGAGATTGTCATTTTGAATATAATGCATGGGACCTGCGATAAGCCATCCTAATTTAGACTCATGTAGAATAGGAATTCCTTTGCCTAAAGAGTGCTGTTTGGTTCCAATAATGGACCAAAATAGGTCAGCACCGATGAGCAGTCCTATGTCAGACGGCTCATAAAAGCTGGGGTCTGCTAATGCAAAGGACTTCAGGTTAAGGTGTGTAATAGACACAAGAGACTTAGGTATCTTACCTGATATTTGGGGTATGACTAAACATGACGTCATAACGCTGAAAGAACCTACCTTTGAATGAATTCGAACATTGCAACGTTCAGCATTAAGCTTGACAATAGTGTTACATATGCCGACTACATTCCTAACATCAGACGTGGAAGAAGTTGAATTTAACTTTGATTTAAGTGATTCTGTAATAAAGCTAGACTGACTACCGTTGTCTAAGAGAGCTTTAGTGGTAATGTAATTGATTGTTTTGGGATTAAAAATATCAACCAAAGCCGTACATAGTAGTGTCTCAGAAGCAGAAACAGCTGACATTGAAACTGGCTCAGCGACTGCAACATTAGTGACTGCCACATTGGTATCAGAATCCGTAGGTTTGTGTAAAAAGGTATTGTGACGTTTTTTGCATATCTTGCACGTACCTGGAAGCTTGCATGCGCGCGTATTATGCCCTTTGCGCAAACAGTTGGGACACAACTTTAGCTCGGACACTAATGAAAGTCTATCATCAATAGATTTCGATTGAAATTGTGAGCACTTATAATTACGATGACCTTGACCACAGAAAATACACTTGTGAGGGGCAGTTGCTGATGAGTCGCCCTGCTCAGCGCTAACGAATGACTTAGTATGAGAAACGGGATTCTGTTTGACGCCTTGATTGTGATTCGGGTTTGACTTTATATTTTTGTCTTGTTTACTGCGATAAACAGACTCTAAAACTTCAGCGCGGCCCTTAATAAAAGTCATGAAATCATCTAGGCTAGGCATATCCGAAGCATTAACATTAGCTTGAATGTACTCCTCCCATTTAACACGCGTGTTGCTGTCTAATTTCGCTGAGACTATGAATATGATCAGGGTATCCCAATGATCAGTTGGCTGTTTTAAAGTATTTAAAGCACGTAGGTTTTTTGTGACGTGGTCTACTAGAAATCTTAATGACTTGTCAGACTCACGCAACGGCTCAATATTAAACAAAGACTTCAAATGATTATTTATTAATTGACGAATATTATTAAAACGCTCACAAAGAAGACTCCATGCCTCAGGATAATTATTGTCGCAAACTTCTAAATTACATATTACACGAGCAGCTTCACCTTCTAGATAGGAATTTAAATAATGAAATTTGTGTATATTTTTTATTTTTGTATTATTATGTATCAGAGAACTGAACGTATCACGAAATTCCAACCATTTGTTGAACGTACCATCAAACTTATTAATTTTAATGACTGGTAAACGAAAGCCGATAACTTCGTGATCATCTTCATCAGCTGTGTAAATACTGCTATGCTGAAGCGACGACTTTTTTGTCGTACTGCTTACGGAAATAATTTCCTGAGCCAATGCGATCGAATTGTGGAAAGCTTGTTCGATAACTTCTCTGGTATCCAATTCTAAGCTTAAATTATTTTCCTCCAATGCTTCAATCTGATTTTGCACGCTATCGAATTCGCCAAATAAAGTCTCAAGTTTAACTAATCGCTGCGATAGCACGCTAACTTCCGTAGGAGTAAGCTTTTTACCTTTTAATTCTTCTAAATGGTTATTAAATTTCGTAACACGGCCTCTAATTGAAGCGCGTTTTAAATTAAGAGTTTTGTACTTTGCCTCCATACTAGCAAAGTTAACGCGCAGACAATCAAAACAACTAGTTATGCGCTGTACTAATCAAATAAATAAGAATTGCATACAATACGTTCCTCGCTTCGTGGCCGCTGTGACGGAAACCGGTTCAAAATCAGCAGAAGCGCGGTGAAAGGTGGGATTGATGACGCGCGACGCCCGCGGTCCAGTACCACGACGTGAGCCCGCAGTGCTGGCAGTGACAGGGGATGCGATGACAGTCCCGAGCGACCGCCGCACCGTAGCTGAAATTGATTGTTGGAATGCTTTGCAGATATCTCCGTACACAAAATAATAACGGGAAGCAAGGTTGATCGTAAATTTAATTGATTTGTGCAAATAATGGTTTAATTAGCGTAATATAGGGCTTAGCGAATGATTATGCTATAGTGATGACTAATTTATTTGCGTGCATAAACAGCTAACAGTGAATAGCGAGAAGTGAATTTACTTGCATTGAGGAGTTAAGCTCAAATTTTTGCGTAGCTATGTACATATGTATGCTTACGTTTAAAGAAATAGGTTCAGCTATTTAAATTCTAACTATTTAACAGTGGCTACTAACTAATTAAATGCTAGTGAAGACTTTCAAGTCGTAAAATAGGCGCAATGAATGCAAATTATAGGCGGCTTGAAAAATAGCACTGATTACTTAGCAAATGATGCGGCGAAATAATAGTAAGAAATAATAGAAAATTAGCTGATAGGCAAGCAAATAGGTGTAAATAGGTGATTTTAACTCCTTAGGTATGTAGATTGTAGGTAGGTTTAACTAGGTAATTCTTTTAGGATTGTTTTAATAGGTATTTTATTTGGTAGGATTATTGAGTAGGAATAGTTTATTTAGATTAGCAGTTTTATATACGAAAGGGTATAAGATAGACAAGGAATATAAAGGATGTTGCTTAAGAATAGGTAGGTAGGGTAAGGCAACAAAAAATAGGACTAGATTCCTTGTTTCCCTGTTCACACAAATAGAATTTTTAGGAATAGTGGGACACGAAGAGGTAAAATAATAGGAACGGGCTCACTTTTAGTTGGCAAAAACCGCTGATGTGGCGCGTAGACTCCGCTGGACCTCAGCTTGGCCGGTTCTCAATAGCTGTCCTCTTGTCTTTTCTCCGCTCCAGATGAATTCTTCTTGACCGCTTTGTTGTTCTTAGGACTCGGCATGGTACGCCAATTTAATAATCTTCTTAGCTGATGTAGTAGATCGGCGTGGCTTCCTTTGTTCTCGTAGCTCGTAGTACTTGCGTTCGCGACGTTGTAAACGCGGGGTAAGTGCTACGACCTTTGGACCGTATTACGCGGCGAAATCGGAATTCGATATTTTAATTTATCACGGTCGCCACTATGTTCAGTTAGGGAACATGAAAAAAATAGGCGACTCACACGATAGGCAAATTGTATATTTAAAAGGAATGAAAAATACAAAATATTTGGTGGCGATCGGGTCGCGAGCTATCGGCGAGTGCCGGTTAGGCGCGGTGGTGAGAAACCCCCCGCACTTCACATACTCCCCGCAAACACCGTCGGTGCTGTCGTAACGGCGCCGACACACGGAACAAGTATTTGTGTGGCCTATAAACAATTGTACTGGATGTGGATATTTGTACTTGTGAAATCTATGTATGTGAACTGCCCCCGCGATACCGGAGAAAATCCTAGTGTGAAGGTAACGATATTAAAAAAAATGTAATTTGTTTTTATTAAGATCTTTAAATTTTATATTTACGCTTAATATTGTTTCACAAAATAAACATACATCCATCCATCACGTCTTTTGATGGGTAAATTTAATCTCTATTATCTTTATAAAGATATAAATAAATATATAAACGATTTTACATAATTAATCACACATCAGTTTGTTTAACAAATCTCTTCCTCTAGTATGCACCTTTAATATGTTGTAAAATATTTTTTTTCTTACTTGCATGGAAAGAAAATCACCTAATGCTAAAATACTTTGAAGTGGCAGAGAATTTGTATTTGTGGCGGATTGGGATTATTTTACTAGATATAGTGGACTGTATTGAGAATCTAAATCCCCTGAAACGTTCAGTTACCGCAGTCACAAAATCACACCAAAAACAGCAACAAACTACTCACGGTCTTACTAGCCAGCCTCCCAAGATCAGCAAACGTTGACAGCTCCTGGTAGCTTCTTCTACACGGTAGAATACACTAGCAATTAGATTGTACACGGTACACTCTGGAGTAGTCCCTTTTTTTTAAGTTTTTGGAGAGATGTTCACATCACGAACACAAAGAGAATGTGTATAGCTTGTCTCGCCTCCTACCCTCCTCTTCTCTTTTTTTAACTCCACAGATTATTACAACGCATATTACGTCGCAATGTTGCCACTAGGTGTGACCGGCGCTCCGATCGTAGCAGATCATTGTGCCTCGGTATAAATTTTGTGAGTTGCGGTTTATTACTGAACACACCCCCCACCGAAACCATCTTGATGGTTTCTCCTAACTATATGAAAAAGATATTAGAGAAAATATTATAACTTAAGCTACGGAACATGCAAAATAACGCTGAGACACAGAATGTCATCAACGAGAAAAAAAAATATTAATACACGTAAAAACTAATTTGAATAAGGTAGAGGACTCAGTTTATTAACTGGTCTCTGTAGAGTACTCTTTTGAGTGCGAAGCGTAACACAACGAACAATCCCATCTGGACCGGGGTGAAGAGCCTCAATTCTACCCAAAGGCCAATTGCACGGCGGTACATTATCAGTTTTTATGATTACGAGATCACCTATTTTTATATTAGATCTATCCGAATGCCACTTTGCTTTCTGTTGCAGCGTATTTAGATATTCGTGACTCCATCTACGCCAAAACATTTGTGAACATTTTTGAATATATTGCCAACGTGATAATCGATTTATTGTTATATCCTCTACATTATACTCAGGTACTGCTGTTAACCCTTTTCCAATTAGAAAGTGTCCCGCAGTCAAAACGTTGAACTCATCAGGATTATCACTAGCTGGTAACGGACAAAGCGGCCGCGAGTTGAGAATCGCTTCTACTTTACAAAACACTGTTGTGAGTTCCTCGAACGTCAAACTTTTCTCCTACGGCTCGCGTTAATAGATACTTGGCGGATTTAATTCCAGCTTCCCAGAGCCCACCCATATGTGGTGCACCAGGGGGATTAAATCTCCATATAATTTGTCGTTTTGAGCAACCCTCTAATATATTGTTTTTTTGTTCGAGCATAAATCTTTGTACTTCGGTTAAATGCTTACTAGCAGCTATGAAATTAGTTCCGCAATCCGAATAAAGGAAGGAGCACACACCGCGTCGCGCTACAAATCTGTCTAAACACGCGAGGAAACAGTCCGATGACAACGACGATAAGACTTCAAGGTGTACAGCTTTTGTCGAATAACAAATAAATAATGCTAAATATGACCGTTCAACCCTAGCATTTCGTCGTAAACTTTCTTTTGTAAAGAACGGACCACCGAGGTCCACCCCTACATGCTCAAAAACATTACAAGGTATCAATCGGGCTGCTGGCAAAGGTGCCATCTCAGGCTGTAAGAGCACTGGGTTGTGTTTAAAACAAATTTTGCATTTGGACAAAACTGACCGAATAATGCGACGGGATGCTAAAATCCAAAAATTTTGATTAATAATGTTTTGTAAGGTGCGTGGACCTACGTGTAAATATTTTTTATGTAAATATTCAATAAGTAAAAAGGTAAATCTACTATTTTTAGGTAATAAACGAGGATGCTTCGCGTTATAAGGTAACGCTGAATAATTTATTCGACCCCCCACCCTGAGGTATCCGCGTTCGTCAATAAATGGAGATAATTTTCTCAACGACGGAACGTACTTTGTGCCCTTTGACAATCTATTTATTTCATTTGCGAAGTATGCACTTTGTACTAATTTAATTAAAACATCTTGGGCAGTATTTAATTCGTTAGTCGTCAGTATTGATTGCTTCGAGTGACCGGATTTGAGTCGGAACCATCTCAATATTCGAGCAAACGTACGTTGCAGTTTATAATAAGAAGAGAAATTGGAAAAGATTCGGTCACAGAACTCTAACTTAGTCTCCTCTATCGAATTATTTTCATTTGTGATTAAATTGAAGGAGCCTAATGTATGATTTGATTTCATTTCGGGTGTATTACTTTCATGTTGGTTGATAAATGTTCTCACTGGCCACTGCGAAAAGTCGTCGTACAACCAAGATGGGCCCTTCAACCACCGCTCACTGCACTCCACGAGCTGTGACGGAGACGCTCCGCGCGAGCATATGTCTGCCATATTGCACTCACTACTCACGTGACGCCAACAGTGTGGAGGTAACACTTCACATACCTGAGTAACACGGTTACTAACAAACGGCTTTAATTTGTAAGCTTCTGTCTGAAGCCACGTCAACACGATAGTCGAATCGGTTAACGCAGTAATACGAGTAATTTTTACACGAGTTAAAATGTCACGGACATATCTAATTAATTTGCTTAACAAAACTGACGCCATTAATTCCAACCTCGGGATAGTTAATGGTTTGACGGGGGCTACTTTAGATTTTGCTGTCACCAGGCGTACTTTAGTTTGACCTCTATCGTTACGACTGATCACATACACACAACTAGCATAACCGCGAGAGCTTGCATCGCAAAAGGCGACCAATTCACATTCGGTCTGTTCTGGTAGCAGCATATGTCTATCTATCTTGATTGCCGTTAGTCGCGGGAGATCATCAACGTAATTAAGCCAGCGCTTAGTTACGTCAGTTGGCAGCTGCTCATCCCATCCTATGCCCAGCTTCCATAAATCTTGCATTATTTCTTTCGCGATGAAAATGCACGGTGAAATAAAACCCACGGGGTCGTAAATAGAAGCTAATAATTTTAAAACAGAACGTTTAGTTGTTACTTTATCAGTCTTATCTACTGTGAAATAAAAACAGTCAGTCAAAGGGAACCATTTCAGACCTAGCACTTTGACTGAATATTCGTTACCATCTTTCATAAATGTAACAGGACACTCTCGGTTTTCTAACGGAACGCGTTGTAAAACTTTTGCACTATTACTCGCCCACCTTTTGAGTATAAAGCCACCGGAATTAAACATCTCTAAAAGTTCATCTTGTAACCGAGATATCTGTGACAATGAACTGCAAGAATATAGAATGTCATCCATGTACACGCCCTCGCGCACAACCTTTGCAGCGAGTGGGAAACGTTCTTCCTCGTCATAGGCTAACTGTAAGAGGGTGCGGATAGCTAAGAACGGTGAGCAACTTAAGCCGTAAGTGACAGTTTTTAATTCATAAACGTCAATGGCATCGTTAGGCGAATGACGATACAAAATATGTTGATAACATCTATCTGACTGATTCAGTTTAATTGCCCGATACATTTTGCATACGTCACAAATCAAACAATATTCAAACAACCTAAAATTCAATATTTAGCCCCAATATCTCGATACAGATTAGGCCCGGTCAATAGAATATCATTAAGCGAAACGTTCGTGGACGTTTTAGCCGAGGCATCGAATACCACACGCAAAGGAGTAGTGGAACTACTGGGCTTAAGTATACTGTGATGAGGTATCACATATTTGCTCGGGGTGTCCCCCGAATAAAGCTCCATGTGCCCTAGATTTTCATATTCGCACATGAACTCTGAATAGGCTTGTCGTAATACAGGTGAACGATTCAACTTGCGCTCGGTGAACAAGAGTCGCCGCTCGGCTGCCGCTCGTGACGCGCCCAACGGAGGCGGGTCTGGTATGAATGGTAACGGCACTGAATAGGTACCATCCTCAGTACGACTATAACGAGCCACGAAAATGTCTTCCGCTAATTGTTCCAAAGGATTAATCGAGGGTTTGCTTGGCAATTCTTCGATTTCCCAAAACTTACGCAACGTTTGATCTAAAGACTCTTGTTCATCAAATGAGACTGATAAATTATAATTTTTTAAATTGTCCTTATCATTGCTATAAAGTTTACCACTTACAACAAACCCGAAAGCGGTATCGATCACGCTTGGTATATCCGATGAAATAATATAAGGTTTATCCTTAATTAGTTCCGAAACTATATCATTGCCCAATAGTATATCGATACGCGAACGCTTATAAAATAATGGATCAGCTAAATTAAAATTCTTATATTTATTAATAACGTCCGAGTGGAATCGAACGTTAGGCATATCAGCAGATACCTTAGTCACTACGACCATGTTCAGTGTAAAACTAGGTAGGTCAGTGTGTAGGGACCTTAATGTGCATGTAATCATGCCGTGATTTTTTACAGCCTCTCCACCGAGACCATAAATATTAAACGAACACTTCTTTCGAGGTAAGCCCAAACGTTGAGCACACTCAGTTGTAATAAATGAGCTCTGAGCTCCAGAGTCAATAACTGCACGGCAGTATTGAAGCTGGCCGCTACTATCAATTACTAACACGCGCGCCGTTCCCAATACAACACCGTAACCCGAGTGAACGTTATTGGAATGAAGCGTATCTATCGTATAACGCTCTGAGTCACTCATAGCCTGAGACGAGACGAGTGCTTGTTGCACTTGCGAGTCAGAGCACAATGGACGGGTGGATGTTGGCACGAGCGTGTCGCTCACTGGCTCCTTATGCAATAGATAATGATGTAGTGACGCACATACACCACAAGACATCTCACTTTTACAAGTTGAGGTATCATGATTTCCTTTTAGGCAATTATGACACAATTTTAAGGTATTGACACGGTCAATCCTTTAATCTACGGTCAATTTACGAAATTGATCGCACCTATAAATCATGTGATTTTGATTGCAATGCGCGCAAATTATTTTTTTATTTTTATTATAATTTGACACATTAGTATTTAAAACTGTCTTTGAATAACTTTTGTAGTGGTTATTATTGTTGCCTTTGTAATTGTTACATATAGACTTATTTCTTGATTGTAACGACATCGTACTATTCGATGAATGTTCGAGTACTTTAACTTGTTTATTTACAAAACTAATTAATTCCGAAAAAGATGGAAGTGAATTTTGATCCCGATTTTCTTCAAAAAGCCTCCTAGTATGCGCATCCAACCCACGTAAGGCTAAATGACAAAATAAATAGTCATGTAAATTTTTAATTTTTAATGCCTCGATGGCTTTAAAAGAGTGATCGAATGTTTCGATAAATAAAGTAAGATTTGCGGTAGTATCTTTATTTAACGGCGTAAAGTTTATCATTTTGTCGATGTACCTACCCACGAGTATTCGATCATCTTGATATTTATTACATAAACTTTGCCATACGACAGTATAATTAGCGGCTGTTATGGGCAATTTTTTAACAATGTTTAATGCCGAACCTTTAACACATGAAAGCAAATAGTGAAACTTATCTATTTCATCGAAATCTCGATTGTGGACAAGTGATACAAATGTATCGTAGAATGTGGTCCACTTCTCAATATCACCATCGAATTCAAATAAACGTAATTTAGGTAATGACGGCCTTACATCACTCCTATCTTTCCTACTGAGGGATGCCTGCTCGTCCGGTTTTAATCTTAAATATTGCAACCGACATGCCTTATAAAGTTCATCAAATGTATCTAATTCTCGCGTTGACAATCTTGTCTCCGGTTTTAATGATATATCTATTTCAATAATATTTAACACTGTTTCTTCAAACTTTGAGCGGACACTTTCTAATTCGGAATAATCGGCTAAGAAATTCTGAATTTGTGTGGGATCATTTATTTGGGATCTCGCGATATCGAAAACCTTTTGTAATTTAGCAAATAGGTATTCCTTTTTAAAAATAAGTGTTTGCCTTTTTATTTGTAATTTATCCGACATTATGAACAAATTACAAAATTAATACTTTATAAACGCACCGCGAGCAATGGACATCCAGGTAAAAAAGAGGCAAATTAAATAAGGGATATTAAATTAATTAAATGCGTAGTTTTACTCAAATATATGACGTCCACGGGACGCGAATAAAGTGTAGAAAATTATTATTCGAAGATCACTAATTCGAATATATACGGCTCGAAGGCCAGAAATGTGGCGGATTGGGATTATTTTACTAGATATAGTGGACTGTATTGAGAATCTAAATCCCCTGAAACGTTCAGTTACCGCAGTCACAAAATCACACCAAAAACAGCAACAAACTACTCACGGTCTTACTAGCCAGCCTCCCAAGATCAGCAAACGTTGACAGCTCCTGGTAGCTTCTTCTACACGGTAGAATACACTAGCAATTAGATTGTACACGGTACACTCTGGAGTAGTCCCTTTTTTTTAAGTTTTTGGAGAGATGTTCACATCACGAACACAAAGAGAATGTGTATAGCTTGTCTCGCCTCCTACCCTCCTCTTCTCTTTTTTTAACTCCACAGATTATTACAACGCATATTACGTCGCAATGTTGCCACTAGGTGTGACCGGCGCTCCGATCGTAGCAGATCATTGTGCCTCGGTATAAATTTTGTGAGTTGCGGTTTATTACTGAACAGTATTATATAATTTTTTATAGGATAGGATGAAAAACGAGCACACAGTCCACCTGATGTTTAGTGGTTGCTGTGGCCCATAGACATCTACATCTATCCTCGTTTGCGAATCAAAAAGCAGATGCGTTGGTACCCGCAAGAAGGAATGCCTCTTTTCCAATAAAAAGGGTCTCCGGTTCTCTACACTCACCATACGAAACACAACAAAAACACGCTGCTATTTTACGTTAGTATTTCTCTCATAGAGCGTGGTCCTTCCCCAGTCGAGCCGACCCATTCGTGCTACAACTATATTACTAATATAGCTGCTAGCAACATTCATACGTGGTAGAGCCAACCACGTATAAATGTTATACCTGTAATATATATGTTGAATTATTTTAGATCCTATACTTTCTTTTGAACATGTCCATTTTTTAGCTTCTTTCTTTATATTATTCTTCTCTTTAATTTAGATATTATTTTTAACCTTTCCCTGTTTCTTGGTGTCTCTTCAATACCACTGATTGATAAAGTATTAGCAGATAAGCTAGGTACAAGTTCAATATCTCTGTACTGATATGTGAATGACCTACGTGGAGATAAAGGTCAACCTGGATTCACCAAATCAATTAAATAAACAGATATAAAAGAATATAAAAGATGCAAGTTCGCTCAATATTTTCAAAAAAAAAACTATTAGACCACATTAAAAACCAAGACATTTTATAACTTGGACCACCGCCTTGTATATAGTCAGTGCTTAAAACATTGTTCCTACGCAGCTAACTTGCTACTTATATTTAATTTTAATCTACCCTAATTTATGTTCACTTTTTTTGATATTATTTTGTTCTGTGTGACTTATATTTAAAATTGTATATTGTACTCATGTAAGTGACATCTATTTTCCTTAATGAGCAAATAAAGATCTTTAAACCGAATAGACAAGGCAGTCTTATTTCACAGAACTTATGTAATGCAATGGCAGTCTAACATATAATCTATTTTAACAATAATATATAGAATATTTTTCTATATATTAAACTTCTATAAAATTATTTTGTCTTCACAATTCTTAATGTATGCAATAAGATATTAAGAACATCATGTTATTGTAATGAATGTAATACAAAATGTATGAACTATAATTTTGACACCACTTTCAGCAGAATAGGTTCATTATTAGTAGGTTTCATTATTTATTTCACTTTCAAAAAATCACAAAATCAAAAATCGTATGAAATACCTTTTACTAAATCGTTGTCAACCACCTCCAAATAATTGTTCCACTTATATTACATACACTTACAAACAAGTTTTAAATGCCTTGTTTTATTACACTTTTGGCAAAAATAGTTCTCATATGGACATTTATCTTTAGTATCGTTCTTTTATCCACAAACCAGGCAAGATAAGTTTTTTTATGTACTCGTAGTTTGACGAACAGAAATTTCTTGGGCTCATAAAACGAATACGGGTTGCGCAGCCGCTGATGATATGGCTAATTCCTCATCTTACAATGACCTTTGAACTGCAACTCGAGCACATCGCCAAGCTATCGATGTTTTCACTAAAACACATTTCTTTTTCCAATTCTTGCACAAACTTGTCTCTTAATGCCATCTCGAGTTCTATTTTGAAACCACAAAACTGTGGGAGATGACGAACCCGAGCCGTCCATTCAGTTAAGTCTTTGCCTGGTCTTTGTTCCACTTTATAAAAAACATATTTTTCCGCAAACATACACTTCTTTGTGGAAAACTGGTTGTCAATCTTTTCAATAAGATTATAAGCTAAGTTTTCTAGTTTTAACGGAAAAACTAAATCGCCTACTAGGCGATATGTATCTTCTGCTAATGATGTGAGCAAAAAAGCTCTTCTCATAACTCCTGCTTGGTCAGTGTCGTCATGATCAGAGGCGGCCTTACCCATTGTGAGGCTCCGGGCGGCAGGTCTTTGCGAGGCCCTTTGTGCTTCGTGAAAAGTATGTATGTGATGCGAAAGTAGGTCTGGTTGTTTGGTTTAGGTATTTGTCATGTTTAAGGAGAAATGATAAAGTTATGCAAATAAATAAAATTTGAGTTTTAAAATACTTTACATTGAAAGAGTTACAAAATTAACAAATACAGAGATAATAAATTTTAAAATTGATGTTTGCGGCTTTTCCTAAGACTAAAATCTTTAATTAAAGCACAATAATCTAACGAATGAGCTACGTCATTTTCGATTGAACGAATAGCACGGCTGAAAGCCGATCTTGTGTCATCGAATTCCTCAAATATGTTTTAATATTTTATGCCTCGAGAAACTCCTTTCAGCAGACGCAAATATTACGATAGTGGGGTAAACTTCAATTAATATTTTTTCTATTATGTATTTCAGCACCAAGATAATGTCGTCGTTTCCTTCAAACACACGGATGAACATATTCAGTTCTTCGTACAATTCATGTCCATCAATATCACATGAGTCTCCTATTATCTTAGATATTTGCAAGTCGCTGCATTGCTTCAAAATTTCACCGTCACTAATTTCCTTTAATCTTTTTATATTATACATGAACGCAAATATGCTCTCATGGTGTTTAAGAGCCTCAAACCTAGGATGGCAGCTAGGGCGCACATTGTCGACAATGCCATAAAAATAGTTTATTTTGAAAATTTCTTCCGCATTTAATTTATGAGCTTCATTTTCCCCTTCATAATCAAAATGCCTTTTTTACGTCGTGTTTTGACTTCTTTGAACTGTCTGTCATTATAATTTTCCTCGGCTATTTCTCTTGCAGTTACAAGGGATGACTGAAAAAAAATTTCTCGATAATTATCGAGAAATTTTTTTTCGATAGTTATCGAGTCTAGGTGTTGTATAGCCACGTCTAAGTGCATGTTTTCGCTTTGCCACATTTTACTTATAACATTTATCTTTAAATATAATACCATACGTAAGAATACATACCATATGACAAGTGAAACTACAAATTCGTAGGTAGTTATTTCCTTTTCTATAGAATGGTATTCACTGACCAACTGACAATATGTTGTATTTTCTTATTAATCCTTTAAAGCATCACATATATCGCTTAGTTGGTATTTAACAGCCTTCACTGATGCTACCCTGCACTTCCATCTAGTTTCAGAAAGTGGTTTTAGCGATAAAGATTTTACATGAGCATTTAAAATAGCCCACCTCTGACTTGAGCCGGCAAACAGAGTGTACAACCTTTATAACAAACCAAAAAACGATTTTGCTTGGACACAAGACGATGCTGCATCTTCCAGGAAGAGATTCCAGCTATGACTCCCGCAAGGTAAAAAATAAGCAAGTGGATTAATTTCAAGAATACGTTTTTGGACACCACTTTTTTCACCACGCTTATTGGCGCTATTATCATATCCTTAGCCTCTGCAGTTTTGCAATAATATACCTAACTGTTCTAATTCTGTGATAATATAATTAGTCAAACTCTCGGCTGTGGTTTTTTCGACGGCCAAGAAAACAATAAAATGTTCTTCAATTTCAGCTGTATTTGTATTAAAAAATCTTATTATAATTGAAAGTTGCTCAACACGAGAAACGTCGCAAGTACTATCAAGAATAATCGAGTAATATTTATTATTTTTTATTTTTCAACAATTTGAGTCTTCACGTGACTTGCCATTAATAGTATGAGCTCATTTTGAATATTTTTTCCGATATAGTGGTCATTAATCGTCCTATCCTTTACTTGTTTTAGGTGAAGTCTCATCACGGGATCAAATCGGGCTATTAACTTCACTAAATCTATAAAGTTGCCGCTTGTCTTACTCGTATCTGTATGGTCTTCGAAAGTTAGTCTCGGTCTACCTCGACACCTTTTAATATTAACTTTCGCGCTATATATTTTCTTCACCATTCGGTCTTCACTCATTCGCTTATCGTGCCCAAACCACCAAAGCACGCCCTTATCAATTTTTGTGATAAGGTCATCTTTCAAACCTGCCATATTGCGAATCTCTTCGTTTCGCTTTCGGTCGGCCATGGTAACGCCGCACATTTTACGAAGAGATCGCATCTCCACTGCATTCAACTTACTTTTATGCTTCTTCTGGCATTCTTCTGAGAATTATGCATCTTCAATTACATTGTGCTGTAGCTGTGTTCGGTAGGCGTCACGAGCTATCAAGTGTTCAACTTTCAAGTACGTAAGAGTTTTTTATTTTATATGTTAAATCGTATTTATTTGTATCGTATTAGTAGATCTGGGTCAAAGCGTTCGCTGTAAATTTTCCCGGGTTTGATCCCCGACAGCACGAATGAAATTTGTAATTGCAATATTCGTCAACACACATTGTGGAAGCACGGCGGGCATTTCCTTGCCCTAAAACCCTCTCAGAAATAAAAAAAGAGTCCTGTGCCCAGTATACTTGTATAGCCTATTACTTTACTTTGAAGCAATATTTATATTCGTTTCAGATATAGAAGGGTACCTTATGCTGACAAAAATATCATGTGGAGGCGACGAAAACGTAAAACATCTTTGTACCTAGATAAAACGTTCGGAAGATTGTCAGTCATGTCATACGCCACATTTTCTATAGGGCGTAGAACATTGCAGATAGGGCAAAATAAAAAATTATCTAAAATATTATAGGAACTATTTATTAATAATATATATATTTATAGGTATTTATAATAAAAATAATGAACAAGCTGCAAGGTTCAACTAATAATGTTTTTTGTAAACACAATCGTAAAATTCCTTTTTTAATTTTTACCAATGGTTAATTGATAAAACGTAGTCAAGATCACTTCATATAAAATATATTTAATTAAAATTGACACATGACCTATTTGGACTTCTACTTACAACTCGGCGGAAATTTGGAAAGAAGATTTTGTCTTTTCACACAAGTATTGTTTACAACTGGCGTGGTTTCGAAAAGCGTGATTAAGTGTCAGCGGTATATAATCAATTAAATACTGAACTTTTTTGAAATTTATTTTTTTGTTTATTTTTGTTATATCTTCTTAAAAACTGACGCCATCTCACTATTTTATTATTTGTTTTTTTTTTTGTAAAGATTAAGTATAAGTTAGACTAAGTTAGATTAAATTGGATAAGTTTATAATTTTTTTTAATTTTATCACAAAATTTCCGCAATAAATTATTACTATTATATACAGTGATTCTCTCCTCTTAGTTTCGGCGTGACTGTAGGATGTTAAAGTGAGTCACCGTCAGTTACTAAGCGGCCATGAATCATTATATGTATGTATAGACATACATATATACATTTTTTGATTTTAATATTTGTTTTTTTGAATTTTGATTCATTTTTTGAAACGTGGTAAAATTATTTTCTTCCATACCAAATGATGGGCCTGAGTATAATGCCAATTATGCTCTTTGGATGAAGTTATTTTTTATTTTATGCTCAATTGCAGATAAAACAATATTGATTGCGCATTTCTAAAACAAAATTTTACCTCTTCTCCTTCTAATAATAGCTCCTGCACCTAACACGGCGAAATGGTTATTATTATCTATAAGATCATTTGCGGAAACAGTTTTTGTTAACAGTTATGAGTGTAACATTTTATCAGCTGCTTTGTTTATAGTGCCTTGAGCAACACTTTGCCGGTTTCTGTACAGAAAATGATGCTGGCTTTGCAAATATGGATGGCCGCTACCATTGAATATAATACCCGCTGTTACACTTATTTACATAGAAACTTTAATTATCATTTGCATAAAATTCTAAATAGCACCTTTTACATAAGAAAGTAAACTTTTAGATCAGTCCATCTTGTTTTTCACTAATTAAAAAGTAAAACAAACCAATAGGTCCGTGATTTAAAATTTCTTGCAACTTTTTATAGAAAAGCATGACCTTATCTTAATATAAAAGTCAATCATTTAGCCATGTGATAAAACTTTTAAGTGTGCCAGTCAAACATTAATGATGATATTCGGGTCATTATACTGGAAATAGTCTTTTAAATATTTTGTAGTACAATTGATAATCTTCAGTATGATTGACCGTGTATATGACTTTTATAAGTCTATGTTATTTTTGATGAAAATTATTATTGCAGATAAAAGACCTTTCACATTTATTTTAGTCTCGAATTAAATTAATCAAAATGAAAATAATAACTTTGGCTCTTTATAACTGATCTTTAAATGTAAAACACTGACTTGAAATTATATAATTATTGGCATTTTTTTAATTCATTGAACTTTTTTAAGATTTTGTTGAAACTCTACTGGTAAAAAAAACCAAATATATATATTATAGTTCTTGATGAAAATAATGTATGCTCGTTACATCGCATCCCATCAAGAATTTCTAATGTAATTCTTGGTGTAAAGCTAAGACGTGATAATAACTGTAAACAATAGAATAACAAAATAATGAAAAAATTTACATTTACATTCACAACATTTACAAAAATACTTTCTTTATAACCTAATAAATATTATTTGACCGTAATAAAATAAAACAAGGTAGTCTTCGGCACGAAAGTAAAAATAAATATTTTCGATTATTTTTGCCATATCTAACAGCCGGATCAGCGCGCGATTCTGATCCATCTAAAGATGCTAAGTTTCAGCAAGCACTGTCAAATTCAATAGGAGTGACAGAAAGAAACGGTTTTTGATATAGAAGGGTAAATAAATTATTTAATCTATAAAGTAAAATCACTTTATTAAAAATCAAAATAGTCCAATAGCTTTATTAACATGAGACACATAATTGTATGAGTGCTTACAATACTTAACATTATTTTACTGAAATCTCAGAAAGTTTTTTTTAATAGAATAAGGGTGACAAAAGAGCACACAGTCCGCCTGATGGTACACTTACCATTTAGATGTGTATGGGCCGTAGCAAGCACTTTGCTACGGCCCATACACATCTACATCTATTCTCGATTACGTATCAAAATGTAGATGCGTTGTCACCCGTGAGGACTAAGATGTAATGCCTCGTTTCCAGTAAAAAGGTTTTCCGATTCTCTACACTCACCATACGAAACACAGCAGGGTTAAACTGCTATTTTACATGTTATTCCGTGGCCCTTACGCGTCAAGCCGACCCATTCGTGCTACAACTATACCTACTACTAATATAGCTACAGCATGGCTCTACCACGTAAGAAAAAATTGACGTTGAAAATTTAAGTATTTTTAGAAGCAACTTTGGAATTATTTTCTATTGAGTTAATTTTTGTGGAATCGTGTTTTGCAAACCGCCACCTGAAATACGTACAATTTTCTTTTCGATAATGACGTGAAATTACAAAACGGTCCCCATGCATATCAATGTGGCTCTATTCAGCCTCTTAACATGAACATACCTCGGGATACAGAGATTTTAAAAGTTTTCATGCGTAGATAATGGAAGATATAATATTACATTATTACAGTCCCGTGTGAGGCAACCTTTATACTTATATACATATTCTCATCATATTTTTATGGTTGGTTAGAAAAATTATAGCTAAATGCAAACTTTCACAGGGTAAATTTTTTTTACTATTTTTACCCAGCAAGTAGTAAAGCAACTACAATCCCATCGGTAAGTGGTTATGTAGTATAAGATGGTGAATTGCACTGACTTAACAAAAACCTATTCACTCTTGCCTAATAGTACTAGGTAAGTATTATTTGCAACCTATTCGTGTGTGTGTGTGTGTGTGTGTGTGTGTGTGTGTCTGTGTGTGTGAGTGAGTGTGTGTGTGTGTGTGTGTGTGTGTGTGTGTGTGTGTGTGTGTGTGTGTGTGTGCGTGTGTGTATGTGTGAAGAAAATCGTATGAGAATACGTGAAGAGGAATAAAGGTTGAGTACTAATTCGCTTACCTGTACGAGGTTACCCCTCGAGGACCTTTCTTCCTATTTTTTATCTATTTTCCAAGTTATATAGCCAGCCCATTGCCATTTCACTGTAATATTCCGTTGGGCTATGTCAGTTACTCTGGTTCTAATGCAAATATCTTCATTTCTAACTTTATCACGTAGAGAAACCCCTCTCCAATTTAAAATTATTACATTTTTTAGATGATAGTGTCTAACATAAAAAAAACATAAACCCAAGAATGTCTTTATATAGTTATTTATACTAAGGTAAGCACCATTCTTTTATTTATTTAAATTGTTTGATTTAATTTGATAACAGTGTACCTAAATGTCTGTATCTTTATTTCTTTCCCCAATAATATTTTATAAAGTCATACTCATAAAAACAGCGTTTTATTGTAATACATAATTATAAAATTCAGTATCAACTAATTAATAAAAATATGCAATAATAAAATTACATAGGTATTAAAAACTATCGAAATCTAAGTAACGAGACCATGTTCGTCGTTCCACATCTAAATTATATAAAAATGCATTTTTCAATTTCACTAATCAACGTCGCCTCGAAAATTTTTTCTTCTTTGGGCACTTTAAAAATTCATTTATTTAGAAAATAATATTTACAGTTACCAGTGTACAGATATTAACGAAATTAAGTATTTCTAGTCATAAAAATATTTATAATTGAGTATAAACTTTTAAAAAACTAATATATATTTGAACGAAGTCGCTCTAACACCGACGTGCGGTCCACCCTCGATGATGTCCGAAAACGGACTGTGACAGAGCTTACATGGCGACGGAGCATGCGCGCTCACGTAAATATATTCAATTTCAGGGAAAAATGATATATTCTCTTATAAAACGGGTAATAAAAATAAAACTCTCAATTAAAAGTATTAATATTTTTAAGACCTTTTTTTTAGTGTAAGAACTATTTAAAAAGTTTGTGCTGTTTTGGAGAAATTTTGCAAAATATGACAAAGATAGGTACTCTTTGGGGATTTTTTTTCTAATAAGGGGTTGACAAAAATACAATTTTGTTAAATTAAAAACATTTATCAAATCCTCTTCTGTTACCCTGTATTTTTTCTTTGTTAATTAAATGAACAGTTATTGAGATTTTTTTACTTATATATCCAAGATTTATGCATATCAACGACTGTTAAGGCCTTAAGTGACAAAAGTGATAACGTACATATTGTTTGAATATTACATATTGTAATTGTTGTTATCCCCTTCTTTTAATATAATTGTACAGTTCCGTTTTACATATTTAAATCTTTTTTTAAGCGTTTCATTTAAAATCTAAAAAATAACTTAACACCATAACTTCTTGTCTTTATTTACACTGCTACTTCTGTATTCAGTAGAAGTTCTAGTTTTAACATTTTTAACTAATAAATACATAGTAAAATGAATACTCGTAATGCCAAGACGCGCCAGCTTGAGACCCAGCTCCAGCTCGTGCTTCAGGAACTAAAGATGTGCAAGGAGCAGTGTGAAATATTACCTAAAGAAATGGATGACAATGAAAGAGAAATAGTTGAAATAATTAAAATAATACACAATTAAAGTGTGACATAGCAATGTTACACACAGATTATCTTAATGTATTAAAAGAAAGAGACCAGCTTCAGGGAACGGTCAATGAGTTTGATCAGTGCAGCAAGGAATATGAGGAAGCTCTCAAGTTCATTGCGGCATTGCAATTACAATTGAATGAAGCCCAAGAGCAAATCTTGCAACTAAACAAAAACTTAGACAAATTAACAGCCTCCAAAACTCAGAGTCTGTTCCATGAACTTGTAGAATGCACAACGCGTCTCACGAATCCTCAAAATTATTACAAACATCATCAAAAGTGGATTTGACAGGTGAAGATGCCTTCATATCTGAAACAGCAGAAAGAATCGCTTGCAGTAACAATAAATTAAAGATATACATTAAAATTAATAAATGCATTAATAAATTGCAAAAAAAATATAAAAATAAAATAAGTATTAAAATCATGTTAAGTTATGTAAAGAAAAACAAGAATTAATTAATAAGGTCAAAATATATATGTAAAAAGGGTAATTGAGTATAGTACAGAGACTAATTTTGTAGTTAGGAATAATAATTAATTCGTTTACATGAATTAATTATCCAACGAGTCAACTAGTAAAGGAATACGATAAGCGCACCGTTCCACGTCAGAGCTAAGACTGTCTTAACGGCGGCCGCTCCGTCAGTTTTATACAAGCAAAACGGGCGCCACGCAGGTGCAATAGTGCAGGTATGCAGAGTACGTGTTATTTACAAGAATTCTGTCTAGCTACACCGACGCCGCCGCATGTGCAATGGTGTACGTGCCGTCACGGCCATACTGACATGCGTGCGTCCTCGCACGCGCTCCATCACAATTTTAGTTATCTGTAACAACTGTAATCTGTAAAACATCGTTCGATTATCCTGACAAAACAGCATCTGGTCCGGTCTATATTGACCCTTCAGACTCGGGTGATAATCAGTTTTGTTCCGGCAGTAAGCCCTACAAAACTATAATCATCTTTATGCTAGATCGGAATGATTAGTCTGTAGCTTTTTCTATTTTCTTTTTTTTTCAAGTGTTTATTTCGCTAGTCACTATTCCCTATAGCCATATCACTGGACCGGCACAAAGCCCTGCAATGATAGTGAGAACTATTTTTTTTCTTAATCTTTTTTTTTCAAGTACTATTTATGCTAGTCCGGAATCACTATTCCCTGTAGCTATATCATTAGACCGGCAAACGCCCTGCAATGATAGTAAGAACCAATTTTTTTCTTACTCTCTTTTTTTTCAATTCAGTATAGAACAATTACAGACTAGCCATACCGCAAACATGTTCCTGTCAGAATCACACAAAAGTGTATCGTGAGGGACGTAGTGACATGATAACACCTAAGTATGCAAACCAACAGCAACACTACACATCCCAGTACAGCACAGACCAGCCTCCCTGCCACTCCACCTTCCTTTCCTGCACTAGAATAATTACTTCGCTAGAGTGTTGTAACGTCTCTGTATTTTCTAGACGCTCAGACACGGCTACCTCTGACTTTCGCACGTCCTTGTGCAGTTGACAGTGAACAGCATACGGTCTATCAGTTATCACCATCTGCTAACAGATATTAACTCTTATTAAATATTACAACGGTCGACCATCCCAGACTTCATTTAAGTCATGGAAGCGCCGATATGGCTACCTCCAGGCAAACGCACTCCAACTTTCCGTTCTGCTGCATTCGTCCCACATTCGCGCTAGCGAGCCGTCGCGCCGTACTGGCACTAGCGAATCATCGCACTGCTTTGCAAAATTAAAAATTAAGAGAAATGGAGATTAATGTATTGCGAACCACGGAATTCTGAGATTCTCTTAAGAAACGGCAACTGTATGACATTCGAAAACATTGCAAACAACGGAAACTATGTGTAGAGACAAATACCACAACATATTTCAAAGGGAAGGAGGCAACTGCGCAAAATCTACGAAAGCCGACCAAACCTCAGACGTCCATTTACAGCGCCAAAGCACCATTTGTTCGGCGGCCGCTTGAATTGCCTTGCCGTAAGGTCAGCCGATAAGCTACAGACTGTAGCGGTGTAGGCTCAATCATACCAGGTTTTGGCCGTACCTGACCATGTTCGATTAGCTGTCACAGCATCTTCCTCATTGATCATTGTTCTAGAGACTTTTAAATCCCTCGACATCAAACCCCAATCTTGTCGACCACACAATATTTGGAGCAAACTGCAACACTGGTCAACAGATTAGAACACAAAAATGTCACTTATTTTTTTAATTCATAGCATGTTAAAGTTAATCCTTTATTTTGGTACACCCTTAAACGTTTTGAACTTCAAAGTATAGCAAATAATAATCATGTTTCGCGTGAACTATCAAATCACAACAAAACTTAAACAAGTTAAGTTTTCATTGAATGCAAACTTTAACTACTAGAAAGCCTCCAACATTTCTTTCGACATTTTTTAACATATTTAGGTACGTCAAGAAATAATGAAAATACTTGCGGGTACTTTTAATACTAATCGAAAAAAAAGGATTTATCACTTGGCTTAAATAATTTTACTTTATCTTTTCTCTACTCTTTAATGATACGACAATATCGTAAATAGGACAGCAAATTTCATAACGGTATTTAACATAAAAACAGATGATTCATCAATGCGGAATGCATTATAGTCTTTGACAGATGTAATAATCCTCATACTATTCGAAGATTATATGTGGGCAATAATGGGGACTTTATCCCACTTCTGATGTAGAAAGGGTAATTGAGTATAGTACAGAGACTAATTTTGTAGTTAGAAATAATAATTAACTCGTTTACATGAATTAATTATCCAACGAGTCAAGTATAAACTAGTAACGGAATACGACAAGCGCACCGTTCCACGTCAGAGCTAAGACTGTCTTAACGGCGGCCGCTCCGTCAGTTTTATACAAGCAAAACGGGCGCCACCGCAGGTGCAATAGTGCAGGTATGCAGAGCACGTGTTATTTACAAGAATTCTGTCTAGCTACACCAACGCCGCCGCACGTGCAATGGTGCACGTGCCGTCATATACAATTGAGGTGGATAGCATTAGGAAAAGTTATGAGACTAACATGGAGTATCTGAATTATGAAATTTCTTCACTTCATAATGCACCACAAGTTATGACAAATAAATATAAATTAGCTCAAAATGAAATAAAGGAACATATACTGGCCATGGACGAACTGGTGACACTGTGTAAATATAATGAGGAACGTTTTGAGTCATTAGTAAAACATCAGTGTGAGTATCAGCCCTCATTACCAGTTACTTCAGGGACAGTATGTGTTAATAATATGGACAAAAAGAACCCCTCTCCTACTTATAAAGTCCATGACAGTTCCAGAACAATAAATAATTTGAATAATTTAAATGTTAGCAAATATAATATTGTTGTGTACAGTGATGATATAGGTAAAAACTTAGGTTAAGTATTAAAAAACTGTGTAAAGGAACACATAATTACTAATTATTGTATGCCTGGATCAACATTTAGCCAAATTATAAATAAAATTCTAATAAGTAGCCATGGTCCTAATAGTATATTGATACTTCTTATTGGGAAAACCGAAGATATCCCGGACGTCAATCTGAGCGAGATTAGTATGGCTCTCCAGCACCTTAAAAACGGTACGGGCAAAGGCGAAGATGGAATTACAGCGGAGCTTCTGAAAGCGGGTGGAAGACCGGTACTCGAAGTTCTTCAGAAGCTCTTTAATTCCGTCCTCCATGGTGGCATTACACCGGAGGCGTGGAGCAGAAGTGCGGTGGTCTTGTTCTTCAAGAAAGGTGACAACGCTCTCTTGAAGAACTACAGACCGATTTCCCTTCTGAGCCGCGTCTACGTGCTGTTTTCGAGAGTCATTACGAATCGTCTCGCGCGCAGACTTGACGACTTCCAGCCTCCCGAACAAGCCGGTTTCCGAAAGGGCTTTAGCACCATAGACCACATACATACCCTTCGGCAAGTTACAATTATTAAAGAGTACAATTTGCCACTATGTCTGGCGTATGTGGACTATGAGAAAGCCTTTGATTCCGTCGAAATTTGGGCGGTGCTGCAAGTTGACTGTCGGTATATCGAAGTGTTGAAGTGCTTGTACAGTAGGGCTACGATGGCTATCCGAGTACAGAACCAGAGTACGAAACCTATCCAATTGCAGAGAGGTGTAAGACAGGGTGACGTCATATCCCCGAAACTCTTCACCGCTGCATTGGAAGACGTTTTCAAGCTTCTGGACTGGAAAGGATACGGTATCAACATCAATGGCGAGTACATCACTCACCTTCGATTTGCCGAGGATATAGTCCTTATGGCAGAATCGCTGGAGGGCCTAAGCACTATGCTCAATGACCTCAATAGTGTTTCCCAACGGATAGGTCTTAAGATGAACATGGACAAAACAAAGATCATGTTTAATGTCCATGTCACACCTATGCCGGTAGTTGTTGGGAGCACTAAGCTCGAAGTTGTTGACCAGTATGTTTACCTGGGACAAATAGTCCGACTAGGTAAGTCCAACTTCGACCGAGAGGTCAATCGACGGATTCAACTCGGCTGGGCAGCGTTCGGGAAGCTACGACACATCTTCTCGTCAAACATACCTCAAAACCTTAAAACGAAATTGTACAACCAGTGCGTGTTGACGAACTGAGACGTGGCCTGATGACTTACGGAACTGAGACGTGGTCCTTCACTGCTGGCCGTATGAGGAAGCTCAAGGTCGCTCAGCGAGCTATGGGGAGGGCTATGCTCGGAGTTTCTCTGCGTGATAAACTTATAAATGAGGATATTCTACCATCTATGAACCAACGTTGCTCAGCGAGCTATGGAGAGGGCTATGCTCAGAGTTTCTCTGCGTGATAAACTTAGGAATGAGGATATCCGCAGTAGAACCAGAATAACTGACATAGCCCAACGGATTAGTAAGCTGAAGTGGCAGTGGGCCGGCCAAATAGCTCGAAGAACCGACAACCGATGGGGAAGAAAGGTTCTCGAGTGGCAGCCTCGTACCGGTAGGCGAAGTGTAGGGCGTCCCCCCACGAGATGGAGTGACGACCTGGTAAGACATGCAGGAAGTCGATGGATGCAGGTGGCTCAGGACCATGCTTTGTGGCATTCTTTGGGGGAGGCCTATGTTCAGCAGTGGACTTGTGAAGGGCTGTAATGATGAATGATGAATGATGATGATTGGGAAAACAAAAACAATTATTGGATTATATTGAAATTCTAAATAATTTAAATGTTCATAAGATTGTTTTGTTTACATTGCCTTACTTCTAATATAATAATAATAATAAAATAAAATAAAAATAATAATAATATTTTATTGGTAAATGTACATGTTTTACAGAGTGTGTGGGCCTTATCCATTTAAGTTTTAAATAAACTTGTCCTAGGATAAAGCGCTCTTCAAGTTTGTAATAATTCATACATGTATATTAACAACTTTTTTTTAATTCCTAGAACTCGGTAACGGAGTAACATCATAAAAGTAAATTATACTAAATCATCTGTAATCTACAAAAAACCAAAAATAAAGCTTATCTAATATGATTTCGGTCATCAAGATGTTATAACAAATTTTCAGTCTTAAGGTAATCCAATGGCTTCAGCCAAGCAATTAACGTTCTTTTGCATTCCAGAAATGACATGTTATAAATGTGTAGTACTCTATTTATTTTGTTATATAAAATTATTGATTTTGAGCAGTATTGATTTTCTGCAAAAATGGTTTTTGATATTTTTTTGCGAATAACACAGTATGGATTTCGTTTAGCATTGATTTTATCATCAGGAGTATTAGTTTTATGAGTTTTTAGAACACACAGTAAGATGTAAAGCTGTCTAACAGTAAGAACATTACAATCATCATATACTTTCACGGTGCTGTATGTAATTTTTTTCATTAGTATAACTTTCAAGATCGATCTTTGAGCACGTTCAAGCTGAATTAATTTCGTTTTGTGCGTTCCACCCCAAATAGGCAAACAGTAACTGATGATCGACTGCACTAAAGTTTTATATATATATATGAATCAGAAGTTGTCTGCCCGCAACATATCTAAGATATTTAAATAACCATATGGTTATTTAAATATCTTGTATCGATATCAATTTTGTAACTCTTGATGTACAATTTTCAATTCGTCTTTGCCAATTTAATGGCTGATCTATATACATACCAAGATATTTAACTGAAAAAACCTTTTCTATAGCGCTACACTCGCAGATGAGAGAGTTTTTGCTACAAGTATGGGCCGTTAGCTGTAGATTAAAAGGAGGTTGTAGAGAGTTAAGAATTGAGAATGTAATGTAGCAAGTTTTATTAATATTTAAAGATAATGAAGAGAATGTTTTTTAACCATTTAGTTATTATTTGAAGGCCGCTCTCTGCTTTGTTATATACATCCTGCCAGCTTTCCTCATGGAAAAGAAGGGCTGTATCATCAGCGTAGGAAATAATTGTGCCTGTTGATGATTTAGGCCGCTGATGTCGTCTTGGAGAAAAATATACTAAAACAATTTGGTGAGCGCGTGTACATCCGCGGGGAGGGAGACATAGGTATCACCTCGAATGATGTTCTAGTGCAACTAACTCGAAGCGCGGGATCATGTACTCAGCGGTGCAACACCAATGTTGCAAATATACCTTCACCCTACTAATAAAAATCGTGCTAAGTGCCACCGTCCCCGTATGCACACGTACTTATTTATTATAGAAAAACAACAAGTACATAAGGTATGTAACAATGTTTTATGAGTATATATTTTACATATATTATTTTCTATTGATTACTATTATTTATATTTCAGGTGTTCGAGAAGCAACGTGAGCGTCATCAACATCCTCCCCCCAAGTGTCGGTTCGCCGACACTCATCCCCAAGCTTAAGAAAGGCCACACGAGCAGCTGATCGCTTAATCACTCCTGACTTAGTCCTAACGTCAACTACTCTGACTCTGCCGTCTGAACCTGGATAAACTTTTTCAATAATACCTATTGGCCAACAGTTACGAAATAATGATGGATCGACTACTACAACAAGATCTCCTACTTTTAATTGCGGACCTTCCCTATCACATTTACGTCGAGGAATTAGCTCTGGCAAAAACTCTTTTACCCATCTGCTCCAAAATAAGTCTGTCAACCGTTGGGCAATACGCCACTGTCGTCTAAGATACATGTCGCCATCATCAAAGACCCCAGGTATAGGTAAGTTCGAAGAAGATCCTAGTAAAAAATGATTTGGAGTTAATGCCTCTTTACTTTGAGGGTCTACCGAAACATGGTGTGACGCCTCATAATTATTATTAATAAATAATAATTATATTCATTATACAGACATTTAAAAATGTCATAGAAATTATAATTTAAATAATAAAATGCAAATAATAAGCATAGAGTTCAAAAATATCCATTTGGAATATTGAATATTATATATATTAGTAAACGCATAAAATGTCTCAAAAAATCTCTAAATTTATTAAAAACCTGCTTAAAATGTTCAAAATATATCAAATCATATAAATACAAGGCGATTATATTGCAATAACAAAGATAAATAACATTTGTAATATAATAGAAAAAATGGATTAAAATTTTCTAAGTTGATGAAGGAGTTCGTGTAATAATTGGAAAATTTCTAAGTTAATGAACGTGTTCTTGTAATGTTCCCTTATATTGGGGCGTTGTCGGAGACACATACCCAAGGTTGTACATATATATGGGGTGGTCGGCTGACCGACTGCTAGTACTAAGGTTGCACAATGACTAGTCCTATATTAGGGACTTAACATAGTAAGGTCTGACGAACCAAAGCATTAATATAGAAGGTCTCTATGATGCATAAGCATTATGATAGCAGAGTTATGACTTGAAGTCCCATATGAATAAGACATACAGTAGTATGGTCTATGAAATAAAGCAAATATGTGGAAGGTCTCAAATATGTAAAAGCATTATATTGAAAGAAATGGGACTTGAAAAGGATTATTATAGTGGCGTGTAGGTTGCTTCGCAGCCTCTGAGACCGAGGTAAACTTGGACTCACTAACCGATGTGTCCTAGACATATCATCTTAGTGCCGGTGGTAAGCGGGTTTGTTGTAGCAATACGACTTGCTCGTGGACATCGCACACCCCTACCGGTTGTGGGCGGCGTCTTAGCGCATAGCGTTATGATACGTCGGCTATCTTTCGGATTAGGGTGAGTGTGTTTGGTAGTACTTTTAAGTGCAGCAAGCATACTCAACTTCATGTCTTAGTGCAATAGCGCTATGATACGTGGAGTTTTGTCTACTGACGTCTTAGTACCGTACTACTATGATACGTTAGTGGTATTTTTAGTTAACAACATTATCAAATTTTGTTACCAAAGTCGATAGGGATCATGTGGGTGTGTTGTGAGGGGGCGCCATCCGTATGATAGTTGCATTGATGCTTACTGCTACTTGCAGTATTGTGTCTTGTGATGGATCTGCGGGTGTGCTGCACCTGATTCGATGCATCTTGTGGTTCTGGTCGATGGAGGTATGCGGGTGGTGATGTCTGTTGGGACTGTATGGGGGACCTTGGGATGGTGTAAGCCCGACGATAGTCGTATTGATGCTTGTTGCATTCTGTAGCATTGCGTCTCTACGATGGTTGTTTGGCGGGTCGCTATTCTCAATGGCGCTCTCTGCGTCTTGGTTTGACTCACAACCTAAGTAGCTTTGCCCAAGTCGGGTCCCTTCATTGCGGGGCTGCAGACTGTCTGCCCTCCATGATGTTTTATATAACAACTTAATAATATATCTCTATAAAGTTCCCACCTTTGAGAGATTGAAGGCAACTTGTTGGTGGGTGAGACAAACATGATCGAAAAATGCATATACTCAACGTCAGTGACACAAACCCTTTCTGATGGCGAATTATTAATATTATCTTATAACTGCCTATTGGCTATATCTGCCATTGTATTGGTTGGTGGAGCATATGTGTTGACCTCATGCGGGTGGTAGCTGGAGGGAGAATCTGAGGAGGCTCTCAAGGCTGCGGCCGAAAGCCGCGCAACGTGGGACCCCATTCCCTTGAGGTGAGCGGTAGACTCATGACACGCTCTGCGGCCAATTGGCCGTGCTGACCATGCAATTGGTAGTGATGCCTTACACTTACATCACGTCTGCAGGAACGGCGGTCTGGCAGGTGGTGGCGCTCACGGAAGGCTTTTTATGGTCAGTGTGCCGATTGTTGCCTAACCCGTGTGACGTACATTTCACTGTGGCTGGATTTGATCGTATTCTGTATGGCGTTTACACGCATTGACATGCGCGACTTCGGTCGATGTTTGTGCTTACGCACTATCAAGGGGCCAAGTCCTCTTTTACTGGTTCGCCAGTTATTTTGCTGTGGACTACGGTCCAGTTCCCAACTTTGCGTACCCTTCGGGGGGAGTGCATTAAAATGGTTGGCGCTCACCGTGCGCGGCGTGTGTGGGGCCGTGTACCTCCTCCACATTTTTTTTAAAATGTGGGAGAGCGAAGCCCTTGTAACTGGTATTTGATATAAATATTGTGAGCCTTTTCCAAGCGGGAAGGGATTAATTAATAAGGAATTGACTGTTGTGAACCAGATACAAGTGGAATAGGGACAATTTATTGTTCTTAACCTTTTTGAGCTCTGTCTTCGTGAACGGGGTTCGTTAGGTTATAAGACTCTACCAACAGCTTTCGATTGCTCTCGTGAATATTCATTCTTCCAAGATACACCTAAAAGAACTAAGTTACTATACAAACACAACGTAAAAAAGGGTCCTAACTAAGACGATCACGCCATAAATTTATTAAACGGCCTATATTTAAACCTTTAGAAAGATCAAGTTATACTGGTCACGTAAATTAGATATATTTATATATCTTACAGATATAGATTCTAAAGAAATACAAGTATAAGTGGAGATATATAGTAGAAAAGAAAAAAGATGGGGGGGGGGGGGGGGTTCATTACAATTTGGTGCCGTGACCAGGATAGAGGTTAAATTTTAAATAGGAGGCCGGTAATATAAAATTATGAGGTAGGCTATATGCCTACAATTTGTTGTCCGTGAAATGGAGAGGTGTCTTGGAGAGTGGTGTTTGCTGGGGGTGGTTGAGAGTCTGGGGGTGGGGCTTAAATATTAAAATGGAGTAATAATATAGGAGGTGTGTGCATAACGGAGCGAAATAATTAAAAGTGAAATAAGTGGAAAGACTCAATTAGACTAAGTGAAGGACACAACAGGTGTAAAAAAAAAAAAAAAAAAAAAAAAAAAAAAAAAAAAAAAAAAAAAAACACTGCAATACTATATATTATAAAGTGAAATAAGTGGAAAGACTCAATTAAACTAAGTGAAGGACACAACAGGTGTAAAAAAAAAAAAAAAAAAAAAAACAAGTGGAAATAAAAATTAAAATGGCTAAAAATAAGAAAAAATCAACCTCAGTTAAGGCTAAGCCTAAAGATGAGATGAAAATGCTTCAGAAATTAATTAAGAATGCAGTGAAAACCTTTGAGGTTAAAATAAAGGATCTTGAGGAAAAATTTATTAACCAAACGAAAGATTACCAAATTAAAATAAATCAAGGAGAGGTGTCCGGGGCGAGCACCTCTCATGTAAATGATCCTAGACAAAATATTGTATATAATGTACATAATGTAACAATAGAAAAGCCGAAATTCGGAAATGGAAATACTCATCCAGTATCATTTTTGGAAGATCTCACCAATTATTTAAAGAAAGTTCCATCTAATGGTCTCGAAATTTCGATTGCACAAGAGTGCTTAGTAGGTGAAGCCAAGTATTGGGCTCGCATTAATAATGTGCGTTGGACAACTTTTGATGATTTTAAAGCTGACTTCCTAAGAGTGTTTTGGGGTGAAGAAGAACAAAATAAAGTAAAGAGATTCCTTGTGCAAAATAAATGGAATTGAAGTACACACCCCACCATGATTAGTTATTTTCTTTATGTGGTTGAGAAGGCACAAACATTATCATATCCGATACCTGAAAAACAATTAGTAACTGATGTCATCAGACATTATCCTAAAACTGTGCAGCAATTATGGAGAATAGCTAAAATTGAGACAATAATAGACACGACAGATTTCTTAAGAAACTTAGATGACATCGACAAACAAGATGAAGGTCGTGAACCTTACTATAATGAGAAAAGGAGGAAGTTTAATAATAATACGGAGCAAAAACATAAAGAAATACAACAATCATACAAAACATGGCGTAAACCCGAAGAGGAAAAAAAGAAGGTTAATGAAGTACATGAAATACATTTCACTAATGACCAACCTGATGTTACGGCCCCTGAGCCAAATTTAGAGCTGTAGAGGTCGAACTAGTTCCCGATTCGACCCCTTACAATGTAAAAGGGAACAAAGCATTAAACATGTTATTAAAACTGGGTTGGCGACCTGGTCAAACATTGGGTAAAAACAATAGAGGGTTGCGAAAACCTATTACTTTAAAAGCAAATTTTAACAGAGAAGGCCTTGGTTATAACGACAATGTAAATAGCATATTAAACACCTTAAAAGCCAGGTCGGACTTGCCCATAACGGAGTTATTCGTGCAAACCGTCTTCGAGGAAGGCGAAGATAAATATCAAAGGGAATTTATAGGGAATATGAGATCTGAAATTAAAGTTTCAATATTTGACAAAGAAATAGACGCGCTCCTCGACACTGGGAGCGATGTTACATGCATTTCAGAAAGTTTATATTTACAAATTAAAGAAAATAATCGTAAAATATCAATAATGCCAGTTAAAGCAATGCAAATAAAAGGTGCTGTTGGGCAGCGCAGCACAAAAATACAACAGATGATCATATTGCCTATAAAGATAGATGAAGTAGTCTTTGAAACACAAACTTTAATTGTAGGTAATTTAATAAGACCTTTAATATTAGGCTTTGACTGGCTCAAGAGAAATAAAATATTGATTGATTTGAGAAATACTACTGTTGGAATAGAATTTAAAGTGAAAAACAAAGACTACTTTATACCTTTCAAATATAATAATAAATCTGTATTACATAATAACTGCATCAAACAATGTACCGATGATCCCTTAATAAATATAAAAATAGGATCTACATTGGAGGTCTCTGAAAGGGCAAAACTTAGTAAGGTTTTGGAAAAGCATAAGAATTTGTTTTCGAGCAAATTGGGAAGAGCCAATTGCTATGAGCATAAAATTGAAATGATCGATGATGAACCTATAGTTACTAGGTCCTATCCCATTCCATATGCATATAGAGCGAAAATGGAAGAAAAGTTAAATGAAATGGAACAAGCTGGTATCATCACAAGGACATCAACGCCTTACAGTAGTCCATTGACATTCACTCTTAAAAAAGACGGCTCAATTAGAGTTCTGCTTGATGCCAGAAGCATAAATAAGAAAATGGTTGCAGAAACAGAGAAACCACCTATACAATTAGATATTTTGAATTCATTTCACGGAGCGAATTATATCACTACCATTGACTTAAATAATGCATATTTTCAAATTCCGATAAATAAAGATGGTAGAAAATATACTGGATTCACATTCAATGGAAAGTCATATGTATATAATGTTTTGCCGCAAGGATTAAAAACATCAGTAGGAAGCTTTAGCAGAGCCATGAATTTAATATTAGGACCAGAAGTCCAAGAATTTTGTGTGAACTATTTAGATGATCTAGCCATTATTACAACAGGAACGTTAGATAAACATTTGGAGCACATTGATATTGTTTTAAGTAAATTGAACAAAGCTGGCTTAACGTGTAACTTGCAGAAATGTGAATTTATTTGTAAAGAAATTAAAATGCTGGGTTTTATAATTTCAACAGAAGGCATAAAGACAGATCCCGATAAGATTCGAGCGATCCAAGAGTTTCCAGCACCTAAAAAGATTAAACAATTAAGGGCCTTTTTAGGTCTATGCAATTTTTATAGAAGGTTTATACCAAATTACAGCGAGAGCATAATACCGCTCTGTGAATTACTTAAAAAGGGACGAAAGTTCCCATGGAGCGGTAAAGAACAGAAGGCATTTGATTTTATAAAACAACAATTTATTAATACAATACAATTGCATCATCCAGACTTTAATAAGCCGTATTATTTACAAACAGATTGTTCCGGTATGGGTATGGCCGGAGTACTATATCAGATAGATGATAATAATAAAATGAGAATTTTAGGCTATCATAGTAAAGCCTTAAAAGGCCCCGAATTAAATTGGTCTGTTACTGAACAAGAGTTTTATGCTGTAATAAGCTGCCTAAAGAAATTTGAAACATATTTGAGGGGCAGTAAAGTAATAATACTAACTGATCATAAAGCATTATTGTTTATTAATAATATGAAGTTATTCAATGGTAGAGTAACCCGATGGATTTTGTATATAGAACAATTTAATTATGAAGTACAGCATATATCGGGTAGACGTAATATTGTTGCAGATGTGCTATCACGTTATCCTCCTGATGGCGATTTAATACAAGAGGATAAAAATAATAGTTTAGAAATTGCTTACACAGAGAGCGAACCGAATATTGAGTTGATAGAAAAATTAAAATCCTTATCAGTATATCAATTACAAGATTCAGAGTCGTTGGCTATTATTGAAAAGTTAAAGACATTAAATACTTCCATAATAAAAGAAAACAATGAATTTAAAAGGTATAGTTTGAAAAATGATGTATTATATTACAAAACGAATTTACAAGAAGTAATATATTTACCTAAAGCATTGAAACAAGATATTATAAATCAAGTGCATGTCGAAATGGGTCATCAAGGACCCTATAAGGTAATTAAATATGTGAGAGACAGATTCTTTTGGAAAGGTTTAACAAAAGATATTAAAAACCAATTAAGGGCTTGTCATTTATGTCAGTTATCTAAGAAAAGCAATATAACATATGTGGGTCCCTGCAAATCTATAATAACAGAAAACATTGGCGATATAGTCATGGCAGACTTATATGGACCGCTTGTATCAGGTACCTTTGGTTACACTTTCATATTTGTCATTCAAGATTCATTCAGTAAATTTATCAAATTATATCCTTTAAAACAGTCAACAGCAAAGTCTGTTGTAACAAAAGTAAAGCATTTTGTTGAGATTATAAAGCCCAAGGCAATAATGACAGATAATGGAAAACAGTTCGTAAGTAATCACTGGAAACAATCAATGAGAGATTTAAATATAAAGCCAATATATACCACAGTTAGAAATCCTAGACCAAATACAACAGAGCGAGTAAATAAAGAGTTGAGCAGATTATTTAGGACGCTTTGTCATACTAACCACAAAGATTGGGCATTAATATTGCCGAAGTAAGAAGAATTGTATAATAATTCTTATCACAATAGTACAGGCTTCACGCCTTGTGAAATTCTTTATGGTGAGTCTAATGAGATGTCTTTTGACAAAGTAATTTCCAAAAGTAAAGACAAACATAATGTCGAACAAATTAGACAACAAGTGCGTAAAAATTTAAAAGAGGCAAGTCGAATAAGAAACACAAAATTTGATAAGCGAAATAGATTAATAAAATATAATATTGGTGACTTAGTAAAAATTTCAAGATCTAGTAGATCAGACGCTGATAATAAAGTTATGAGTAAGTTCAATTTGGCATATGAAGGACCTTATGTAATAGCAGCCGTACCATTTGACAATGTATATACCTTAGCAAATCCAGAGACAAACGAAATTAGAGGAATTTTCAATGCTATTCACTTATTAAAATATTTTAAATAATAATTTCTTTTTGTATAAATTAGAGTAATTAAATAAATATTGTAACATAAAAGGGTTTTGTGGGTGGCCCATGGAAATAATTGTTTAAGTTAAAGGTCTAAAATTATTAAAGTTATGAGCAAGAGATTTGTTATATGATAGTAGAACGTTATTAATATATAATGAAGAGTTGTAAATATAGATCGTAAGATAATTTTGTAATCATTTTTATTAAATAAATATGGGAGTTGGGTCAGGGCGAATGGCTCAAACACATTTATCCTATGTGGTATCGAACTGACCTCAACAAATATCAAACTGGATTGTATGCACATAAAGTGTGACACTATCGAAATAATGTTTCAAAGATTTAAAGATAAATTAATAAAATAAGAAATCGACAATTGACTGCAAACTTTATTAACAACACGATATACAATAACTTGAATTATGGTGTTATCACATTGTGATAATTGTGGTTGAAGGGGTGTTGGTGGCGGCCATTCCCTGGGGCAGGGGGATTTGATAACATATGCCGTATTGTAACAGATTAAAAGAGGAAAGAACAGATATATAAACAATTATTTGAGTGTAGTGTATATGCTCTCAAAATACTAAAATTTTATATTAACGACTCGTCTATGTGGATCATTAACATAAAATTTGGGGGTGGATTGTGACGCCTCATAATTATTATTAATAAATAATAATTATATTCATTATACAGACATTTAAAAATGTCATAGAAATTATAATTTAAATAATAAAATGCAAATAATAAGCATAGAGTTCAAAAATATCCATTTGGAATATTGAATATTATATATATTAGTAAACGCATAAAATGTCTCAAAAAATCTCTAAATTTATTAAAAACCTGCTTAAAATGTTCAAAATATATCAAATCATATAAATACAAGGCGATTATATTGCAATAACAAAGATAAATAACATTTGTAATATAATAGAAAAAATGGATTAAAATTTTCTAAGTTGATGAAGGAGTTCGTGTAATAATTGGAAAATTTCTAAGTTAATGAACGTGTTCTTGTAATGTTCCCTTATATTGGGGCGTTGTCGGAGACACATACCCAAGGTTGTACATATATATGGGGTGGTCGGCTGACCGACTGCTAGTACTAAGGTTGCACAATGACTAGTCCTATATTAGGGACTTAACATAGTAAGGTCTGACGAACCAAAGCATTAATATAGAAGGTCTCTATGATGCATAAGCATTATGATAGCAGAGTTATGACTTGAAGTCCCATATGAATAAGACATACAGTAGTATGGTCTATGAAATAAAGCAAATATGTGGAAGGTCTCAAATATGTAAAAGCATTATATTGAAAGAAATGGGACTTGAAAAGGATTATTATAGTGGCGTGTAGGTTGCTTCGCAGCCTCTGAGACCGAGGTAAACTTGGACTCACTAACCGATGTGTCCTAGACATATCATCTTAGTGCCGGTGGTAAGCGGGTTTGTTGTAGCAATACGACTTGCTCGTGGACATCGCACACCCCTACCGGTTGTGGGCGGCGTCTTAGCGCATAGCGTTATGATACGTCGGCTATCTTTCGGATTAGGGTGAGTGTGTTTGGTAGTACTTTTAAGTGCAGCAAGCATACTCAACTTCATGTCTTAGTGCAATAGCGCTATGATACGTGGAGTTTTGTCTACTGACGTCTTAGTACCGTACTACTATGATACGTTAGTGGTATTTTTAGTTAACAACATTATCAAATTTTGTTACCAAAGTCGATAGGGATCATGTGGGTGTGTTGTGAGGGGGCGCCATCCGTATGATAGTTGCATTGATGCTTACTGCTACTTGCAGTATTGTGTCTTGTGATGGATCTGCGGGTGTGCTGCACCTGATTCGATGCATCTTGTGGTTCTGGTCGATGGAGGTATGCGGGTGGTGATGTCTGTTGGGACTGTATGGGGGACCTTGGGATGGTGTAAGCCCGACGATAGTCGTATTGATGCTTGTTGCATTCTGTAGCATTGCGTCTCTACGATGGTTGTTTGGCGGGTCGCTATTCTCAATGGCGCTCTCTGCGTCTTGGTTTGACTCACAACCTAAGTAGCTTTGCCCAAGTCGGGTCCCTTCATTGCGGGGCTGCAGACTGTCTGCCCTCCATGATGTTTTATATAACAACTTAATAATATATCTCTATAAAGTTCCCACCTTTGAGAGATTGAAGGCAACTTGTTGGTGGGTGAGACAAACATGATCGAAAAATGCATATACTCAACGTCAGTGACACAAACCCTTTCTGATGGCGAATTATTAATATTATCTTATAACTGCCTATTGGCTATATCTGCCATTGTATTGGTTGGTGGAGCATATGTGTTGACCTCATGCGGGTGGTAGCTGGAGGGAGAATCTGAGGAGGCTCTCAAGGCTGCGGCCGAAAGCCGCGCAACGTGGGACCCCATTCCCTTGAGGTGAGCGGTAGACTCATGACACGCTCTGCGGCCAATTGGCCGTGCTGACCATGCAATTGGTAGTGATGCCTTACACTTACATCACGTCTGCAGGAACGGCGGTCTGGCAGGTGGTGGCGCTCACGGAAGGCTTTTTATGGTCAGTGTGCCGATTGTTGCCTAACCCGTGTGACGTACATTTCACTGTGGCTGGATTTGATCGTATTCTGTATGGCGTTTACACGCATTGACATGCGCGACTTCGGTCGATGTTTGTGCTTACGCACTATCAAGGGGCCAAGTCCTCTTTTACTGGTTCGCCAGTTATTTTGCTGTGGACTACGGTCCAGTTCCCAACTTTGCGTACCCTTCGGGGGGAGTGCATTAAAATGGTTGGCGCTCACCGTGCGCGGCGTGTGTGGGGCCGTGTACCTCCTCCACATTTTTTTTAAAATGTGGGAGAGCGAAGCCCTTGTAACTGGTATTTGATATAAATATTGTGAGCCTTTTCCAAGCGGGAAGGGATTAATTAATAAGGAATTGACTGTTGTGAACCAGATACAAGTGGAATAGGGACAATTTATTGTTCTTAACCTTTTTGAGCTCTGTCTTCGTGAACGGGGTTCGTTAGGTTATAAGACTCTACCAACAGCTTTCGATTGCTCTCGTGAATATTCATTCTTCCAAGATACACCTAAAAGAACTAAGTTACTATACAAACACAACGTAAAAAAGGGTCCTAACTAAGACGATCACGCCATAAATTTATTAAACGGCCTATATTTAAACCTTTAGAAAGATCAAGTTATACTGGTCACGTAAATTAGATATATTTATATATCTTACAGATATAGATTCTAAAGAAATACAAGTATAAGTGGAGATATATAGTAGAAAAGAAAAAAGATGGGGGGGGGGGGGGGGTTCATTACAATGGGTAAGCGGTCTACTATTAATTATATTTTCGACTTCAGCGAGAAGCGTTAATAAAACTTCTTCTCGTGGAGCCCTCTCTCTAAGAACGACTTTCAGTGCCGTTTTCACACTTCTAATCAGACGTTCCCAAGCTCCCCCTATATGAGGACTGGCTGGTGGTATAAACTGCCAGGAAACTCCTTTGTTTAATGCTTCGGCTGTAACTTGCTGCTGATTAATTTCTTCAAAAGATTTTCGAAGTTCGGTATCAGCACCTCGCATGTTGGTTCCGTTGTCAGATATGACAGTATGCGGCCACCCACGACGTGCAGCCATCCTTCTAAGAGCCATAATAAGTGAGTCTGCGGTAAGCGTCGATACCATTTCAATATGAACAGCTCGTATTGTTAAACATGTAAAAAGAACACCATATCTTTTGGGTCTCTGCCTGCCCACAGTTACTTCGATCGGACCGAATAAGTCTACACCACAAACAGTAAAAGGTCTTTGATGATGAACTAATCTTTGAGATGGCAAGTCCCCGAGGCGAGGTGGTTTTGGTGCTGCTTTTCGTATTCGACAAACTAGACACAGTGAAGCTACGGAGCGAACAGTAGGTCTCAGATTTACAACCCAATATTTTTGTCGTAGCTCGTTTATTACAAGTTCATTATACGAATGAGCGGCACGGACGTGGAAGTCCAAAACCACCAGCCTTGCTATGCGATGTTTACCATCCAGAATCACCGGGTTTTTCATAGTTTCAGTGACGTTTGCAGCCGCGTTTATACGCCCTTCTACACGCAATAAGCCGTCTTTATCTAAAAATGGTGTTAATGAACTTAAACGACTATCACGATTAATTTCTTTATTTTGTTTCAGCAAATCAATTTCAGTCTGAAAAGATTGTGATTGTGAATAGCGTAACAAAAGTACTTCGGCTCTATTCATTAACAAACTATTAATACACCGAGTACCGGTTTTTCTACATTTTTCTATAAATAATAGCACAGATGCGGTGCAGCGAAGCAAGCGCAACCACACGGAGAAACGGTTTGGATCCGGAATAGGTAAGCCATAAATACTATTACAATTCTCCTTTGGTGATTTTATTACTACATATACTTTATCCAACAGCTCATTGTTGCTCTTTTCGTTATTTTCAGGCTGTCGGGGCCAATACTTTTCTTCCGTGTACAGAAAGGATGGGCCCGTTAACCAAGAGGAGTCCTTGTTGAAGTCGTAATTATTATTTTTTGTAGCTACATCCGCTATATTTAAATTTGTCGGCACATAATGCCACTCATCAATTTTACTTAACTCATCAATTTCACCTAACCTATTTGCAATAAAAACTTTGTAATTTCTATGCTCGTTACGAATCCAATAAATAACAATCATTGAGTCAGTCCAATAAAAAACACGCGACGGTTTAATTCTATGCTCCTTTTTTATAGTCTCTGCCAAGAGACATGCTAATAACGCGCCTTGAAGTTCGAATTTAGGCATAGTTAACGGTTTTAACGGCGCAACACGACTTTTACTCGCAATGAATGACACCTGCACGCAGTTGGTATCTTGTTTACGCCAATAAGCAACACATGCGTATGCGCATGGAGATGCATCACAAAAAATATGCAACTGCATAGACGTCTTATTGTCGTTTACGGCGCGACCGCTCTTCTCTTTCGCACCGACAGAGTCATCGCCATAGAAATACCAGCGCGGGATTCAAACGTAACTCATTTCTTGTAACTGCGAAATCCAATCTTTGAATAAAATAAATAGACTATCTATTATTTCCTGATCCCACTTTATACCTACATTCCATATTTCGCGCATTAAAATTTTGGATTTTATAGTAAAAGGTGCTAAAAACCCATGAATATCATATACAGACATTATAATACGAAGAACTTCACGCTTAGTCGGTTTTCGTGATAGTTGTAAAATATCACTCGGTATACGCTTTAAGGAAAGATCGAACCCGAACATATCACTCGCGGGAAACCACAAAAGCCCAAGCGTTCGTTCCGGCTGAGATTCGATATTAAACCGTATCGCCATGTCATTTAAAGTCTCTTTTGGCATATCATTAAGAACATCTGAATTGTTACTTAACCAGTTACGCATCACAAAACCACCTTGCTGATTAATATATGAAACGTCTTTTATCATTTTTGTAGCAGTAGCGAGGTCTGGTAAACTATCGATAAAATCGTCCATATATTGATTTTTCCTAATTGCATTAACTGCATCGGGCATTTTATTCTGAAAGCGCAATGTGTTTTTATTTTTTGGTTAATATATTGCGCTATAAATGGGGAGCAATTAGCGCCGAAAATTAGTGACGTCATAACATATTTCTTAACAGGATGTTGTATAGGTGATTTTGACCCTTTGTTACTACTTCCGAAGCCTAATTGTTCATTTTCATTACTTAAATAAATATCTTTCCACAAAAAACGCAAAGAATTAACATCTTCTGTCCGTACATTAATCCTTAAAAACATGTCTTTTATGTCCCCTATGATACCTATGCGGTTTTCTCTAAATCGTAACATTATTCCTGATAACGATTGTAACAAATCAGGGCCTTGTAAAAGAAAATCATTTAAAGAATAACCGTTCGACTTTGCTGCCGCGTCATAAACTAAACGCAGTTTTTTCTTATTTGGATTATCTACACCAAAGTGCGGCAAATACCATATTATACGTTTATTAAGGTTTTCATCGGTCTCGTTAAGTTCTCTAGCATAACCATTAGAAAATAAGTATGTCATTCTTTCACAATAACGAGTTGCATACTCTTTGTTGAGCAAAAATTTTCTTTCTATTGACTTTAACCGATTAACAGCGTTATGGTAAGAGTCGGGTAAATGTAATTCATCGTATTTCCACGGTAAGCCGACAGTCCATTGACCATGTACTAATTCTGCAGTGTCATCTAATATTTGTAAAGCGCGTATTTCGTCTGCGTTGCGGCGCGGCTTCGAACCTACACCAATAGATTCTAACGTGAAGGATCTACGAACCGCATCGTGCAACTGCGCGCAGGTACATTCACCAATATCATTATCGAGAGAGAGATCGCTAGTAATCGATCCTACCGTGTGTACGTGAAAGACAGACTGCGATGGTCCCGCCTTTTCGTTGCAACTATTAATGAAAGAGACAAAGCGATCAGTGCAATTAACATCACTTACCATATATCCGTGCACACACCATCCAAGCGCAGTTTGAGTTATGTACGGTTCACGCCGCTTACCACGAACACAACGAATGGGAGTAATTAAATGATGATTGTCCTGACCAATTAATAATTTTGGCTTAGCGTTACAATTACATAACATAAGATCTTCACTTAACAATCTATAATTATTAAAGTCCATATTCGGCACTTTTTGTTTTGGTAAATTTAATTCTTTAATTTTACGCGCACGGAAAGTAAACATTTCGTTATACGAATTAGTAACACTAACACTCACTACTTGAGATTCACACACAAGCTCGCCCGAGTCCCATGCGCTGCGCGCGAGCAATATCACGTTTTCACCGTATAATCCGAGCTCATCTGCTATATCAGAGGATATCACCGTCACAGTAGCTCCATAATCCAGTAGTGCATGCGTATGTAAACTGCCATTCGGTCCGTGAAGAGTGAGCGGCACCACTTTCAAAAGCACCTCGTGACAGTGGGATGCCACTGTATGAGTCACTGTTTCATTGGTGCTGGGATGCTCATCCTCACCTCGCTCCACAGTTTTTAAGCTTTCTTCAAATGGTTTAATCCAGTGCAGTAAACGATGATGCGGTTGATTGCAGCCGTCAATGTCGCAATTACTGCTATTACAAGACATACCATTCGTATGGCGGGGGGCAAGACATTTGAAGCAAAGTTTATTTACGCGTACAAATCGCCAGCGATCCTTGCGTAAAGCGCGCTTAAACCGTGAACAATCTGAGACACCATGAGCCCTTTTTGGGAAAATATACACTTTTCAGCGTTTTGTAATTGATTACTATTTGTGTACAGTAACAGCGAGTGTGAACGGTGTTTACGTTCATCAAGCTTCTTTAAATTATATTGAGCGTGAATATGACTTACTCCTGATGCAGCTGTTTTAGTGGCTTCCTCGTATAAAAAATCACTAAGCAATTCCAGCTTCGGTAAATTACACTCTCGCTGTTCATAAACGTAGTCGGTCCATTTTGCGACAAGTAAAGTTGGAAGCTTGGATACGACAATTGATACTAATTCCGGGCTGCGAAGATAATCACTTTGTTGCATTGCTTTGGTAGCAGCCACATAGTTCTTTATTTTTATTGCAAAATTAATGATATCATTATGATAAGTTAGCGGCAACGGACATAGCTTTTTTAGCTGTAGAACTATTTTACTCATAATTGTTTCTGGTTTGCCAAATCGAAGTTCTAAGGTGTCAATTATTAACTCGGGTGTAGTTCCACCAATCAAGAGTGAAGTCACCGCTTCTTTAGCATCGCCACGAAGACACTTACGCAGCCGCCATAAATTCTCTGTGTCACTATATTTGCATAATTGGGTAGATTCTTGGTACGCCTGTTTAAACTGCAACCACTCCATTGGGTCTCCAAAAAATAAAGGCAGGTCTTTAGACGTTGCTAATCTTGTTAAGAGCTCCTGGTTCTGTGTTTTATATAATGAGGCAGCCACTGCCTCATTCAAGGCATGTGCCAGCCTTTCTAGGCCGAATGTTTCACGGGAGTAATCTTCTCGGTTCTCCTCATGCTGGTTTCCTGGGGCATTAAGCCAATTTTCAACTTTGGTGGTCGAAGATTTTACAGCCGACTTGTGGGAAGAGCGTGATCGAGATTCCAATTCAGCCATCTCAGCAGCAAGCTGTTTCTTTAGCAGCTCCGACTGAATATTTGCCTTAATCTTGACAGCTTCTGCCCGAGCACTTTTAACCTTGGCTTCTGCTTCAGCTGCTTGTACTTCAGCTTCCGCTGCTTGTATTTCCACGAGAGCCATAGCTTTAGCGGTTTCGTATTCCAATTGCCGTTTGCGTGCCGTACTTGACGACGTGCCTGCTGTCTTTGATGACTTTTTACTCTTACTACAGGCACTTTGCGCATTTTCAGGTTTTTCCAGCACTTCATCCTTTAAGCTGAACGATGGTAACACATCTTGGTTGTTCTTACACTCCGATTTTGCAGCGGTGCCACGTGGTCGTCGCTTTTTGTGCGGCGTAGCCGGCGTGTGGAACATAACTGGTACTTATTATAATTATATTTTTTGCAGACAACGTAAAGATTCGGCCGAAGGACCACTTTGTTGATGATGTAGGCCGCTGATGTCGTCTTGGAGAAAAATATACTAAAACAATTTGGTGAGCGCGTGTACATCCGCGGGGAGGGAGACATAGGTATCACCTCGAATGATGTTCTAGTGCAACTAACTCGAAGAGCGGGATCATGTACTCAGCGGTGCAACACCGATGTTGCAAATATACCTTCACTCTACTAATAAAAATCGCGCTAAGTGCCACCGTCCCCGTATGCACACGTACTTATTTATTATAGAAAAACAACAAGTACATAAGGTAAGTAACAATGTTTTATGAGTATATATTTTACATATATTATTTTCTATTGATTACTATTATTTATATTTCAGGTGTTTGAGAAGCAACGTGAGCGTCATCAACAGTGCCCTTTTCCATTTTCATAAGACTAAGGTCATTAATATAGATAAGAAACAAGGTAGGGCCAAGTACCCTACCCTGTGGGACACCATATAGAGATGCAGGCTCTACTGAACTGTAAACGAGATCATTAGAGCCGTTGGGCTCTGTTATTAAGGTAGTCTGTGAGAAGGGTGTGAAAAGGACCATGTATTCAAAGTCGAAACAACTTCTCTACAAGAATGGGGATAGAGAAAGTGTCAAAAGCTATTTTTAAGTCTAAAAATACAAAGGGTTTTCAATTTGTTATTAATTAAGTTAATTAAGTTGACGATTTTGCTGGTCAGAGAAAGAACAGCATCTTCTGTGTATTTCTTCTCCCGAAAGCCAAACTGAGAAGCAGAGATAATGTCATATTTATCCTGAAAATTTAAGAGGCGTTTATTTATTAGTTTTTCAAAAATTTTGGAAAGGGCACTAAGTACTGAAATAGGCCTCTAATTATTTAAGTCGTCTCTATCCCCACTCTTATAGATAGGATGTTTGAAAACCTGGGGAAAGGTTCCTTTGGCGAAACAGAGAGAGAACAAATGATGTGAGACAGGGATGAGTTCTAATTTCGCATTTTTATAAATCTTGTGGGTATTTTATCAAAACCATAGGCGGAATCGGACTTAAGATTCATAATAATCATTTCAATCTCGGACAGATCTGGTTCAACAATACCAATCGAGTTTGTAACAGCGGGTAAAGAGTTTAATGATTCTTTGTAGTCATTTGTGGTCGGGGCCAGTGATATTTCCTCAGCAAGTGTTATGCCTACATTAATAAAATGGCTGTTAATTAAGTTCGCCGACTCTATAGCTGAACCTGCAATATTAATCGAATCTTCATTTTTTCATTTTGTCCAGTTTAAGTTTGTTATAGTTTTTATGATCTTCCATAAAAGTTTGTTATTATTTTTAGTTTTAAGTAATTGTTCCCTTTCGTATTGTCGTCTTAATTTTTTTAGCAGGTTGTTGCAATAGTTGCGATATCTCCTGTAGGTTATTTGTAAAATTGTGTTTGTTGAGTCCTGTTTTAGTTGTTTTTGAAGTTTGTTTCTGTTGTTAATGTATTTTAGCATACCGGGTGTAATCCAAGGTTTTAATAGTCTTTTATTGCGAGGTACATTGACGGTTTTAGTATTTTGTGTCAGAGATGTGGATATAACATTTACAATTTCCGAACTAAATCCTCCGGCTGATCAATTGACAACAGTTCAACGGCTTAATGTTCACGCAATGTAGCAAGTGCTCTCGGATAGTCAATAATGGTTTTCACATTGTAACATGATACCCGTTTTGTATTAGAATGAATATAAATTAGTGTCATTAGATGGTCTGTTATCATCATCATCATCATCATCATGAACTCGGCATTTTGCTCTGCAAGAAAAGATATGGAGTCTGTTATGGTCAATTTAATACTGCTATTGTGGCTGAGAGTTTAGTAGGGTCTATGTTAGCAATAACGTGGTCTATACAACTATTAACTCTTGTGTTATATCTATGTCCAGGCAATAGTCCATGGTTTGAAAGCATTTCTAGGTAGATGGTACCACGATAATCCATCGTTTCTTCCATAATGTTTATATTTATATCACCTATGATAAGAATATTTTTATCATATTTGTCATAGTTTAGAAGAGCGTCTAGAGAGCTCAGGAAATTATTAATGTTTTTATTTGACGGAGATCTATATATACACAATAAAATGCATTCCGGTAAGGTAACTTCAAGACAAGATGCCTCTGATATTGATATTTTTTTAACTTTATGTTCCAGGGAATTGTTAACATAAACAGCAACACCGTCACTTTTCGTGACTTTGAATGTGGTGCAATAGGCTAAGTAACCTGACCTAACGGGTATCGGTATATTGGGGTTTAACCTACATTCAGTAAGTACAATAATGTCAATGTTTTGTGAGAGTACAGTTAGGTTGGCACTTAAATAATCGGAATTCTTATAAATGCTTCTGATATTTTGGTTTGCTATAGAGTATGACGGTTTCAGAGGTGGTAAGTAGTCATGCAAACTATTGATGGAACACGAGAAACTCTTAATGTTTGTTAAGTTGTCTAATTCATGCATAATTTCCTGATTGTTTTTATCCATATTTGAAAATAATACAAGTAAGCGGTGTAGTTGAAAGGTTATACCTGTAACATTTAGTGTTTTGAAAAATATTATGGTGTTTTGCAATTGTTATACTAGTCAGAACTGTCACATACAATATTGTATAAACACTAAAACTGAATGCAAGATAAATTTTAGAGTAATAATAGCAATTAACTGTATTGGCATTGTACCACAAGTTCAATAGAATACTATGTTTTATATAACTATACATGGATTTAGTTTTTCTTACAGAGTAATGAACTGGATGACGTTCAAGGATTATTTTTTTGCTTGACTGTATGAGATAAAAGTACCGAACTTTATTTATTTTGTGGAAAGTCCTTTTAAATGGAGAAATACAAATGCAAGAATAACAAATTAAAACTAAATGTACAGTTACGTAGTCGGCTAGTCACTCATTCATCAGATTCTGGATTTGAGATTCACTGTGAACTTGTATTATAGGAGATTTTTCGTCTTTTCTCAGATATACACGACCGTATGAGGTCCAACAAAATTTATATCCTTTAGATTTTTTGAGGTCTCTTGCAAGAAAGAACAATTTAGATGCAATCGGAGTCAGATTTTCACTAATGAAGACGGGGTATCTGCATATTTGTTAATGCCCAAGTGTTTAGCAGCTAACTTATAAGATTTGTTGCGCATGTTGTATTCTTTAGCACTTCTTAGGATTTGATCTTTAGAAATGGTTGAATTGAGTTCGACAATTATTGTTTTTCTTTCCGTTGATCCTGTGGACTTGTAGATGTCTTTGATATCGCTTTTTGATAGGTTTAAGTCCAGGGTTTTAGTGAAGTTATTCACTAAGCCAATTAGCTCTTCTTTTGTTGTATGCGAATCAATAGGTACATTTTTATTTCAATGGAACTTTTTCGAGAGTTTCTCATTACATCCTCCTGCCGGTCCTCTATAATCGCTATATGTTCATTTTCTTTTTATTTCCAATTCCAGTTGTTCTATTTTATTTTTGAACTCGACATTTTGTTCTGCTTGAAAAGATATGGAGTTTTCTATACCCTTTTTAGCTGTTTGAATGTTGTTTAATTTTGGAAACAACTTTTGCAAATGTTCGTTTTGTCTTTCTGACCAGGTATTAAAGAGTTCTATGATTTCCTCGCGAAATTCTGAAAAGTCATTACTCCGTTTTCTCTTCATATGGGTGGTGATATAGCCATTTATGGATTCCTCATCTGCTGTGTTTAAATTAAGTTCCGACTGTGTCTTGTCTAATAGTTGTGAATCCATATTTAAGTTATGCGGCCCTTTTTGTTCGTAGTAAGTAACAAACCGGTCGTAGTCCTACCGTAGTGCAGTCGCCGCTACGCGATCGCCGTAGCAAATACACTACGGCAAGAGAGCGAGAGGAAAGATGTTGTCAGCTATGCGTATGCAGTGGTCATGTACATACAGCGCAGGGATCAGATTACTAGGCGGGCATACGGTTACAAGCAGTCGAAAGTGGGCACAGTACTATGTGACATTAGACAGGGGTAAGCACGATAGAAATAAAAGCTGGTCTCACCCACAGTGACTCCGCAAACGCGCTTGTTGTTTGGCTGTGTGAATAAGCTCCTTGCGGTTTCGTCGCTCCAATATTATCACCGAATTTAATTTAGATTTATGCTATTTCATTATTTAAAAATTCCACAAGAGGTTTAAATGCGACGACTACTCATTACCGAGGTTCGAGGGGAAGAGGAACTTATGGGGTCTGCCACAAGAAAATAAATTAAGACATGACTTAAATATCCAAATGAATAACGTAATATGCAATAATAATGTAAAACTGACATATAATTGTAATAATTATATATTTCAATTAATTGTTTTAAATAATTTAATTAAGAAGTTTTTGACAAGAGATAGGTATTACCTATCTAAGTATAGCTTAAGACTGGTAGCAAATACGCTATCTTATTATTTATATTTTAACTCAGCCAATGATTTGGCTACCTTGACACCTGCTTCTTTTGAGCAGGTCAATAATTTAACATTTGATTTGGAACCAGTTCCAAGTAATTTAAATTAGATAATAAGACAATAGAGGTAATCTCTAGCAAAGATAATTTAAATAGCTTAGAATGCAACCTACCAATACATAATTATGCAATTTCACAAAATAGCAATAATAAAAAGTGTATCAACCTGGTGCATCAAAATATACAAGGTATGTATATATTACTGAACATTGGTTGAAAGATTACAATTGCATATTTAATTTCAGTAGTCACCAGGTGGTCAGTTCGTTCAATAGAGATACTAAATTACGTGGTGGCTCCTTAATATTAGCTAATAAATCCTTATCATGTAAAGAACGTAAAGACATTGTAAGCCTCTCTGTTGAGCGTACTGTAGAAATGGCATGAGTTGAGCTTGAGCACCTTATCGTTGCCAGTGTTTATGTTCAAATTATGATATTTTTGAAAAGGTTATGGAAGAAGTTTTAGTTAAGCTTAATAAACAGAATAAATCTCTTGTAGTGTGTGGAGACTTTAATATCAATCTCCTGGAAACTTCTTCCATCAGTATAAAATTTTGCTCTTTGTTCAAATCCTATAATCTTGATAATTTATTCTTTGAATCTACACGTATTGCAGGGTGTAGTGCAAATTGTATTGTTAATATTTTTTCAGGTGTTGTACCAATCAACAAATCAATAATTCAAAAACTTAGTTCAGATCACTGTGGACAACTGGTTTCATTACCTTATATGCACAAAAAACAGGTAATTGAGAAGTGTGTTTGTTCCTATTAATACAAAACACCTGGAGAGATTTAGAAGTAATATGGTAAAAAACCTTCCACCACTTTCTCATAAGAACAATGCAGACTATTTATATGGAGAATTATTTACTCTTATAAGCAATGAATTTAAAAAAAAAACATTTACTTCTAAAACATTCTCCAGAAACAGTCGCAAGGCATTTAATGAGTGGGCGACAGTAAGAATTCATAAAAGCAGACGAAGGTTATATGACTTTTACCATGAAAGATCATATATAATCTTTCCGATGCTTTTAAAGAATATGTCAAAAATTATTCTAAATTATTTAAAAGAGTTTGCTCCACAGCCAAATTGTTACATATTAGCAACAAAATTAAGACGGCTAAGAATAAAATTAAAATGACGTGGAGTATAATTAACAACGAAACCGGTAAAGACAAACCTCGTAACTCAAACTATCAATTAAAAATTAACAATGAATTAACTAAATCAAATCAAGAAGTCGCAGCGGTGTTAGAGAAATATTTCACGGATATTCCTATCTTGACAACTGAGTCATTGAATACTTCTCCAACTGTCGCCGAGTCATTACTCAAACAGAATGTTAATACCTGTTTAAAATAATTTAGATTTGAAAAAGTACTATCGCAAGATGTTGTAAAATACTTCAAAACTATTGAAGTTAAGAAGACCACAGATTTGTCGCGGATTTCCGTTACAGTTATTGCGTCCATAATAGATTTAATTGCACCTCATCTTGCTATTATCTTTAATACTTGTATCGATTCTGGTGTGTTTCCTGATTTAATGAAGTGTAGTAAAGTAATATCTTTATTTAAATCTGGTGGATCCCGCTAATTATAGACCTATTTCTATACTACCAACTCTCAGTAAAATTTTTGAATAAATAATTTTGGATGAATTGTAAATTTTTTTTAATACTAATAAATTACTTCATAAAACCAATTTGGTTTTACAAGGGGTCGCTCAACGTCTGACGCCGGTGTTGAGCTTATGAAATATATTTTTAATACCTGGGAGAATTCACGAGGTGCCTTTGCTATTTTCTGTAATCTTTCCAAGGCTTTCGATTGTGTTAATTATAAGACATTAATCAGGAAACTACAACATTACGGTGTAAAAAAATTGGCGCTTAGACATATTACTTTATATTTAAGTAACAGAACTCAAGTCGTGATTAATGGTAAAGGTTCCTCCGGATCGGTAGTATCAGGACTCGATTCTTGGCCCATTCCTGTTCTTAATCTATATTAATGACTTACTTTATCTTGTAGGGGACAATCACGATATAGTATTATTTGCAGACGATGCCTCTTAAATTTTCAAACTCAAACGGCAGTCAATTAATTATGACGATGTAAATAATGCTCTATCGAAATTATTACATTGGTTTAACGCCAACAATTTGCTCTTAAGGCTTTAACTAGCCTGAATGACCTTGACGAAACGGCGATCGCAGTGATTTTAGCCGATGTCAACACCGTCTAGCAACTACGTTCTGTATTACTTATAAAAGTGCAAAGATTAATAGACTGCAGAGATGACAATTATATAATTGTCATCTTTGCAGTCTATTAAGTGTCTATTAAGTGACATACTGCCTGTTATGCTCACTGAGAATTATGACTTAACTTATCTTCACGCACAATCCCTGACGGGGTAGCCAGAGAGAACAGATCGCCAAGTGTCACGATCCTTACAAACCTCTTTCGCTTCTTTCAGATTCATTATCTTCTTCATGCATGCAAGTCTAGGTATCCGAGTACTTTTGACCCTACCCTCTTCGAGCAATTTGCTCACATGGTCTTCGAAAGTTAGTCTCGGTCTACCTCGACACCTTTTAATATTAACTTTCGCGCTATATATTTTCTTCACCATTCGGTCTTCACTCATTCGCTCATCGTGCCCAAACCACCAAAGCACGCCCTTATCAATTTTTGTGATAAGGTCATCTTTCAAACCTGCCATATTGCGAATCTCTTCGTTTCGCTTTCGGTCGGCCATGGTAACGCCGCACATTTTACGAAGAGATCGCATCTCCACTGCATTCAACTTACTTTTATGCTTCTTCTGGCATTCTTCTGAGAATTATGCATCTTCAATTACATTGTGCTGTAGCTGTGTCCGGTAGGCGTCACGAGCTATCAAGTGTTCAACTTTCAAGTACGTAAGAGTTTTTTATTTTATATGTTAAATCGTATTTATTTGTATCGTATTAGTAGATCTGGGTCAAAGCGTTCGCTGTAAATTTTCCCGGGTTTGATCCCCGACAGCACGAATGAAATTTGTAATTGCAATATTCGTCAACACACATTGTGGAAGCACGGCGGGCATTTCCTTGCCCTAAAACCCTCTCAGAAATAAAAAAAGAGTCCTGTGCCCAGTATACTTGTATAGCCTATTACTTTACTTTGTAGCAATATTTATATTCGTTTCAGATATAGAAGGGTACCTTATGCTGACAAAAATATCATGTGGAGGCGACGAAAACGTAAAACATCTTTGTACCTAGATAAAACGTTCGAAAGATTGTCAGTCATGTCATACGCCACATTTTCTATAGAGCGTAGAACATTGCAGATAGGGCAAAATAAAAAATATTCCAAAATATTATAGGAATTATTTATTAATAATATATAATAGGTATTTATAGTAAAAATAATGAACAAGCTGCAAGGTTCAACTAATAATGTTTTTTGTAAACACAATTGTAAAATTCCTGTTTTAATTTTTACCAATGATTAATTGATAAAACGTAGTCAAGATCACTTCGTATAAAATATATTTAACCTTCCAGCGGTCGCACACTTGCGTCGAACTTAAGCAGTCGCGCGCGGTCTGTGATTCCGCAACTTTAAGTGTCTTGTTTGGGAAAACAAATAAATATTTCGACTTATTGTATAACAGATGATTAAAAAGAGGTCTTATACATGTAAAATAAAATAAAAAACATATTATTTATCCATTATTTTTTATTTGTACTTAATAGAACAAAGGTCTATAAAAACTCAGATTCATTGTCTCTGGTTGAAAATCAACGTTATAAATCAACAAAAACAATACAAAATGAAATTGTCTTTTTTACTACTTACAACTTATAAAATTTACTATAATGATCTTAGAAATAAATCACATTCATTGTCAATGGCACTGTGTAATAAGAACTCTAAAATTACATTTATTTTTAGATGATTCTATGTATAATTCTAGTTATGATCTAAATTATAATAAAATAAAATAAAGGAAACACACCTAAAAGCTACTAATTATTATTTTAGCAAAACTGTAATAAACTATTGATCATTATTATCCATAATATCTACTTGAGATGAACATTCTCGGCATATAACAATCACATGTTATATGCCGAGAACTGTACTTTCTTCTGCGGTTCTTGTTCCTATCGCAATAGTAACAACGACGTGACGTTATCGTCATCGCTGTCACTAAGCTCAGCATCCGATTGAACATACTCATCGTGTGTTGGCAAAATTTCTACTGGGTTGTCTTCTTGGTCCGAAACGTCATCAAATACCTCATCTTCTGATTCCACCTCCTATAGCATGCGAGGTATTCGACGTTCTAAATCTTCGTAATTCATTGTCCATAACTAAAAGTACATTTTTTTAAATTATACTTTTATAATATTATAATATAAAACATAAAAAGTAATAATAAGATGAAACAAAAAAAAACAAAAAAACATGAAATGTTTACCCCGGTTTCGCTTTAATTGCACTGGATTGTTGTGGAACACAATCGGTCGCGCGCGGAATCTGAGACCGCAAACACATATAAGAAAACACGTGTGCATGCGACGAATGTCAAAGGGCTACCTAGGGGTGCTACCTCACCTTCCTGAGGATATCACGGAAGCACAAGCGTCTATTGTTTATAGTTTTAGTAAATTGACTAAAATAAGTTCCTTGCGGACGCAGAGACCGCGCGCGACCGTTGGAAGGTTAATTAAAATTGACACATGACCTATTTGGCCTTCTACTTACAACTCGGCGGAAATTTGAAAAGAAGATTTTGTCTTTTCACACAAGTATTGTTTACAACTGGCGTGGTTTCGAAAAGCGTGATTAAGTGTCAGCGGTATATAATCAATTAAATACTGAACTTTTTTGAAATTTATTTTTCTGTTTATTTTTGTTATATCTTCTTAAAAACTGACGCCATCTCACTATTTTATTATTTGTTTTTTTTTTGTAACGCATAAGGATAAGTTAGACTAAGTTAGATTAACTTGGATAAGTTTATAATTTTTTTAATTTTATCACAAAATTTCCGCAATAAATTATTATATTTTCTACAGTGATTCTCTCCTCTTAGTTTCGACGTGACTGTAGGATGTTATAGTGAGTCACCGTCAGTTACTAAGCGGCCATAAATCATTATATGTATGTATAGACAAACATATATACATTTTTTGATTTTAATATTTGTTTTTTTTTGAATTTTGATTGATTTTTTGAAACCTGGTAAAATTATTTTTTTCCATATCAATTGACGGGCCTGAGTATAATGCCAGTTATGCTCTTTGGATGAAGTTATTTTTTATTTTATGCTCAATTGCAGACAAAACAATATTGATTGCGCATTTCTAAAACAAAATTTTACCTCTTCTCCTTCTAATAATAGCTCCTGCACCTAACACGGCGAAATAGTTATTATTATCTATAAGACCATTTTCGGAAACAGTTTTTGTTAACAGTTATGAGTGTAACATTTTATCAGCTGCTTTGTTAATAGTGCCTTGAGTAACACTTTGCCGGTTTCTGTACAGAAAATGATGCTGGCTTTGCAAATATGGATGGCCGCTACCATTGAATATAATACCCGCTGTTACACTTATTTACATAGAAACTTTAATTATCATTTGCGTAAAATTCTAAATAGCACCTTTTACACAAGAAAGTAAACTTTTAGATCAGTCCATCTTGTTTTTCAATAATTAAAAAGTAAAACAAACCAATAGGTCCGTGATTTAAAATTTCTTGCAACTTTTTATAGAAAAGCATGACCTTATCATAATATAAAAGTCAATCATTTAGCCATGTGATAAAACTTTTAAGTGTGCCAGTCAAACATTAATGATGATATTCGGGTCATTATACTGGAAATAGTCTTTTAAATATTTTGTAGTACAATTGATAATCTTCAGTATGATTGACCGTGTATATGACTTTTATAAGTCTATGTTATTTTTGATGAAAATTATTATTGCAGATAAAAGACCTTTCACATTTATTTTAGTCTCGAATTAAATTAATCAAAAGGAAAATAATAACTTTGGCTCTTTATAACTGATCTTTAAATGTAAAACACTGACTTGAAATTATATAATTATTGGCATTTTTTTAATTCATTGAACTTTTTTAAGATTTTGTTGAAACTCTACTGGTAAAAAAAAAAACAAATATATATATTATAGTTCTTGATGAAAATAATGTATGCTCGTTACATCGCATCCCATCAAGAATTTCTAATGTAATTCTTGGTGTAAAGCTAAGACGTGATAATAACTGTAAACAATAGAATAACAAAATAAAGAAAAAATTTACATTTACATACACAACATTTGCAAAAATACTTGCTTTATAACCTAATAAATATTATTTGACCGTAATAAAATAAAACAAGGTAGTCTTCGGCAAGAAAGTAAAAATAAATATTTTCGATTATTTTTGCAATATTTAACAGCCGGATTAGCGCGCGATTCTGATCCATCTAAAGATGCTAAATTTCAGCAAGCACTGTCAAATTCAATAGGAGTGACAGAAAAAAACGGTTCTTGATATAGAAGGGTAAATAAATTATTTAATCTATAAAGTAAAATCACTTTATTAAAAATGAAAATAGTCCAATAGCTTTATTAACATGAGACACATAATTGTACGAGTGCTTACAATACTTAACATTATTTTACTGAAATCTCAGAAAGTTTTTTTTTAATAGAATAAGGGTGACAAACGAGCACACAGTCCGCCTGATGGTACCCTTACCATTTAGATGTGTATGGGCCGTAGCAAAGTGGTTGCATACTATTTTTTTATAGGCTAAGGTTGACAAACGAGCACACAGTCCACCTGATGGTAAGTGGTTGCTGCAGCCCATAGACATCTACATCTATTCTCGATTACGTATCAAAATGTAGATGCGTTGTCACCCGTGAGGACTAAGAGGTATTGCCTCGTTTCCACTAAAAAGGTTTTCCGGTTCACTACACTCACCATACGAAACACAGCAGGGTTAAACTGCTATTTTACATGTTATGCCGTGGCCCTTACGCGTCAAGCCGACCCATTCGTGCTACAACTATACCTACTACTAATATAGCTACAGCATGGCTCTACCACGTAAGAAAAAATTGACGTTGAAAATTTAAGTATTTTTAGAAGCAACTTTGCAATTATTTTCTATTGAGTTAATTTTTGTGGAATCGTGTTTTGCAAACCGCCACTTGAAATACGTACAATTTTTTTTCGATCATCATCATCATCATTACAGCCCTTCACAAGTCCACTGCTGAACATAGGCCTCTCCCAAAGAATGCCACAAAACACGGTCCTGAGCCACCTGCATCCATCGACTTCCTGCATGTCTTACCAGGTCGTCACTCCATCTCTTGGGGGGACGCCCTACACTTCGCCTACCGGTACGAGGCTGCCACTCGAGAACCTTTCTTCCCCATCGGTTGTCGGTTCTTCGAGCTATATGGCCGGCCCACTGCCACTTCAGCTTACTAATCCGTTGGGCTATGTCGGTCACTCTGGTTCTACTGCGGATATCCTCATTCCTAAGTTTATCACGCAGAGAAACTCCGAGCATAGCCCTCTCCATAGCTCGCTGAGCGACCTTGAGCTTCCTCATACGGCCAGCAGTGAAGGACCACGTCTCAGTTCCGTAAGTCATCACTGGCAACACGCACTGGTTGTACAATTTCGTTTTAAGGTTTTGAGGTATGTCTGACGAGAAGATGTGTCGTAGCTTCCCGAACGCTGCCCAGCCGAATTGAATCCGTCGATTGACCTCTCGGTCGAAGTTGGACTTACCCAGTCGGACTATTTGTCCCAGGTAAACATACTCGTCAACAACTTCGAGCTTAGTGCTCCCAACAACTACCGGCATAGGTGTGACATGGACATTAAACATGATCTTTGTTTTGTCCATGTTCATCTTAAGACCTATCAGTTGGGAAACACTATTGAGGTCATTGAGCATAGTGCTTAGGTCCTCCAGCGATTCTGCCATAAGGACTATATCGTCGGCAAATCGAAGGTGAGGGATGTACTCGCCATTGATGTTGATACCGTATCCTTTCCAGTCTAGAAGCTTGAAAACGTCTTCCAATGCAGCGGTGAAGAGTTTCGGGGATATGACGTCACCCTGTCTTACACCTCTCTGCAATTGGATAGGTTTCGTACTCTGGTTCTGTACTCGGATAGCCATCGTAGCCCTACTGTACAAGCACTTCAACACTTCGATATACCGACAGTCAACTTGGCACCGCTGAAGGGACTGCAGCACCGCCCAAATTTCGACGGAATCAAAGGCTTTCTCATAGTCCACATACGCCAGACGTAGTGGCAAATTGTACTCTTCGGACTTCTGTACAACTTGCCGAAGGGTATGTATGTGGTCTATGGTGCTAAAGCCCTTTCGGAAACCGGCTTGTTCGGGAGGCTGGAAGTCGTCAAGTCTGCGCGCGAGACGATTCGTAATGACTCTCGAAAACAGCACGTAGACGCGGCTCAGAAGGGAAATCGGTCTGTAGTTCTTCAAGAGAGCGTTGTCACCTTTCTTGAAGAACAAGACCACCGCACTTCTGCTCCACGCCTCCGGTGTAATGCCACCATGGAGGACGGAATTAAAGAGCTTCTGAAGGACTTCAAGTACCGGTCTTCCACCCGCTTTCAGAAGCTCCGCTGTAATTCCATCCTCGCCTGGGGCCTTACCGTTTTTAAGGTGCTGGAGAGCCATCCTAATCTCGCTCAGACTGACATCCGGGATATCTTCGGAATAGTGTCGGATGAGACTCGCTCTTGGATCGTAACTCACACTTGCGTGTGGCTCCAACGATGATGTGTACAGCTGCCCATAGAACCTCTCAATCTCACTCAAAATCTCAGGTGTCCCGGAAACGATGCTGCCACATTCTGTCTTCAGCTTTGACAGTTGGCTCTTTCTGGCAGACAGATCTCTGGCAAAGACTTTGGAGCCTTGGTTCCGCTCGATCGCTTCTTCAATACGAGCTGTATTGAAGTTGCGTAAGTCCCGCCGCATGCCTTTGGAGATCTGTCTGTTCAGATGCCTGTATGCTGTCAAGTCTGTTGAAGAATGTAGCCTCATCTCCCGTCTAACAGCCATGAGATTAAGAGTGTGATCGGAGAGTTTTTGTGTTCTTCTGCGGCGGGTCTTGCAGAACTTTTTAACGGTGGTAGAGCCCTGCAGCAGTTTTTGGCTGTTGCACGTATGGGCCGGCTCGAGCCGGGTCGGTACCACGACCTCACAGAATACCGGCGTGAAGTAGAGGCTCTGCTTCTGCGTTTCGTCTGGTGAGTGCAGGTGGCCGGAGGCCCAATTCCCCCCCCCCCCCCCCCCCCCATCAACATGGTAGCGGAATTAGACAATAGACTACCCCAGGAGGGTACCAGTACCCCTGGAGAATCCCTCGCTGAGCATCCACGACCATGTTATTCCAATCCTGAGCGTGGGTGCTCAGGCTGCCCCGCGTATTCTGGGGGGGGCAAAATTCCGCTCAAAAACAAAACTGCTCGGGGCAAGCTGAGCAACAATACCAAGGCGACCCCTGCCACGCTATCCGTGAATTTCTGCAACATCAGGGGACTTCACTCTAACCTAAACGCCGTCCACTACCATCTCGAGACGGCGAAGCCGGCCTTGCTCTTTTTGACCGAGACGCAGGTTTCCTCTCCGACTGATATTTCGTATCTCTCCTACCCGGGGTACAAATTGGAGCACTCCTTTGTGCCTCGGGCTGGAGTTTGCGTGTATGTTAGAGAGGACATCTGTTCTCGACGCCTCGGCAGTCTTGAAGGTTCGGACCTGTCCATCCTTTGGCTACGCGTAGACAGCGACGACCATCCGCGCGTCTACGGGTGCCTCTATAGGTCCCATAGCGGTAATGCCGAAACAGACCGACTCATCGACCACGTCCAAATGGCTACAGATTCCTTGCTACAACAGGTCCCATCCGCAGAGATCGTGATCCTTGGCGATTTTAACGCCCACCATGCCGAATGGCTCGGTTCACGTTTAACCGATCATGCGGGGAGATCTGTTTATGACTTTGCCTTGGCATATGGTCTGACACAACTGGTTACTTCGCCTACGCGGATTCCAGATGTGGAGGATCATACACCTTCCCTGTTGGACCTTCTGCTGACCTCTCATCCGGACGGATATCAGGTTTCCGTCGATGCCCCTCTCGGCTCTTCGGACCATTGTCTGATCCGGAGTATGGTGCCACTCACGCTCCCTTCGCGGTTGCGTTCTGCAGGTTGCCGCCGTGTTTGGCATTACAGGTCGGCGGATTGGGACGGAATGCGGTCTTTCTTTGCATCCTACCCATGGGGGCGGGTTTGCTTCTCGCCGGATGATCCCAGTGCTGTTGCTGACTCTGTCACTGATGTGGTGCTACAGGGAATGGAACTATTTATTCCATCATCTGTGGTACCCATCGGAGGCAGATCTCAGCCTTGGTTTGGTCGCTCCTGTAAGACTGCATTGCGCAGTAAGCAGGAGTGTTATCAAGCCTGGGCTGCGGCTTCGGTGACTCGGGATGTAAACACCAGCACACTTAAAAAGAAGTATAACTTCGCCTCCAGGTCCTTCAAAAGAGTTATTGCCAAGGCAAAGTCAGAGCACATAGGCAGAATTGGCGAGAAACTAGTTCGCCTTCCTTCGGGAACCCGTGCATTCTGGTCTCTCGCCAAGGCTGTCCAAGGGAATTTCTGTAAGCCATCACTACCATCTCTGCACAGGGAGGACGACTCACTGGCCCAAGACGCAAAAGACAAAGCCGACCTTTTAGGCTCCCTTTTTGCGTCCAACTCGACTCTTGATGACGGGGGGAAAATACCGCCGACCATCCCGCGGTGTGAGTGCTCCATGCCGGATGTGCTATTCTCACAGCGCTCAGTTCGCAAAGCACTTCTCTCCCTGGACATCCAGAAGTCGAGTGGGCCTGACGGAATCCCCCCAATTGTGCTGAGGACGTGTGCTCCGGAGTTGGCACCGGTCCTAACGCGTCTTTTCCGGTACTCCTACTCCCAAGGCGTAGTCCCGAATTCATGGAAGACAGCTTTTGTCCACCCGATCCCTAAAAAAGGCGACCGCTCAGACCCGTCCAACTATAGGCCTATCGCGATCACCTCCTTGTTCTCCAAAATAATGGAATCCATTATTAACTGCCAGCTCATCCGGTACCTTGAGGATCACCAGCTGATTAGTGACCGCCAATACGGTTTTCGTCGGGGTCGATCAGCTGGTGATCTTCTGGTCTACCTGACCCATAGATGGGCGAAGGCAGTAGAGTCCAAGGGGGAGGCGTTGGCCGTTAGTCTGGACATTGCGAAGGCCTTTGATCGGGTTTGGCACAAAGCGCTTCTTTCGAAGCTACCTTCCTATGGGCTTCCCGAGAAATTGTGCAATTGGATCACCAGCTTTCTTGCAGATCGGAGCATCAAGGTCGTTGTAGACGGTGCATGTTCTGACTACAAGCCTATTAACGCTGGTGTTCCACAAGGCTGTGTGCTATCACCAACGCTGTTTCTTCTGCATATCAATGATATGTTGCTAACTGGTAACATTCATTGCTATGCGGATGACAGCACTGGTGATGCTCTATACACCGGCCGGGCCAATATTTCTCGGGAAAACGTCGCCGAGTACCGGAACAAACTTGTGTCTGAAGTCGAGTCTTTGCTGGACAAAGTCTCGGATTGGGGGCGACTAAATCTAGTCCAGTTTAATCCTCAGAAGACACAAGTTTGCGCGTTTACCGCTAAAAAGAACCCCTTTGTCGTATCTCCTCAGTTTCAAGGCACTCCCCTTCTTGCCTCAGCCAGTAAGCTTGGCGTGCTCAGCAGAGCGGGACAGTATTTCATGCCGGCACACCGCCTGCAACTTTACAAGGCGCAGGTTCGGCCTCACATGGAATACTGTTCCCATCTCTGGGCAGGGGCTCCCCAGTGCCAGCTCCTTCCACTTGACCGCATCCAGCGCAGAGCGGCTCGAATCGTCGACGACCGAGCCCTTTCCGATCGGCTCGATTCATTGGCACTGCGAAGAGATGTTGCATCCCTTTGCATTTTCTTTCGCATCTACCATGGGGAGTGCTCTGAGGAATTGTTCGGATTAATCCCAGCCGCCAAATTTCACGAACGCACATCGCGGCAGAACTCCCGATACCATCCTCACCATCTGGATGATTGGCGGTCCACCACTGTGCGATTTAGAAGATGTTTTCTTCCTCGCACAACTTCCTTGTGGAATAGTTTACCACCAGGGATTTTTCCGGACCGATACGACTTAGGGACCTTCAAGAAAAGAGCCTACTCCTTTTTAAAAGGCCGGCAACGCATCTGCAATTCCCCTGGTGTTGCGGTTGTTCATGGGCGGCGGTAGTCACTTACCATCAGGTGAGCCGCTTGCTCGTTTGCCCCCTCGCCTATAAAAAAAAAAAAAAAAAAAAAAACTTAGCTCCGACCGCATGGACAGTTTCCACGAGCTTGTCATTCATATCGTCCACTTCATTGCAGTCTTCCAGGCACTGAAAACGGTTTTGTAACTCGAGCTGAAAGGTTTCGGGACTTTGGAACAGAGCACGAGGGGGACGGAGCGTTGACTTCATTAGACGAGACCTCTCCAACTTAACGTTTAGGTTCAGTGTGCCTCTAACCATTCGGTGATCGCTACCAGTTTTCACCCTCGCGATCACGGAGACATCACTGAACAGTTGTCGTCTGGTCGTCATAATGAAGTCAATCTCATTTTTTGAGGAACCGTCGGGGCTCGACCAGGTCCACTTCCTGTGGGGCCGCTTCTGGAAGAAAGAGTTCATCATAAAGAGTCCCTCTTTCTCCATGAAGTCGGCCAGCTGCTGGCCCCTTGGGTTACGTCGCCCTATTCCAAATTTCCCTACTTTCAGCTCACCGGTCTCTCTTGTGCCTAGTTTTGCATTGAAGTCTCCCATTAACACCGTATATTGGGTTTTGGAGGAATGCATGGCTCTAGAGATATCCTCATACATTTCCTCCACCTCCTCATCGGGGAGTGCCGAGGTTGGTGCGTAAACCTGTATGACCTTCAGCGAATACCGTTTGGTGATTCTGAGTATAAGGTACGCAACCCTCGTCGACACACTCCCGATCTTTACAACGTTGTTAACGAGAGACTTGTGGACGATAAATCCGACACCTCCTTGGGACAGATGGTCGCCCTCCCGGTGATAGAGCAAGTTGCCGGATTCGAGGATTACCGTGTCCTCCCCCTCTCTTCGGACTTCGGATAATCCTATAATATGCCAGCGCAACTTGTCTATCTCTTCTTCCAGCTCCACGATCTTCTCGTCAGTCCTCAGGGTGCGTGCGTTGTACGTTGCCAGGTCGAGTCGTCTAAGGTGGCAACCGAACCTCCACCGGAGATTCTTAGCACCCCCTGCCCCGCCGTTACCATGGTCGCCACCGTAGCCAGGAATAGCGGGGCCGCCGGGGACTGGGGGCCGTTTTTTTGTTACTGTCATTCATAGGGGGTATTTGCCATAGTTGCCACGCTTGGCGAGCGGGTTGGCAACCGCAGTTTTTTTATTGTAATTTGGCTATTATCAGGAAGATGCTGCTGCCCATCTCCTGCCTGTTTCCCTTTGTCGCCTTTTACGACACCCACGGGAGGATATGGGGTAGTGGATATTCTTGACCGCCACTACACGGCAATGGCAAAATTTTTTTCGATAATGACGTGAAATTACAAAACGGTCCCCATGCATATCAATGTGGCTCTATTCAGCCTCTTAATATGAACATACCTCGGGATACAGAGATTTTAAAAGTTTTCATGCGTAGATAATGGAAGATATAATATTATATTATTACAGTCCCGTGTGAGGCAACCTTTATACTTATATTTCTTTCCTTTATACTTATATTCTCATCATATTTTTATGGTTGGTTAGAAAAATTATAGCTAAATGCAAACTTTCACAGGGTAAATTTTTTTTTACTATTTTTACCCACCAAGTAGTAAAGCAACTACAATCCCATCGGTAAGTGGTTATGTAGTCTAAGATGGTGAATTGCATTGACTTAACAAAAACCTATTCACTCTCGCCTAATAGTATTATTTGCGACCTATTCGTGTGTGTGTGTGTGTGTGTGTGTGTGTGTGTGTGTGTGTGTGTGTGTGTGTGTGTGTGTGTGTGTGTGTGTGTGTGTGTGTGTGTATGTGTGTGTATGTGAATACGTGAAGAGGAATAAAGGTTGAGTACTAATTCGCTTACCTGTACGAGGTTGCCACTCGAGGACCTTTCTTCCTATTTTTTATCTGTTTTCCAAGTTATATAGCCAGCCCATTGCCATTTCACTGTAATATTCCGTTAGGCTATGTCAGTTACTCTAGTTCTAATGCAAATATCTTCATTTCTAACTTTATCACGTAGAGAAACCCCTCTCCAATTTAAAATTTTTACATTTTTTAGATGATAGTGTCTAACATAAAAAAGAAAACCATAAACCCAAGAATGTCTTTATATAGTTATTTATACTTAGGTAAGCACCATTCTTTTATTTATTTAAATTGTTTGATTTAATTTGATAACAGTGTACCTAAATGTCTTTATCTTTATTTCTTTCCCCAATAATATTTTATAAAGTCATACTCATAAAAACAGCGTTTTATTGTAATACATAATTATAAAATTCAGTATCAACTAATTAATAAAAATATGCAATAATAAAATTACATAGGTATGAAAACTATCGAAATCTAAGTAACAAGACCATGTTCGTCGTTCCACATCTAAATTATATAAAAATGCATTTTTCAATTTCACTAATCAACGTCGCCTCGAAAATTTTTTCTTCTTTGGGCACTTTAAAAATTCATTTATTTAGAAAATAATATTTACAGTTACCAGTGTACAGATATTAACTAAATTAAGTATTTCTAGTCATAAAAATATTTATAATTGAGTATAAACTTTTAAAAAACTAATATATATTTGAACGAAGTCGCTCTAACACCGACGTGCGGTCCACCCTCGATGATGTCCGAAAACGGACTGTGACAGAGCTTACATGGCGACGGAGCATGCGCGCTCACGTAAATATATTCAATTTCAGGGAAAAATGATATATTCTCTTATAAAACGGGTAATAAAAATAAAACTCTCAATTAAAAGTATTAATATTTTTAAGACCTTTTTTTTTAGTGTAGGAACTATTTAAAAAGTTTGTGCCGTTTTGGAGAAATTTTGCAAAATATGACAAAGATAGGTACTCTTTGGGGATTTTTTTTCTAATAAGGGGTTGACAAAAATACAATTTTGTTAAATTAAAAACATTTACCAAATCCTCTTCTGTTACCCTGTATTTTTTTTTTGTTAATTAAATTAACAGTTATTGAGATTATTTTACTTAAATATCCAAGATTTAGGCATTTCAACGACTGTTAAGGCCTTAAACGGCAATAAGACAAAATGTATTAAATTTACAATATCTAATGTTAAACATTCGAAAACCGATTTGCTCTTAAATGGGGAGGAGTTGAGTCTTGAGGATACCACTGTTTTTCTTGGTATTACAATTGACGCGAAACTTCAATGGGGCCCTCATATATCTAAATTAGCAGACTTAGTTCTGCAGCATGTAAGAAAGATTAGAAGTCTCACAAATGTTGAGACAGCTAGGTATTTCAGTTACTTTCATAGCGTAATGTCTTATGGAATTTTGCTATGGGGTAATGCGACTGATATTGAAGCTATATTTGTTTTGCAAAAGAGAGTCGTACGGGCGATTTATAACCAAAATTGTAAAGAGTCCCTCAGAGAAAAATTTAAAGAAATAAACATATTAACTTTGGCATCGCAACATATTTATGAGAATGTAATGTATGTGCATAAAAACATAAATAGCTTTAATAAGAATAAGGATGTGCATACTTTAAACACTAGAAACAAACATAAGCTTGTAATGCCAGTTACTAGACTCCACAGAATCATTAATTCATTTATGGAGCAATGTATACGCTTTTACAACAAAATCCCAGAACATATTAATTTTCATTTTAATTTTATATTTTTATATATCTTGTATTTAAAAATGAACTATGAACAAAAACTAGGATGTATATCAGTACTGCATTCTAAGATTCGATATTATTTGATTTATATTTTATAAGACACATATCATTTTGGCCGTGAAACTTCTTTTATTCTACATGGATAATATATTATTATTTGAGGATATTGACACTTCGGGTGATATCAAATGTACCTACGTTGATGATCCAACCAATTGTAATAGTTATTTGGACCTAACTGAAAAAGGCGATTGCCTTTTTCAGTTAGGTCCAAAATTTCAATCCTATGTGTAAATATACGCAGTATAAATTGTAACTTGGATAGGTTCTTAGTGTTTTTATCTCAGGCATATTTAACACGAGAAGCAACTAATAACAATAGTCCTAAAAACTCCATGCTACTATTACCAACTGACCCAGTAGAAGTAAGATGCGTGACATTGAATCTTAAGAATAATAATGCTGCATGTCATGATGAAATTCCTACGAGAATGTTAAAAATGTTTCTTAGTATTCTAGCGGAGCCAATATCGCATGTATGTAATCTTAGTTTCTCGTCAGGAGTTTTCCCTGAGATATTTAAGAAAGCCACTGTGTCGCCTATTCATGAGGCAGGTGATAAAACCCTTGTTTGTAACTACCGACCTATAGCTTTATTAAGTGTCATATCCAAAATTGTAGAAAAGATTGTTAACAAGAGGCTAATTGGTTATCTAGAATCCAATGAGTTACATCTCCCAATCAATTTAGCTTTAGAACCGGTAAGTCAACGGAAGACTGTATACTAAACGTGACCTCACAAGTAAATAAGTACGTAGATGAGGGTGACAGATGTGTAGGTGTTTTTATTGACCTACAAAAGGCCTTTGACACATTGTCAACATCGATTCTTTTGCGGAGGTTGGAGAACTTGGGTATAAGAGGTACTGCACTGCAATGGTTTCAAAGTTATTTATGTGACAGAAAGCAGTGCGTTAGAGTGGATGGATATTCCAGTAATGACATGCGATTTACATACGGTGTCCCACAGGGCAGTACTCTCAGACCGACATTATTTTTAACTTACGTAAATGACATGAGTAAAATTGAATGAAACGCCGGCAATATAACTATGTATGCTGACGACACCGTAATAATATTTTGTATATATGAGAAACCACGTTATTTTATAATATTAAACAATATTATCTACGTATATTTATGCAAATAGAATAGTATATTTAAAATAATAATCCTTATGAGCTCGAAAATAAATTGAGTGGTAATTTACGTTATATAACAGTTAATCTCTTGCAGCGGTCATAAATTTTACCATAAAATATTTTACTTTCAATAACTTCCATACTCGAAGAAAAATCCGATTTTACGCTCAATTACTAACTTAAATATTGCATTAAACTGATGCAGTTTCTTAAAACTATTCTCATTTTTTATAGTATTAATAATGTTTTATTTTTAATGGGCGCGGATATTTCTTCTTCGACAAAATATCCAATTTTAAACTCTTTTGTCGATGTATTTGCAGGTGGTAAAGGAGGTAAACCAGAACGTGGTAAGTAAATAGTAATCATATTATAATTTATTTAGAAAAGAGGTCTTATATTACATTTCTGTATTGGATAATTATTATTTTAGGAACAATGCGTTCAACTTGCTGGGCGAGAGGCGGCATTTGTGTCGAAATAAGACACTGTCCTCAAATGATATTTGATGCAATGGTTCCTGGATGCAACCGTAATTATAGAGTTTGTTGCAAGGTTCGTTCTCCTACTGTGGGTATATCCAGAAAAAACATATTTATGCCCATAGACGGTTCTAACATGTTAAATTTAGAAGATTCTGTGATAACTGCAAAAGCTATAAAAAATTATAACTTCTTGCGTAACTTGATGGTTTTAAATGATATTAAAAAATTACATAAATAAAATATTTGACCTTTGTTATAAAAATGTAGTGATAATTTTCTATATCGATAATTTTAATAAAATTTTTCTTCTATAAAATATATGACTAGAACTAACTTGAATTATAAATGCATTTATTTACAATTCCTGTTCATGCATATCTTTGCAGGAGCTGTAGATCCTGGGCTTCAACGGCACAATTTTTATTTGTTTACGTAAAATTAGTTTACAAGTAACATAGGCTAGATGCTTAATGCTTATGTTACTTCTATGAAATAGAGACGACTTTTTTTAAAGAATAAGAGTAACAAACGAGCACGTAGTCCACCTGATGTTCCACCTGAATTAGAAGCTGTCCATAGTCACCGACATCTATCCTCGATTAAGAATTATAATGTAGATGCGTTGTCATCCCTAATGACTAAGGTAGAATGCAAGTTATAAGAGTCTCCAGTTCTCTTCACTCCCCATGTGATACACAGCAGCAATATTTTCTCGTTGGTATTCTGTGAGAGCGTTACACTTCCCCGGTCAAGCCGTCTCACTCGTACAATAACCATAATATAGTTGCATTGTGTACAAAAACCTGTTAAAGTTATCCTTACATAATATCATTGATTTACTATTACTAAATTTAATCAAAATATGAAATTATTATTGGCCAAAATCTGGTAAGGCTCTATCTACATATTCACTTTTGCTGTCTTTTATCTTATACTAAAAAAGTAAATTAAGAAAATAAGTAATTAAACCAGACATCTATGTATACTAATAGACTGGCAATTCAGAACAAAAACTGTGTCACAGCTGTAGATGATGCGAGGGCGGGCGCGGGCGGGTAGACGACACGGTAAATATGCCATGCAGTTGTATTTCGAAAGTTATTATTTATCTCAAATAAACTCCTAATTGCGTTGACATAGTACACACATAAACAATGACAGCATTTTCTTAGTCTAACATTAAACGAAATAAGTGTTAGATTGTCGAAAACAACGTTCGCGGCTTTTAAAACAGAGAACTAGTTTTCTAGCCCGCTCGCAGTCGATTTAAGGAGTTACGGAGAATTGACCGTAACTTAGTGAGCAAAGTGACCGCAAAGTATAACGTTGTTTTAAATAAGAATTTTGTAAGTAAATACTTATAATTTTGTAAGTAAATACTTAATAATCAACTTTTAATAAAAAGTAAAAACCGACTTGAAGCTACTAAAAAAATAAAATGATTTAACCTTCTGAATTTGTTGCTTAGAAAAAGAATGTGTAACTTTTTTATTGTTTTATTGTTTTGAAGCTTTTTATTTTTTATTAAAAGTTAGTTTCTTCCCCCTTTTAAATGGACTAAGTAATTTCATAATTGCAATGTCATCTGAACAGTTACATTAAAATTAATACGAATCATTTTTAATTAACTGAATTTATTGAAATTAATAAAATATCATCAAAATCGCAAATTGTATCCCTTTAGTTAATTTTTATTTTCGAGAATAAATATTCAGGCCTTTAGAAAGTCTATAAAATAGTTAAATAATTTCAGTCTTCAATTTCTTTATGTCTCTTCAATTCAGTTCATATCCCGATAGTTACTTACATGTCGAAATCTTTGTTTTCATTCGAAAAGGAAACAGGCGTAAAGTAAGGCGTCTTCGTAAAAATCTTATAAAAAAACTTTCATAAGTCTTTCCTCAACGTCGAGATGAAGTCGTGACGTCGTCATTTTTGTTTATTGTTAAATTATAAATACAAATCGTTTAAATCGGTATTCTATATTATTTCTTATTACTTTAGGTATCATGCCATTCACATGCAAGTCTTCATGTGGTAAAAGCATGATGGGGAAAATGTTCAAACTGTTCTTCTGCTTAATGTAATGTAAAAACAAACTCAATTTATCCATATTTGTAACCACAATTACTATACATTTTTTATAGAATAAGGGTGATAAACGAGTACACTATATATCTGAAGTTAAGTGGATGCTGTGGCCCACAGGCATCTACATTTATCCTCAATTAAGAATCCTAATTTAGATGCGTTGTTACCTCTGAGGACTGAGATGGAATGTCTCTTTTGCAGTAAAAAGGGTCTCCTGTCGAGCCGACTCATTCGTGCTGCAACCACAATATAGCTGCAGCATGACTCTACCATGTAAAGAATTATATACGTATTAAAAAAATTACAAATTAAAAACTAAAAAATAAACTTACATATTGAATTTCCTTTTAAAAAAGGCTTAATTTGATATATAAAAGGTATAGGAAGCTGCACAGATAAAGAAAATAATTATTTCTGAGCGCCATGCGATGTAGCGCTCGGCGTTATTGTAAGAAATACGATTCTGGGAAAAAATTTACATAATTCCAAACATCAAACAAATTAACATGATAAAAATAGCATAGTAGAATAATTTATACATTTGTCTTTGCATTATACTGACGAATGTTTTTCCCTACGATTACAATCTGGGTGTAACCCATATAGGCCTTCCGTACCTATGTGGTACGGTAAGTTTGTAAAAATATTTTGATGTACCCACAAATTATTAACTATTTTTGGTTAGTTGTGACGGATAACTCAGAGTATTAGTTTTCTATCAACAATATAAAATACAAATTTTGTGCAAGTTATCTTGAGTTTATATTATAATTATTTGACAGAAACGAAAAAAATACAATTTACAATGTCTTCAAGAAGCTAAGTTTCATGGGAGTTCAGTAGGGATTTTGTTAGTCAGTGGCTATTGCCAAGTGAACAGAAGAAGAATGTATTGGGAAAATGCATCTGATTGAAGAAATAGTTTGATTTCTTCAGCCTTGTCTCGAGATAGATTTACACGAATTTACTCTAACATTCATGTTGCTGATAATCTAAACTTAGATGTATCTTATAAATTTGTAAAAGTTCGTCCTTCAATAAAAGTTTTAGCTGCGAAGTTTCTTGAGCACTGTCCACAAAAGGAGAATCATAGTATCGATGAGGCTATGGTATCATATTTTGATGATCACGGCTGCAAATAGTTTATTAGAGGCAGGCCTATAAGATATGGATACAAATTATGCGTTGGTGTAACATCATTGCGTGCTTTGAGCAATACCGAGGTACTTCTACATTTACGAATGCCCAATATTCCCAGCTCGGTCTTGGTGCAAGTGTGGTTTTTGTCTTATGCAGATCAACTAGCAACATAAGGCTATGAAAAAAAAATACCATCTCTGCATAGACTACTTTTTTACCGGTTTTCCTTTGGTTCATGAACTCACTAAAAGGCAATTTCGTGTAACTGGTACTATTAGAGAAAATAAATCTGAAAAGTGCCTTATATTGGGTAACAAGGAAGCAAAGACCGAAGAAAGAAGATTTTATGATTATCGCGTACCTGACGATATTATAATTTGCAAGTAGAATGACAATTGTATGGTGTCAGTATGCTCTAATTCAGTTGATGTTAATCCTGTCCACAAAACTGAACGCTATTCTCAGCAACAAAAAAAGAAAATATCTGTATCTTAACCTTATCTCATTCAACAATACAAACAAAATATGGGTGGAGTAGGTTTTTTTTTTAGGGTCAGAATATATCGTTATTGCGAACTAGCATTCGGGTAAAAAAGTGGTATATGCCTCTGATTCTCCATTGTATTGACATGTCTGTATAAAATACATGGCTGCTGTACAGGTATAATGGAGGGAATACGAGTATCGATTTGCTAAACTTTCGACGTCGTATTGCAAATTATATTATCGATAGTAATAAACAACGCGAAAAACCAGGTCCTAGTTGCCCATCTTCAATAACATCAGACTCTAGATACGACGGCAAAGAATACTCATATGTCACCAAGCAGGAAAAGAGGACCAGGTGTAGCCTATGCCACAAACAATGTCCTACAAGGTGTGTCAAGTGCAATATCGGTGTCCACCTAGAGTGCTTAATTATGTATCACACTAAAAAGTAAATAAAATATATTTATATTTAAATTAATAAAATATATTTATATAATGAGGAGCGCAGTGGCAGACATAACGGTTTACCGGGGGTCCAACGTAGGGACGGATCATTACTTGGTCTTATGCCGAATTAAAGGTCTATTCAGGCGTTGGCGGCATCGGACATCTGTGTCTACCACTCTAGAGCGTATAATAATAGAGAGGTTACAAGATGAAGGTGTGAAAGAGAAATATAAATGTAGACTGAGGGAAAATATAAGTGGTTTGAATGAATTATGTATGAATGATTTAGAGTTGAAGACTGTATATAAAGACTGTAGACTGTAACCACTGAAGTATGTGGTGTAAGTAAGAGAACGAATGAAAGGAAAAGTAATACGTTGTGGTCGGATGATGAGGTACGAATGGAAGTTGAAGCAAAAAAGAGAGCATGGCTAGATTTACTAGCAACCAAAGCTGGTAATTCTGGCGGTATGAATGATGTGATTGAAAGAAGAAAGGCAGACTTTAGAAGTATAAAAAAGAGATTAAAAGACGTTGTTGAAAGGAAAAAGCAAGAAAGGATGGATATGAATGATAGAAGGATATCTGGTAACTTCCTGGCAAATATTAAAATGTTCTGGAAACTCGTAAGAACTGCCAGGGGAAATTCAAAACAACCTAGAATTAATGCTATACGAGACGAGAATGGCTGCATGCTGAATGATGAAATATCGAATTTAAAGAGACGGAAGGAATACTTTGAAAGCGTGTTTAAGAGTGAAGAGTCGTCTGAATTAAGTGAAATAGAAATTCCGAAAGAAGTTGAGAGAGGTAGGGAGATAAGTGTAGTTGAAATAATGAAAGCAGGTAAGGCAGCCGGATATGATAAAGTATCACTCGAAATGCTAAGGGCTGGCGGGGGTGTGGTTGCAGGCCTGCTGTACACCTTGTTTAATTTATGTTGGGAACTGAAGCGGGTACCGGAATACTGGTGCAAAGCCGTTATAATCCCAATATATAAGGGAAAGGGGTCACAACAGGACTGTAAAAACTACCGTGGTATCTACTGGCTTAGCATTGTGGGTAAACTGTATGCTAAGGTGTTATTTGAAAGAGTTATAGTAGAAACTGATGGAAAAATTTGGGATGTGCAAGCTGGATTTAGAAAGGGGATGGGATGTACGGATCAGGTCTCTTCCATGCGCATGATTGCGGGGAAGTTTTTGGCCAAAAACCAGAAAGTGTTTTATGCGTTCATGGACTTGGAAAAGGCTTATGGCAGAGTGGACAGGAATGTGTTATGGCAAACACTGAACTCATTTGGGTTGAGCGCTGGTTTCATACAGGCATTAAGGTCTCTTTATAGGGACTCTAAGGCTTGTGTCAGGATTAACGGGGTCTACTCGAACTGGTTTGGCATTCAAAATGGTGTCAAACAGGGCTATGTAGCTTCCACGTGGTTGTTTAACCTATGTATGGACAGTTGTTTGCAAACTTTGAAAGTTGAAGAATGTTGGCTGAGAATGGGTGAGTTAACCGTCAAATGCCTTTTGTACGCCGATGGTCAAGCCATATTTGCATCGTCGACGGCCAAGTTATAAAGGATGGTTACTTTAATGATGGTCATTAAAAGAAAGGGGTATGAAAATGAACGCAAGTAAGACGAAAGTGATGGTTTTTGAAAGAGAAGAAAGTAAAACTTTATGTGAAATAAGAATAGAAGGGGAGTTGATTGAGCAAGTAGATGAGTTTGTATATTTGGGATGTTTATTTAGCAGAGATGGTAGATATATATAAGGATATAGAACGACGAGTGAACGCAGGAAATAGAGTGAATAGGGCTCTACACGCTATTGTGAGGAGTCAGAATGTATCAAATAAGACATGTATGGCAATTCATAATGCTGTGTTAGTCCCTACTTTAATGTATGGTAGTGAAAGTTTGGTCTGGCAGAAGAAGCATGAGAGTAGAATAAATGCTGTAGAAATGCGGTCACTGAGGAGTATGCTAGGGCTGAATCTGAATGACAGGGTGAGAAATAATGTGATAAGAGAAAAGTGTGGTTTGCGAGATGATGTTGTGACCAGGATTAAGAAAGTAAATGCTTCGGTGGTTTGGTCATGTAGAAAGAATGAACGAGGATAGGGTGACAAAGCAAATTTATGTTGCAGAAGTGAACGGCAGGGTCGGGAAAGGACGCCCTAGACGAAGGTTTATTGACCAAGTCGGCGATGCATTGAAAATGGGTCAGATTAGGAGTACCCTTAACTGACGAGCGTGTATGCGTAGATATATGGATGTAAAGGAGGTGAATGAGATGTCAGGATCGCGCCAAATGGAAGTCCATAATCTCTGCCTACCCCTCTGGGTGACAGGCTTGAGTGTTTGTGTATGTTTTTTTTTGCATATATATAGACGTACTGTACCATATATGGTACGCCTCCTCAGTCGCACACTCTTATTAAATTTTTTAAATATTTTTCCCCCGGTTTCAAGGTCTTCGTGGATCAGCTTTTGTTAAATATTTTTAGCTTTTGTGAAAGATTTAGACCGATAATTGTTTTTTCAAAAATAATTATCGGTCTAAATAAGACGATAGTGAATAGGTTTTTGTTACGCTAGAATAGTGCAATTTAAAATCTAGGGCTCCATTGCCGCATACCATTCCTGGTGAAATTGTAATAAAGCACTAGTTTATAGTAAGTAAAAAAATATATAAAAAGTACCAAAATTTATTAACTCTGAAAGTTATGGTAATTTATGTTAAAATACAGTTGCAAATATCACTAAAATTCCGTCTTTAGTAAAGATTTTTTCCAAAAAATGATCTATATATCTCCCAAAGTTTTACAAGATGTAGAAGATGTGTAATTATTGTCAGTCAACAAACAGGAAAATCCTGCGTACAACAGATAGTATAACTTGCTTGCCAATTTTCCTTACAGATGAATTTTGTAACAGTATTCACCTGATAGTATTATTTACTAAAAAAATATGAAAGCGAATCTGGTTCATTCATTCTTTTTTCTTCATTCCTTTTCATTCGGTACACGGACTACTATTGAATATGAGAAATCGGCCGACTTGGCAAACAAATTGGCAAACACTGTAGCAAAGTGTAAATACGATTTTTTGTATCCCATGTCTCCGTTTCTGTTCGTCGGTCTGTCCGTCTAACATCTGATATATTAAAGACGCTTTAACCGTTTATAAGCCCTCTATGGAAGTCATGGACGGCTTCGTCATCAACGATTGCATCGTCGATGCGCCATTCGAAATCATATAGAGTAGATGCTGGTTTCATCCTTTTTTTTTATGACTCATTTTTTATTTTGAAGATGTATTCTTCTATTTACTCTCCGTTATCATGCACGAAGTAAAAGGAATAGAACACGGTGGTTCTGAAAGATATATTCAACTATACTAATACGGACGTTACGTTACTTAGTGTACTTTAAAAAATCCGTGACTCCTTGATTACAGGCTGTTCAATAATAAAAACGCGATTGTAAAAATACAAATGCGACACCGCAAATTCAGTGGCCGTAGTAGTCGACGACTTTGCAGACACAAGGTGGCAAAGTCGTCCCCTTCGAACGGGTTCCCGCCTTGTCATGGAGCTTAGTAGCCGTGGCTTAGTTACCCGCGGTTAACGAATAGGAACCCACATGGCTGGCCCGAGTGAAGGGCCGGCCAGAGGTGGCCACAATTAGTACGCTTGGCGAGTCCACTCATTAATGTGTCAGTGGGCTACGGCGAGAGGGGTGTCTTCTCCCCCTCAGCCGTGGTGAGTCTCGAAGGAAGAGGAGTGTTGGTATAGCGATGCGCCTCTCGCCCTATCCTCCGCGATTCTGGCGGTGCCGCACCGTTGATGCGGTTGTAGTGAGGCTACGGGTGGAGAGGAGCATCTTTATTGCATGGCGCCCTCCGCAGCCGAATCTTGGTTGAAGGCGGAGCCATAGAGCAGATCCACCGCTGGGGTCATGAGGTCTAGTGCTCGTTTTTCCTGGCCCCATTGCCTTTCGCGCATCGGACACGAAGGCGTCCGTTGCGGTGGTGTAGTTGGTGGCCGCGGAGGATGGCGCGCCATGTGTTCTGATGCGTCTTAATAGAGTAGGAGATGGAGGAGCCGCCATGGGGCGGCCGGAGCTGGTGGGGCCGCGGAAGTGTTTGACGGCTCCGTAGCACAGTGGCTTAGCAATGAGTTGTTACGCTGGCGGCCTCAAGTTCGAATCCCACACAAAATCATTAGTTTTATTCATGACTGTTACTCTTGTTTTTCTGTAGATACGAGTGTACTCGCTATGGAATTTATCACGCAGAAAACTTCAGGGTATAGCCCCTTTATTGCTTGTTTAGTGAGTTTGAACTTCCTCAAACAACCAGCAGTGAAATACCAAGTTTCGGGTTTGTAAGTAATTACTTGCAACACACACACACTTGTGTCTAAAGCCTCTGAGGTATATCGAAGAAGATTTTTCACGATTTCCCGAATACTGCTCAGCCAGCGTTTGATTTTTCGATTGACGGTCTATGTTGGACTTAATAATGGACTTGGATTATGGAGGACTTAATTGTTATCAAACATTTTCAATTATTACATTCACTATAAAAACATATACCGCTTAGATTTTAAACAGCCTCAACTAACACTAACAACGCAGCATTTGATGTTTTTAACCGCATCTATGGCAATATAATCGTACTTATAGCTGGAGCTGGTGGCAAAAACTTTTCTGATGCTATAGACATAAAATGGCAAACGATGAAATTAAATTATTTCGTCGTAAGACCTGGAAATATTGAAAGAACATTTTTGCACATAAAAATCATTTGTTTTAGATTGACTTGTTACTTAACTTTATAACTATTGCACTAATGCACCCGGAGAATATCATTATCCATTAGTAATCAAAAATATTATGTCTAAAAGAGACAAAAGAACACCTCACCCAATCTTGCGGTCCCTTTTCTCATAATAGTGTATGTGAAAAAGTAAAAAAGAAAATTCTCTTAAAATGTGATCCTGCCAACAATGAGACAGGCCCATTTTCATCTGTAAACTGGTAAGAAAGGGTTTATGATGGACTATTGGTGTACTGTGTCTGTATCAGCAGATTAATTGGAACGAAGTTCTTTATCGGACGGTACGGATTTGGCGGATGGGGGCCAGGCGACAAAAAGTGTAAGATTTTTCCATCACGACTCCTTCTGACGCATTGTAGACGGCCTTGGCGGCTACAAAGAAGCGAGATGGAATAATATCCATTTCCCTCGTAATTTTTCTTATCTTGCCATGAAATAAATATTATTTTATTTTAAATGGCGCTTCATTTTAATAGACGCCATCAATTCATTTATTTGTATTTGTTAATCAATATTATGATACGTTTATTAATAATAATATAGATAGATAGATAGATAATTCTTTATTGTACACCAAATCAATACATAAACGAAAGAAAAAGAAAAAAATAGTGACACAATGGGCGGTCTTATCGCTAAAAGCGATTTCTTTCAGACAACCTTTGGATGGACAGGATTACAAAAAGCAGAAAATTGTGTGGTTTGGTGATGCAGAAAAAATATTTACAAAGATTTAATTATAATATATAGAAATAAATAACAAATAAAGACATAAAATACGAATGCATACATATATAGATGGCACGAATTCAAAGGTTAAGATAGTGATTGTGTACAAGCTTCTGAAAAACAGATAAAGATTGGACGCGTCTCACTGACAGAGGTAGGGCATTTCATAGACGGACTGCTTGAATAGTAAACGACCTGTCCAAAAATTTGGTATTATGGGCAGGTATATTTAATGTAAAATTTTCCGATGATCTCAAAACCTTCGAATGGGAACAGTGAAGGAATTCAAAGCGATTCTTAAGATAAGAAGGATAGGAAGGATTAAAGAGAACATTGTAAAGAAGTGACAGAATATGAGCATTCCGGCGAAGACGAATAGGAAGCCACTTGAGCTTATAACGAAAACAAGAAACATGATCATACTTGGGCAAACCAAATATAAATCTTATACAAAAATATTGAAGACACTCAACTTTATCAACTTGCTTTTAGGTGACATCAAGATAGCTGAGATCTGCATAGTCCAGAATTGGGAGAAGCAGAGATTGTGCAAGGGCTATTTCAAATATACTACGAAAGGAACTTCGTTCCAACCGAGTGTTCCACGACACTCACGCATGTTTTTTTTTGTTAAAATTGTTATTGCGTCTGCTAGTGATCGTGTAACTTTTGACCGACTATATTGATTGTGCTCATATTCACAATCAATCTAGTCATTGAAAAATCGTGAGCCATGGTAGTTCAGATGGTTAGCGCTCACTGTAAATTTCATAGTGCGCGAGCAACTCGCGTTCGATCCCCGCCGGCACCAATGAAATTTATAATTGGAATTTCAAGTGTTGATTTACCACGTGCTCGGCGGTGAAGGAAAAACATCACGAGGAAATAAAAAATAAAAATATTTCGAAGACATGTGAAGTTCGCCAACGAACGCCAACGCGAATTGGGGCAGCGCGGCGGAAATTTTCTTGCCCTAAAACCCTCTCAGAAATGAGAGGAGGCCTGTGCCCAGCAACTGTGGGGCGTTTTATATGCTGCAACGTTTTAGCTTTCATATATTATAGCTCTTTTGTCGAGTTGATAGCTCATAGCTATTCTAGGATCTGATAGATAGTCTAGGCTGAATTTGAAGATTAGGAATTACACTCCTTGCGCTAGCGAAATGCGCAGAACAACGACCGAGGCTAGCTAATTATTACATAAGAACTTATTGCGTTAAAAGAATTATTATTCAATCCCGATAATTACAACTCATTTAAGAGAAAAGAGGCGTATATTTTTTCTTTACGAAAAGGATTTTAAGAGGATTCCTCTAAAAACGATAAAAAGGCATAAATCTGACGCAATATTATGCTTTTAATTCCTAAAATAGAATAGAATAGAATAATTTTTATTCAATATAGTCAATTACATAATACTTATTAAATTTCATGTTTTTATTTACCACTGCTTTGGAAAATACCTCTGTCCTTGGAAAAACCAGCAAGAAACCCAGCGGGACCTTTTTTAAAAACATATTTCACTTTACAATAATTTTGTTTTTTTTTTTTGGTAAAAATTTTAAATGAGTAAATAGAACCAGCATGGTGGCAATCGCCTCATTCCCAGGGATTTTTTTCACTTGTGTTCTTTGATATTATAATGACCCTTTTTGTATAATTTTTCTTTAATGAAACATTTAAACTTATTTATTGACAAGTTTTGTACATTTTCTGAGATTTTGTTGTAAAAGCGTACACATTGCCTCATAAATGAATTACTGATTCTGTGAAGTCTAGTAACTGGTATTACACGCTTATGTTTGTTCCTAGTGTTTGAAGTATGCACATCCTTATTCTTATTAAAGCTGTTTGTTTTTAAGTACATATATTACATTTTCAAAAATTTATTGCGATGCCAAAGTTAATATGTTTATTCACTTCTTCACATGTAGGTACATATACCACAATAACTGCATTCGTAATTTTCTTAGCATAAAATTTCTTAGATTGTTTCGGAAATAGGGCGGGTACTGCAATTTAAAGGATATTAAAAAAATTGAAATAACCTTAAAATGCCATACCATTTATGGTATTGATTTTTCTTGGTGTTTCAATAGTGTATATATAGGTGAACAAAGGGGTGATTCCATATAAGTAAGTATTCTGATTTGCTAATTTCGGCACGAACATTAAAAAGAAAAGTCTAGAATAGATAAACAATTTGACTCCCAAAGGAACAGCATTATTTAAACTGGTTATTAAATAATTTCTTAACTTTTAAAGTATTTCTTAATATTGCCTTGAGCAATGAATGCGAATTCATTATAACTTGAATATTAAATAATTTTCAATACGGACACCAATCCATGTTGAAGAGAAATTCGTAATGAATTTTATTTTTGTAGTATTTATTTCATATTATATGTGTAAAAATGCTATAAAATAAAAAAGATTTATCCAAATCATTTGTCTTTGTTCCATTTTGTGTTAATGAACACATAATAATAAACACGATGGAAATGACGCAAAAATAATGTCCTCCATACCGAATTTCGGTCAAGCGTCAACGGAGACTAGCCATCGGTGCAGGACAAGATTATAGTGCCCAAGTGTACGCACAAGCACAGGTTTACTCTATACTCCCTCACTCTCTCTAGTCTCATTTTTTACGTGGTAGAGGCATGCTGCAGCTATATTAGTAGTAAAGTTGTAGCACGAATGAGTCAGCACGACCGGGGAAGGGCCACGCTCTCACAGATTACCAGGGTAAAATAGAAGCTTAACGGTGCTGTGTTTAGTATGGTGAGTGTAGAGAACCGGAGACCCTTTTTACTGGAAACGAGGCATTCCATCTTCGTCCTCACGGGTGACAACGCATCTGCATTTTGATTTGTAATGGAAGATAGATGTAGATGTTTATGGGCCGCAGCAACCAGTTACCATCAGGTGGACTGTGTGCTCGTTTGTCACCCTTAGCCTATAAAAAAAATAGTCCGATGGGACGGTACACCGACGACCGGAGAAATATCAGGCACAGGACCAATGGCTTAACGTGCATTCCGAGGCACGGGGATGAGACACCGCCAACTTTCTGACTCCGGGCAGCTACTGAGAGTTTCTTGACGGAGAAAGTCAATAACTGATATTTTTATGGCACGACCCGGGATTCGAACCCGGGACCTCATGATCACCAGTTGGCAGGCAGTCGACAAACTACAATACTAACACATAAAAGATGAAACAAAATAAATTAATGATAGATTTGGTACTAGAATTCTTAAATGAAAATATTAAAATAAAACAAAGGAAGCTTTGCTAGCTTTACTACAATACATTGTAATATATTCATTTTCCAAAAATTCTCCAAAAATTCGCCAAAGAATCAAGTGTTCATAACATGAAATGAAACTTCTATTATGGTCGCATGAATAAGTAAGAATGCTCATGAATTTTTCTGCAATAGCAAATATGGAAGCATTTGTAAATAAAACAGTGAATTATTACTTGCTGTTAAACTGTTTTATTATTTAATGAAAATATTTATATATATTTAGGAACGTGGAAAAACGTAAAAGTAATAAGTCTTCCGCTTTGATTTCTTGAAAAATTCAATAAAAGTTACCGAAAAATAACATTGGCAGACACCTATGGCGGTCCCATGGTCATGGCAGACAGGTTAATAAGTACAAATTTTTCTTTATAATTCACGTTATTTCAATAAAGCTGCAATTTATATATGTGGTTGATAATATTAATTAATATACTTGTTTTCAACTGTTCTTTAGTATTAGTCATCATCATCATCATCATTAAAGCCGTTCACAAGTACACTACTGAACATAGGCCTCACATAGGAATTCCACAAAGCACGGTCCTGAGCCACCTGCATCCATCGACTTCCTGTATGTCTTACCAGATCGTCATCCCATCTAGTGAGGGGGCTGCCCTACACGTCGCCTACCGGTACGAGGCTGCCACTCAGGAAGCTTTCTTCCCTATCGGTTGTCGGTTCTTCGAACTATATGGCTGGCTGCTCACTGACTCTGAAACTACTAAAATAAATTATATATTTTTATTGTGGGAATTCGGTCTTAATATTTTTAATAATTTCGGTCTTTCATAAAATATTCTTACTGGTATCACTGCTGCTCGTCTCTAGTTCTCTAGTTTCTCTGGTGTTAATGCTGTTAAACTATGCGGCTCTTACAGCTTCATCGGACTCAGGGCTCAGCTATAAAAAGGGGGTGGGAGACTATTTATTTTGGTGCAACGATGTGTAAACCACGTTGCACTAAAATCGATAATCTAGGGGTGGAATTTATTGTGTTCAGTGATCACATTATCGTTACATCAATATCAACATCAAATACTCCTTGATGCCACCGAAAACAACAACATGGCATGGGTGAGTTATCTAACCACCGTTTGATGTTCTGGGCGGTGGGAACCGCCCAGGGACGCGGGTTTACGGTGTGTACGCGGTGTGGAGGGGCATGCGGCGCACCCGTCTGCGGACTCGCTGCGTCTATTCCTTTGTCCTAACTGTTCTTGTGGTGCTTGTGACACTTGGTGCGTGTGTAGTGTTTGTGTGTAATGGTCTGGCGACATTTGGTCCGTCGGAATCTAACGAAATCAGTTTTTCAATTAAAACGTTACAAGGCCTTTGGAGGAAGGCCGCGGCGTTTGGAGTCGGAACGTAGATGATGCGTTTATGTTGTTACGTTGATGACTGCGTTTACCACCAATGTGTTAGAATGTTTCGGCCCTCTTGAAGTAGCGTTGAAACATATCCTTGAAGTTTTCCGAGACCGTTGAAAGTTGGCAATCTCTGTGGAGATCGGAGTTTCACTGATACCAGCGGGCTCCGGTGGCTTTTCGAGTGAAGCTATTTTGGACAACTTGCAGGCTGTACAAATTATCTTCAGACGCGTGGGCGAAAGTTACGCTAGCGTATGACACAACAGGTCTTATGCATATTTTATAGAGATGGAGCTTGTGTCTTAAGGACAGTTTACTAGCGGGTGGAGGCGAATAGCGATGAATTTGGCGCGGTTACGGACATTGTTAATGTGTTTCGCAAAGATAATGCCGTGGTCGAATGTGACCCCTAAGTATTTGGCCGTTGATTGCCAGAGGATCTGATGGCTGTATAGGGTGATCGTGCTCAATGATTTTTTGGGGGGTTTTGGCGACAAAGTCTTTCGGGATGTCACTCGTGAAGAGTGTGAAGAGAAGTGGGGACAGGACTGAGCCCTGGGGGACCCCGGCTTTTAGGAGGCGTTTCGAGGATCGAATTACCTCTATTCGATATCAAAACTGGCGGTTGGCAGGAATGGTTCTGATGATTTGAGTGAGCCTATCAAGCATGTGGAGTTCATACAGATTGTAAAGCAAGGCGTCGTGCCAGACTTTGTCAAACGTTTTTGAGCCGTCGACGTAGAGGGTACCGGGTTTGACGACTATTTGAGTAGGAGAAGCCCTGCAGAATGTACTCCATAAGGCAATGTATATGATTGGTGCCCGAGTGTACGGATCTGAAGCCGAACTGTTCGTCTGGAAGAAAATTGTTAACGAAGACGTGTTTACGGAGACAGTTCAATGTGATTCGCTCGTTAACTTTCCCCAGTGTGCTGAGAAGACTAATGGGCCTATAGCTGGAGGCTAAATTACGCGGTTTCCCTGGTATTGGGATTCCTATTACGTCTGCCTCTTTTCAGGCATCCGGGAAGGAGCAGCTGGAAAGAAGAGCGTTAAAAATGCCTACTAGGAGAGGAGACATACGAGTGGCACGGAGAACGATTCCAGCATCCTGTTACTGATGCCATCTGGCCATGTGTTGATTTCTTTTTGAGACTTTTGACGACATCTGTGACTTCCTCAACAGTCACAGGGTCTAAGGGGTCGCCCGAAGGTGGTATTACAGACCTACGCGCGACCTCCGCTTCTACCTCTAGGAGGTGAGCGGGATCTGTAGGTTCGTTGGAGGCAGTGCATTGGCTCTCTGAACTGTCCGCAAGGCATTCGGCATTTTCAGAGTCGTCAAAGGGGAGATCGGGGTTTCCTGGCCTAATGATAGGCGGCATAGGTGAGGATTGTTCTGTTTTCAGAGATCGGACCAACGCCAGAAGGCAGTTTGTGATGGCTCGATGTAAGTCAGCAGATTATCCCACTTATTCTGTCTAAACTCTTTAATGCGCTGTTTCGCCTCATTTTGGAGGTTGCGCAGACGGAATTTATTATCTGTAGTACGATAGTGGTCCCATTATCTTAGGGCCGCGTTCTTTTCTCTAATCAGTTGTCGAATAACGCTCGGGAACTTCATGTGTCAATTGCTCGACACACGAACCCTACGAGAGCATTCTACAACTGTAGAGGTAAGGTAGGCCGAAAGAGTGCTGATCACCTCATGGGTCTCCCCGGGTGAGTCTACCTTGTCAGGGATTTTGTCTAAGTGCTGGGAAGTCGCAGACACGAGCTTACGCCAGTCCACGATTGTTTTGGTCTGAAGGACCTCACCTGCGGGTTGGCCTTCTGCAATAGGACTGGTGTATGATCAGAGTCGAGTTCTAATATTGTTTCAATTGATGCTATCGACAAACGGAAATCTTTGAGTATTGCTATGTCAAATATATCCGGTTGATGTCTGGTAGCGAATGGGTAGCGGGTCGGAGTCTCAGGCGCGATAACATCGAAGTGTAGTCGCTGCGAGGGATCGAACAATGCATTACCATTTGGGCTGTTGGTAAGCGAGTTCCAGAAGGAATGATTACTGTTGAGGTCTCCATCTATTATGGCACTGGAGCTTAGATTAAGTAGATCTAAATAAATTTCTTGCACTAACATTACGTCATCATACGAGTATCGTGGTTGTGCAGGAAGAGGACTGCTGCTCTTCATCAATGCTTTTGTTTTTGTATTATTGGAAGTCTTTGATTGACATTAAAATAAAATTTACATATTTCCCTAACAACCTAACCTCACCTTATAGGGTATACCTTACTTATTTATAACACATAACAAGACAACAAGACAAGAGTCTATGATATTGTCTATAGACGCTTGTCAGTAAGCGAACTGGCAGGCACTACGGACTTCCGTTTGGCACAAACCTCTCTTGCTTTTAGGTGTGTATATATACATATACGCATACATGCTAGCTCGTCATTTGACGGTATGTATACTTTAATTTGGTTCATCTGGAATATATATTTTTTTATTTTTTCAATAAACTTTGTCTAGAGCGTTTCTTACCGAGTCTGAGACTTTTTCGCTGCGTAAATTTCCCTTGTTACTCTTTCCTCATTCGTTTTTTCTACGTGAACAATCTAACGACGCATTTTCTATTTATAACATCATTATATTCCACACTTTACTTGTATATGCAATTTCTCACCCTTTTTATTCACTCCTAGCATTATACTTAATGCTTCATAGTTAACTATTAACTTTAATCTCAAGCTTCTTCTGTCATTTTGTGTATGGCTTTAGTGGACAGTGACCATACATTAACCTAGAAGCTAGCTTAGCAATGTGATTTATCAAATGTGCCATTTGTGACACAAAAGAGTGAAGAGCTTCATTTACTCTATGTCCGGTTCACTCTTCTACCTATATCCATGTCCTGTCTGTTCCTGCTAAACGCACATTCAAAATACACAAACTCACTCACTTGCTTAACCAACTCTCTTAATTTCTTACTTCATATATCGTTTTATTTTTTTCCTTTTTAAAAACCGTCGATTTCGTTTTACTCGCGTTTACTTTCATAACCCTTTTCTCTCTCTTCTCTTCTTTTAATTAATTTGCAACATCCACGCCAGCGCGCTGACGCTAATACGACTTGATTGTTGTTGTAATGAGACATTTGACGGCTAACCGACCCATATAAAATATTTCTTTACAAACTAAACATTTTTAATACACTACATTTAAGTGTCTATACTGAAACCATTAGTTTTCAGTACATAAAAACTACACTGAAAACTGCAAAGACTTCAATTTTTTTTCACTAATGAACAATTCTTTAATTTCCACTTCGGCTTAGTTTCAAACCAAATGCCATTAAGCTTTGTCATTATAAGCCTCAGAGGGAGCAATTAACAGCAACGACCGTGAAATCTAATGACACAGAAATTAATTGTGAATTCATGTTAACGTTTGGTGCATAACGTTTAACTGAAATTTTTGAGTAATATTAGAAATATGAACAATAATAAAAAGAGCTAAACAGTAATATTAAATAGTAGCCTTCGGAATTCCATAAAAGTTAACAAATCTAGCGGGAACTACGTAAATAACAATGAATAAAATATCCCCTTAAAGAGGCATTCCATCTTTTTTACAACTTTAACTTATATCTATCCTCGAACTGGTGAAATCTGTGCTCGTGAGTCACCCTTAATTCTATATGAAATGAACATTTTTCAAAATCGTCAAATCTACACATATACGAGAAATAATATAGAATGAGATGGATTCTCTTATACCGCGTTGTTTAGGTGAACTTTCTCCAAAAAAATAATTATTGTATATCGATATATATGTACTACGTACTAGATTGCGCATTCCGAACATACACTATGTTCAACTGAACTGTACGGCAATCCGTACAGTGTGTTATTTAGTGTGCTTTCAATCTATTAGTTAGTCTGTGGTGGCGCAACTGCGTATGCGCGACTCTACTAACGCCCGCGCATGCACGAAGACATAGAGTAGTGCACATTTTTTGTTTAGAATGGCTTCTCTAGTACGTAGTACATAAAACTCAATGTTATGGTATAATTATTGGTGCTTATCGCAGAACCTTACATTAATTTCTTGTAGATGCTAAATGACTAATAGATATTAAAAATAAAAAGTAATAATACTTGGTTTGCCTTAATCGTCACGCTTAGCAGGAGGATTGAAGATCGGAGTGTAAAATTTGTCGGTACCTTTGATGTTGCTCCATGTCGTCGGTCTCGGCATTTTAAATTATAAATACTTGTGACTTCTGGTAGATAGTGGTACAATAATCTCTTCAGATTGTTGTACCACTATCTACCAGAAGTCATAAAATTTTACTAGTATTTCTCATAGTCGCGTCTTACAATACCCATGGGACGGGTGATGGATTCATTCTCTTATTCTGCTATCACGTCACAGATTATTTAATTAACTGTATATTATTCATCGTTATATCATCATCATCATCATCATTACAGCTTTTCATAGGTCCACTGCTGAACATAGGCCTCCCCCAAGGAATGCCACAAAGCACGGTCCTGAGCCACCTGCATCCATCGACTTCCTGCATGTCTTACCAGGTCGTCACTCTATCTCGTGGGGGGTCGACCTACTATTCGCCTACCGGTACGAGGCTGCTACTCAAGAACTTTTCTTCCCCATCGGCCCACTGTCACTTCAGCTTACTAATCCGTTGGGTTATGTCGGTTACTCTGGTTCTACTGCGGATATCCTCATTCCTAAGTTTATCACGCAGAGAAACTCCGAGCATAGCCCTCTCCATAGCTCGCTGAGCGACCTTGAGCTTCCTCATACGGCCAGCAGTGAAGGACCACGTCTCAGATCCGTAAGTCATCACTGGCAACACGCACTGGGTGTACAAATTCGTTTTAAGGTTTTGAGGTATGTCTGACGAGAAGATGAGTCGTAGTTTCCCGAACGCTGCTCAGCCGAGTTGAATCCGTCGATTGACCTCTCGGTCGAAGTTGGACTTACCTAGTCGGACTATTTGTCCTAGGTAAACATACACGTCAACAACTTCGAGCTTAGTGCTCCCAACAACTACCGGCATATGTGTGACATGGACATTAAACATGATCTTTGTTTTGTCCATGTTCATCCTAAGACCGATTCGTTGGGAGACACTATTGAGGTCATTGAGCATGGTGCTTAGGTCCTCCAGCGATTCTGCCATAAGAACTATATCGTCGACAAATCGAAGGTGAGTGATGTACTCGCCATTGATGTTAATACCGTATCCTTTCCAGTCCAGAAGCTTGAAAACGTCTTCCAATGCAGCGGTGAAGAGTTTCGGGGATATAACATCATCCTGTCTTACACCTCTCTGCAATTGGATAGGTTTCGTACTCTGGTTCTGTACTCGGATAGCTATCGTAGCTCTACTGTACAAACACTTCAGCACTTTGATATACCGACAGTCAACTTGGCACCGCTGAAGGGACTACAGCACCGCCCAAATTTCGACGGAATCAAAGGCTTTCTCATAGTCCACATACGCAAGACATGGCAAATTGTACTCTTCGGACTTCTATACAATTTGCCCAAAAGATATGTATGTGGTCTATGGTGCTAAAGCCCTTTCGGAAACCGACTTGTTCGGGAGGTTGGAAGTCGTCAAGTCTGCGCGCGAAACGATTCGTAATGACTCTCGAAAACAGCACGTAGACGCGGCTTAGAAGGGAAATCGGTCTGTAGTTCTTCAAGAGAGCGTTGTCACCTTTCTTGAAGAACAAGACCACCGCACTTCTGCTCCACGCTTCCGGTGTAATTCCACCATGGAGGACGGAAATAAAGAGCTTCTGAAGGACTTCAAGTACCGGTCTTCCACCCGCTTTAAGAAACTCCGCTGTAATTCCATCCTCGCCTGGGGCCTTGCCGTTTTTAAGGTGCTGGAGATATCATCGCTATATAATGTCATATAATTCTAATAATATTATAATATCATATGTGGCATACAAATTAACTTTATGAAATCAAATTACAAAGCACGACTATGTTTCGTCGTTAAAAGTTTCTGAAGTAGATTATAGTATGCGAATAATAAATATGAAAGAAAACTGTTTTCTAGTACTTGTGTATGATATACAAAAGTTATTTTACTTTGCTTTGTACCTCGAAGGTTATTTTAAAATAAGATTAGGTACAAAAATATAATCAAATAATAGTTAAAATATTACAAAAACATGAAGTTATCACATAATATCTTCCATAGGATTACAGAATTATAGGATCTTATTAACATGTTCAAGAATCATCGAAGTACTAACCGATTAAGCTAAAAAGATACATTTTACCAATAGCGAGGTATTTTGGGTGATAATTTTTGATTGTGGATGATTTTTTTGATTCTTAATATAAAACAGATGTAAATGTATATATGGGCCATAGCATCCTCTTACCATCAGAAGGACTGTGTGCTTGATTGTCCCTTCTGCTTAAAAACTTCATGACACGAAGACCATTGCTTGATTTACTTACATTACAGATTTAAATCTATATCTACACCTAAATAAAATAGGTCACAGTACGGAAAATAGCTATAAAAATAAATGTTATCTAAATAAACTTTGTATTTATTTCGACAATACCCTAAATAAACATCCATTGTGCAAACCGACAAATGAATCAAACGCAAACTGTATCCGTTTGTATAAAATAGAAACGATTCAAATAAAACGCTTTGCACACTTTGAAGACGCGTCATTATTTATGAGTAATTTTAGTTTTAGTTTTACATAGAGTCGTCTAAAGACATGAAATAATATACAAATTAGAATAATATTTTATTATTAAATATAAAAACTTCCTAAACTAGGTACCGATTTTTTCTACCTATTTATTGCTGTTGGCAATATAATAGTACATTAACTGCTGTAGTAGTCCAGTTAGAATAATAATATATCACGATTTGTGAGCTACCTATTTAATGTTAGTTCTCAGGAATGACAGTTTGTTTGCTAGTTTATGGCCTCTTTTGTTTTAATTTGGTCACAGGTACCAAAAGGTACAGTCAGGTAGCTATTAATTTAAATATTAACCCAAATTCCCTTCAATAGCTCAATTACCTGGCTGCACATGAATATGGCGGAGTATTAGACCCCACAGACCCTAAGTTCCTATACCTAGCAGTCTCTAGCAGTCCCTAATACCCTAGCCCTACCATATAATGAGATTAAATAAATTAGATAAGTGCGGGATACCTGCACCATGAGACATGATATCAGGGTTAGATGACGGGGTTCTCTCACTGTCAGTAAGGCAGACTCAAAATACTGATCAGGTATTCTGACGGTAAAGTTTTGGCCACAGTAAGAGGGTGATCTTATCAGGAGTCTCGCCGATAATAATGCAGTCGTTGTCCAGTGATTGATTAATTTATTGATTTAGTAGTTCAGTATAGACAATATTTTTAGTAACCTTTTCATTTGGTATGGGTTTTCGCCGCATTCTGTTCTAGATAAGCCAATATATAACTGCCCATGGGAAAAACCAGCATTCACTTTAATCTATGCCTACGTGCTTGAAAGTACAGTATGTTCCTATTCTTTATTTATAGTGACTGCAAACGATACTTTGATGGGAAATTGTATTCTTTTAAAACTAAATGGTAAATCTGTAGGTATCATAGGAATTCGAGGTATTAGTACCGTTTGCCCAACTGCTGGCCCAGTCAAAACTATAGCAACTATGATATTATTTCTAAGAAATTTAACTTGAAGCCTAGTTTCGTTACATAGACTTGGTGACCGCAGGTTTCGTAATAAAATAATGGGAGTGTCACTTTTTATGTTCAATGAATGTGGGGGCAGCTCATAAGGAGTCAAATAAATAAGCTACCTTGCTATTCATGACAGTATGAATAGTAAGGTAGCTTATGATGTCGCCTGGTAATTTGGCCATTGTTTTATCGTTGTTGGCGTCAACGCTTGTATTTTTCGCAGCTAAAATTGCTCTTTCAGATATCCATTGAGTTTATATTAGCGAAATTCGGGTATAGTCTAGAGATTAGGTCTTCAGTGATGGTTACGATTTCACTGAGGTCTTTATCAATAGATTTTTTATTAAAAATAAGTATTTACAGCGAACCATTAAAACCACCATAAACATTTTTATGCCTCTAACAATGTAAATAAACCTATACACACAAAGAAAACAAAAAAGAAATTTTAATTTTACACCTTAACTTTACACTTAACAGTGGTAGAGCCACGCAGCAGCTTTTGCTGTCGCACGGATGGGTCGGCTCGAACCGGGGTGGTACCATGACCTCACAGAAAATCAGCGTGAAGTAGAGGTTTACCTCTGCGTTTCGCTTGGTGAGTGCAGGTGGCCGGAGGCCCTTTTTACTGGAAATGAGGCATTCCATCTTAGTCCTCACGGGTGACAACGCATCTACATTTTGTAGATGTAAATGTCTATGGGCCGCAGTAACCACTTACCATCAGGTGGACTGTGTGCTCGTTTGTCACCCTTATCATATAAAAAAAAAAACCTGCCCGCGTACTTCCTAATTAACTACAAATGTAACAAAATAATTACCTACTATTAGAAGCAGAAAAAGAATGAAGCGATACCATGTACATGCCCTAAATATATCTTAAACTTATTATTAAGCCTATAAGACAAAAAAAAACGATTATGAATCAATCAAAAAAGACATTTTAATTGTAGAGGTGGAAAAACCAAAGAACATAATATACCATCTACATACCATAAATATACCCTAAGCTTATTTTAATAGACCTATGAGACAAAACAAAACAATCATGAATTAATCAATCAGTACCTTCTACCACTACCAGAATAACCTACGTAGTACTGACCAACAAATAGAAAATAATTAAGAATTATGATTATTTATAAATTACCCGTTCAGAACGACTTTTATTCTATATTAAATTTACATATTTCCTATGTACATACTCAATTAAAAGTAAAATTCAAATTATTCAATGATAAGTGCACAAACAGTCAACGTCAACCTCTGTGCAATCCACGTCTGTAACGAAATGAGCCGTTCATGCATCTAAGCCGCGCGAAATGACACCTCGCTCATCATCATCGGGCGGCTAGGGTTTATGCGGTCGTTCGCGCTCCGTGCAGAGTGTTCATTATTTTAATTTTTCAAAATCCAAATAACAAGCTATAAAGCAAAGCAAAATTTATATCTTCATAAAATTGTCTTGATAATGAAGTAACTTTCGTTCGTAAGGATTAATATGACTTGCTTGCTTTTAAAACGCTCAACATATCTAATTTTAAATTTCATTAATTTTTGTCACACAATACGTTATTGTGGCTTATGTATAAAAAAATAGATATATGGTATCACGGATCTTTTTAGATGGAGTAAAGACCAGTATTTTTGTGGAACATTGTATTTATGTAATACTAAACGATACGCCAGCGCACGCGGATAAAGCAGTTAGAGAGCGTCTTTTCTTCCGACTTGCTTAACAAAAATCAATACGAGTACTTAAGGCTAGCTGAGAGTTATAGGCTAATGCTAGATAGCCTATACTATTCCTCATAAATCTGGCTATTATATACAAAAAGAATTTTTCAAATCGGACTGGTAGTTCCAGAGATTAGCGAGTATAAACAAACAAAATAACTCTTCTGCTTTATTATATTAGTATATATAGCTTAACAAATACAAATAGTTGAATGACTAGCGTCTATTAAAATGAAGCGTCATTTAAAATTAAATAATATTTCTTTCATTGCAAGATTAGAAAAAATGTGAGGGAGATGGATATTATTCCGTCTAGCTTTCTTATTTCGCCGCTAAAGCCGTCTACACTACGTACGTCAGAAGGGGTTGTGACGGAAAATTCTTACACTTTTTGTCGCCTAGCCCCCATCCGCCAAATGCGTCCGATAAAGAACTTCGTTCCAAAAATACAGACATACACTTCAATTATATATGTATATATATTGTTTATATGCGATAGTGGAGCGACTGCTTCTTCTATTACAGATTTCAAATAGTGACATATTTTCTAAGTTTGTGCACGTAGATTTTACACAAAAATTTTAACCTTTTACTTTAAAAACATTAACAACAAATTACAATAAGTTAAATACATTCATCAGGCTTAACATTATATTTTAAACTAGATATTTTTGCCTTCAAAATATCTTTGTCTGAATACAAGAGCTGTTTTAGAGTTATGCTTCAAATTATAAAAATAATAATATATTTCAAAGTAGCACAATTTTACTAGAAGCTGAACCCATTTTGCAACGAAGAGTAATTGCAGCGTGAAACACAATTCGACGCTCACATTACGCTAGGTTTCATTCAATTTCCATTACTTCCACAAGCGCCTGTTAAATTTTCTGGCTGTGAAGTTTATCTTTATAAAAATTATATGAAAGAATGGACTTTACTAATATATTACATTAACAATACACCTGTATCAGCTTGATACAACATTGTGTTTTATTGAGTATCTAATACATTGTCCTTTTAATACTTAATTAGTTTTTATTAGTTTTCTTCAAATGTGATCGGACAAATCTTAGTCATTAAATTAAGGCTAACGATTCACTCCAGCTTTGCACGGGTGGTTTCTGGATCTCAAAAAGAGCTCTAAATGTGAATCTAAGCCATCTAAGGACCTATTCAAGCACACATAAAAATCATGAAAATCGGTTGAGCCGTTTGTTGAGTTAGAGTTGTTTTGAGCAAGATTAACGGACAGCAATTTGTTTTTATAGATAAGGGACAAGTATCCCCTATAATTATTGATTTCTGTCCCTTTGCCTAATGGCTCTGACAAACGTTTTTTACTGTATATGCCAGATAAATCTACAAAATAATACGAGAAAAACTGTGTTTTTATTTTTTTCACATCTTAAAAATTGGCTGAGATATTAACGACCAAATTGCGTGTTTCCGAACGAAGATTTTTAAAAACGCTGGCGGGCGCTCACTAGCCGATGACGTCACACCCCCGCTCATAACACAATCGCGCTCTCATCTGCATGCCACTGCGCAGTAAAAATCAGAATTTTAAAGTTCTCTGTGGTAAAAATGGCAAAGAAATACTGTATTGTGCCTCAGTGCTTCAATTCAACAGTTAAAATACCTGATAAACATATGATAAACCAGCTGAAAGCTATTGTTACGAGCTTGGGGTTCGAGACAATTAAAAAACTGCCGATTGAATTACCAAAATTGACACTTTAATTACACAACACTAATTACAATCTAAAATCACACTAATAATAAAACACAGTTCGCCGTTATTTCGCTTGGAAGTATTCTCTTGTATCGCCAATTCAATACTGCCCGGTTGTGGTCTATACCGGCCTTATATAGGGCCTCAGATAGTTTCCAGAACCTTCCACTGTAGCGACATCTAGAATGTTCGAGTACATATCGGTCCCGAAATTTCTGGAAGGATCTCGACTCTCCTAGTTCTTTTACTCGACACTAGAGGGCGCTAGTGTAACTAGTGTTGCCATGTACAAGACATTAATAGTGGCGCGTAACACTGCCCCCTCCTAAGACGGAACCTCGGACTTGTTACCACTTTCACTTTCCGGAAACGGCCCCGCAACGTCAATGGCTATCCTCTCCCATGGTGCACCAACATTGTACAATTTCAATGCGCCTCTACTACGAATTTGAGGTCCCTTTACAGCCGCACAACTTGTACATTTGCGGCACCAGTCCTCGACATCGTCACGACAGTGGACCCAGTAAAACCGTTCTCGGATTTTCAGTAGAGTTCGTTTAACTCCCAGGTGGCCTCCTGAACAACCACTATGGTACAGCTGTAGAACATCCGGTACTTTAGCCTTAGGGACAACCATTTGCAAATGACAACTGTCTCCCCGACCATTTTCCCATTTACGGCACAGGACTCCATCCTGAATCAGCAAGCTGTCCCATTGGGCCCAATAGCTGTTCGTGGTCGAACTCATTGCTGAGACGTCACTCCACTTGGGCTTAGGAGCACTGGCCTTCATCCATTCCAGAATCGGCTTAATGTCCGAATCTTCCTGCTGTGCATGTTGTAGGCTGTCCTTCCACTCATTGCTGAGCTGGTCTGTCCTGAGCATTCTCACAGATACCACTTCCTTACTATCTTGCCTAGTACAATGCTTGCAATCTTCAGGGCAAGGTCTTCTTGACAATGCATCTGCATTGCCATAAGATTTCCCGCTGCGATTTTCGATCACAAAGTCGTATTCCTGCAGTAGTTTAATCCATCTCGCAACTTGTCCTTCCGGATTTTTGAACTGCAATAGCCATTTGAGTGCAGCATGGTCAGTTCGTAAGTGGAATTTCCGCCCTAGAAGATATTTGCTAAAATGCTGCAAGGACTTTACCACAGCAAGCAATTCGCGTCTTGTGACACAGTAGTTCCTTTCCGGCTTTGACAATGACTTGCTGAAGTACGCTATCACAATCTCTTGGTCACCATTCCGTTGAGACAACACACCGCCAAGTCCTATATCACTTGCGTCTGTGTCAACTATGAATTCCTTGCCCGCATCAGGGTACCCCAAAATAGGTGTTTTGCACAGACGGTTCTTGAGCTCCTGGAATGCAATATCGCAACTTTCATCCCAGCAGAAATGTCGCTTCTCCTCGGTTAGCTTGTGCAGAGGTTTGGCTATATCTGCAAAGTTCTTCACAAATCGCCGATGATAAGAGCACAAACCCAAAAATGCTCTAACCTGTGTCTTGTCTTTTGGAACCGGCCACTCCTTGACAGCGGCAATTTTTTCTGGATCCGTGCGGATACCTTATTCCGACACTACATACCCCAAAAAACTAACTTGCCGTTTGAATAGTGAGCACTTCTTTGGACTCAACTTGAGGTTGGCACTCTGGATCTTCATGAGCACGCGTTCCAGGTTTTGAAGGTGTTCCTCAAACGTACGGCCTACGATGATGATGTCATCCAAATAGACCAGACAGGCATCTCCAATTAGCCCGGTAAGTACAAGCTCCATCAATCTTTCAAGCGTTGCTGGAGCATTGTACAATCCAAACGGCATGACTTTAAATTGCCACAGACCCTTTCCTGTGGAGAATGCAGTTTTCTCCTTGTCCTTAGGGTCAATTTCAACCTGCCAGTAGCCACTTTTCAGGTCCAGCGTACTAAACCACTTTACGCCTGTGAGCATGTCTAGCGTGTCATCAATTCTAGGCAAGGGATAGCTGTCCTTCTTCGTAACGTCGTTCAGGCGGCGGTAGTCAACACAAAACCGCATGCTGCCGTCCTTCTTCTTTACCAGCACCACAGGTGAACACCATGGACTAGATGAAGGTTCAATAACACCATCCTTCACCATTCCCTCAATCATGGTTTCCACTTCCTTTTCACGTGCTACAGGCAATCTTCTTGGCCGCTGACGAATAGGTAATTCTTGTCCTGTGTTTATTTTGTGTTGAACTAAGCCAGTCTTTCCTATGTCAGCTTCGTTTGACGAGAAAACATTGGCGTACTTGAGTAACAACTTCTTCGCCTTGACCATTTCATTCGGGGAGAGAACGCTGCGACAGTCTTCTAAAAGTGTGGTCACTCTCGTTTGTCCATCCTTGCTAGGGGTCCCGGTCGATAGATATTCGCACCGACGCAACCAATCCACTTCCTCACTAGTACCAACCAATGTGCCTTTTTCTATAATCTGTTCCTGATCACAAAGGTTCAACACACGTACTCCTGAGATGTCGGTGGTTCTGACCAAGGTTCGAGCCACTTTCCATGGAAGGTCATTGTATACCCTTTCCACGAGTACACAACGATGAGCTTGCCCAGGACTCCGAGGAAGACTAACCGGCACAATCGTTTCCGATCTCGGCGGAAGAACAATCTTCTTAAGGCTGTACACATTCCCTGGTAACGCCCCTTCCATGAAAAGTTCTTCTTGTCCACATTTCAAAACACCTTGCTTAACGTCGATCTCACAACAATTCTTCCTCATAAAGTCTAGGCCCAGGATGCAGTCGTCCATTATATCAGCCACGATGACATTATGCAGGTAGATCATGTTGCCTAGCTTCAACTCCATCTCCTTCTCTCCACGGACGGGTATGCGCTGACCAGTGGCTGTCACCAAATTAATGTGTTCTCGGTTGTATGCGGAGTCCCCAAGGAACCGACTTATAAGTTGGGAACTGACAACCGTGCGAGAGGCTCCAGTGTCTATGGTCAGTTTACACGGTGTTCCGTTGACTTCGCCCTTGATGATCAGGCTGTTCCCATCACGGGTTTGTGAGATCGAAATCCTTGGGGCTTTTTTAACATCAGCCAGCACCCGCCAGTTTCCCTGCTGCTGCTGGGCGGTGCTGTTAGCCGCACTACCCTCTCGAGATCGATCACCTTCCCTTTCTATAGTTCGCTTAGGGCAGCTGGATCGAAGATGACCCCTTTCTCCACAGCCGTAGCACCTAGGGCTGTAGCTTTTATTGCGGTCCTGAACTGTAGCTGCTGCAACCTCCCTGACGCGGTGGGAACGATGATCCTGCCGCACGGCTTCCACCTCCAGTGCATGGGTCAAGGCGTCCTTAAGCGTCTCGTGGTGCCCGAGCCTCACAGCAGCTCTGACTTCAAGGTCGCGGATGCCGTCGATGAATGTCTGCACCAGGTTCCCTACAATAAGCGCAGGTACAGACTGTTACGCTTTTCGAACCAGCTTCTCCACCTCAAGGGCCCACTGCTGCAGGTTTTCGTTACTGCGTTGCACGCGATCTTTGAGCTGCGCACGAAAGACGTGTTCCAGGTGAGCGTCGCCATATCTCGCCTCCAATGCCTCAAGGAGCTGCTCGTAAGTCACTTCCGAGAGCTTCCAGAACAGTTAATGCCTGGTCGCGCAGGCCTAGGGTGAGAGCAGTCATGGCCTGACTTTTATTCCAGCCGTTCGCTTTCATGACAGCCTCGAACTGGATTTTATAGGCCGACCAGGAAGAAGTCCCGTCGAACGGTGGCACTTTGAATCCACGTAGCGAAGGTGTTGTAGCTACCACGGGAGCTGTAACTCCATCCCCAATTTTGAGGTCGTTCAGCGTTTTCTTCACGTCAGCCATCACATTGTCAACCCGATTGTACACTTGGTCGATTCAGGTTTTAGCTTCCGACAGGCGGTTGTCATATTGAGCAACCTTATCTTTCACCTCACTTATTTCTTTCCCGAAGGTAGCATGAAGGTCCTTCATGAGAAGTATCTGCTCTTCCTTATCGCGTTTGAGCTGCTCTTCCAACCGACGGCCCTGTTCCTCCTGTTGGCGGGCTTGTTCCTCCTGTCCGCGCTGCAGCTGCTCTTCCAACCGACAAGCCTGTTCCTCCTGTCGGTGGGCCTGTTCCTCCTGTCGGCGGGCCTGTTCCTGCAGCATCATCATCAGAGTACCTAAGTCAGGTGCTGCAGATGCAGGAGCTGCTGACGGGCCGGACTCCGTGGTCGGCAACTGGCCTGCCGACGTCTGTGACGTTGCACCACCAAATCGTCTCTGGTCCGTCTCCTGTTGGCGTTGACTTCGGGTACGGATACCCTCGGTGTCGTCTTTAGGTAAAATCGGCATATTTGATCCCACTTCTGACACCAATTGTTACGAGCTTGGGGTTCGAGACAATTAAAAAACTGCCGATTGAATTACCAAAATTGACACTTTAATTACACAACACTAATTACAATCTAAAATCACACTAATAATAAAACACAGTTCGCCGTTATTTCGCTTCGAAGTATTCTCTTGTATCGCCAATTCAATACTGCCTGGTTGTGGTCTATACCGGCCTTATATAGGGCCTGAGATAGTTTCCAGAACCTTCCACTGTAGCGACATCTAGAATGTTCGAGTACATATCGGTCCCGAAATTTCTGGAAGGATCTCGACTCTCCTAGTTCTTTTACTCGACACTAGAGGGCGCTAGTGTAACTAGTGTTGCCATGTACAAGACATTAATAGTGGCGCGTAACACTATTTTAAATCTCTATTAATCACCTGAAAGAGTTGACTTCTTTCAATAAAATTTAAGAGAAGTTGGTGAAGGCTCCTCCGTTCTGCGGTGAAGACACATTAAAAACGACACAAAATGCTTACATCCGCCTTTGCTAGCTGCACAATCTTCACAGGATATGCTTATTATTTCCTCTTTCTTCTCGTTGCATTGCAAAACACAATGGTAAGGTTTTGAACGCACTTTGTGTTCAGGAGTTATTCGGCACTTAACGGTACATGCATCTCCCTCTCTTTTTAACTGTATATACCCTATAGCATCATCGCCGTAGCTCTCTCTTCCTGACATAGAACCATATAACACTTCGAATAATAAAAAGCTACAAAACGTACGTTCTTAAAATCTTAGAATGGCTTAACCGATTTTGATAAAACATGTCTATGAAGCACTGTTAAAAAACAACATTAAATGCAAAATAAAAAACAACATGGTTCACCCATTTATGAGCTACAGTACTTCAGACAGATATACCGACACACAGCCAGACAGACGGACACACATAGCGGTCAAACTTATAACACCCCTCTTTTTGCGTCGTGCAATAATAAATAACCAATAAAAATGGTAAGTAAAAATTTGCGACCCACAAGTTGATCAACACTGATTTTTTAAATGTTTTTATTAAAAAAAAACTGTAAATGAATAAACTAAAGCGAGCATTGGATAAAATTAATCAAAAATAGGTAAGTATCTGTATTAGTATAACAATAGAAAAATAGGTACCTATTTGCCTGGTTAGAAAACTGGTAACTATGTAAATACCTAGATAGTAGGACTTACCCACATCTGTTATATGGTATATGGGTAAACATTGCCATTTTCTGTAAGTTTAAACTAATAAAACTCATATTAGGTAAGTAATAAATGAAACACACAAACTTTCAGTTAGGTTTAAGTTTGTACAAATACCTACATAGGTATTTGTTCAAACTTATACCTAATGCTTACCGAGGAGAGTAGGTACCTAATGCTTACTCAGAACATAGGTACGTACCTTTTCATCTTTATTTCACGAATTTCAGCAGCGGTAAAATCCTGATTATTCATGAAATATTGTGCCATCATCAAACTATCCACTCTTGGCAGATTGTCCGACTGTCCTCTTACAAAACCTTCTTCCATTCTCAGCACTACACGTTTCACTTTACTTTAATGTAATCGGATTTAGAGGATAATATTATTTATTTGAAATATAAGCACAAACACTATAAATAATAGGAATACAAAGACGATCGAAATAAAATGAAACGAGACCTGCGTAATTTGGTTAAACCGCACCGAACCGAGCGCCGCGTTTGTATCGCGGTCGCGGTCTGCTGGGGTGTGACGTCATAGTGTGAGCGCCCGTAATCTGAAATTCAAAAAAGGGCTTAAACATGTAATCGTTATAACTTCGGAAATACTGCATGTATTGAAGTGAAATAAAAACTAATGTAATATACATTATCTTTTCTACGATTTTAATAGGATTTGGTAGTATATATTTTGACCCTTTTGTGTTCCCCATTGTTCGCGCAAAACGCTGTTGTCGGAATCGACGTCTAGGGGGCGCGCGGCTCTGGGCGATACCGGTTTGAAGTTCTTCCGAGCGTGGCAGTGGCGCGCGGGTCGCGAGTGAAAAGTCAGTCGTCTGTCAGGTGTGCTAACAATTGGCACGCTGCCAATTAAGCGCGGGAACTCGGAATAATTAAGCGCGGACAGTAAAAATACGGTCTAGGAATTTTGTGGCGCGTATCCCTACTGGAGAGCTTCCCCGGGACTTATTGGGTCCGACTCAGAATCTGTATAAGTGCATTCGACAATATTAGCTAGTGCAGCCTCTGTATTCTAGAACTAACTGTTGCAACGCGAAACGGTAGTGACCTTTGACCCAGAAAATCCGTGCGCGTTTTGGGCGGTAACCTTATAACCAGCGATAGTTAGTGGCTTCTGTAAGTTAGTTAATCGTACGATAGAGTTAATTGACTGTCAACGTGACGAAAGAAGAAAGTGACGGTGGACAACCTCGGAAGCCCCCTCAAGTTGGAGCGGTGTCGACGCTCGGGCTCCTGCCGACGGCCAAGGTCTAGGTTCAATCACCATCAGTCACACCCAGATACACATCACATCACTTATTTCCCTTTCACTACACAACCACCGACTCCGGAGGGACCAGTCGCCTTGGATAGGTAAGTAAGCTTCGTCCAAATTCATTCCGGTCTACTGGCCGTAGTAATACGCTCCCCCATATATTTTAGTGTAATTAGAGAGATTCCACGTGGCCACATTGAGGCCCGACCTACGTTTGCTCGGGAAGTCTTCAGCTCATGGGCCCCCGAGGATCTGATCCTTTAAGGGAGCAGCCGTAGGCCGTAACAAACTGGTAGCAGAGCGCGGTTCCGGGTTCGATACCCGGTCGATCCCGACCATAGTGTTTGATAAACATTAAACAATTCTGGTGGCAGGGAGCGTTGGTTTGATTGGTTTAATTTGTATCTACAATCACGCCCGTCCGTAATACGTAAAAATATTTTTTTTTGTACGTAATAATAGAATTATTTCCCTTTGTTGTTTGTTGCTTGCCTTTTTTTTGGTTAGTAGGTAGTTTGAAAAGCCGCGCCCTAGGTTTCGCAAGCGGGAGTTTCTCTAGAGATATACGTCATGTAGGTAGATGGTTATTTTTACGTAATCGGTTAATTATCGTTGTCGGATAGTTGTGGTGGATTACTTATCGAAGGTTCGATTTCCGAGCTAGGCATTCTTTGTTGATCGACCGTGATGTGTATCTTCGTTTATACTGTAATTTGTACTTGAACTAAAGAGTAGTAATTGTATTTGCGCAATTTGAATTTAACTTGATTTGATCGCACTAGTATTTGTTATTTGTTAATTTGATTTATGTCTTTTCTTTTGTGCTAACTTGTATTTGGTTGATACGTAGTAATTCGTATTTGTGTAATTTCTATTAAACGCGATTTGATAGGAACTGCATTTATTAACTGTTAATTTTTGTTGTATTTTTTGTTTGTTATCTTTGTAATCTGTGCTCAAGCCGCGTCGTAATTTGTATTTAATAGTGATGACATCGCCCAAGCTACTGATCCGTTGTTTGCGGACTGAGCTACGCTGGGCCACAAGCGCCCATGCTTTGATAGGTCGACCGGATAGGGTCCATAACTTGATGAAGCGGTTCGAGCAGGTGGATGCTCGAAGGGCCGCAGTGGAGGAGGCTTACGCTGAGCTCGAGGATTCGGATGTGGACTCCTGCTTCGCGGACTATGAGCAGTTCTTGTGGCTCACGGACGAGTTGATCGAGGCTGAAGGCAGGTATGCCGAGGAGGCGCGTGAAGCTCGGATGAGTGGCCTGTCCGAGTCCTCTCTGAAGCAGCTTCAGCCGGAGCTGTTGGGACGACTCCCAACTCTGGACCTGCCAAAGTTCTCCGGGGTCCTTTCCGAATGGCTGACCTTCGTTGGTCTTTTCGACAGCCTAGTGGACGCCCGGAGTGACTTGACCCCGAGCCAAAAGGTGGTGTACCTCCTGGCCTCACTGGAGGGGGAGGCCCTGGGCGTCGTCGGCCACTTGAGATTGTCGGACGACGCCTACCAGACTGCTCGGGACCTCCTAGCCAGAAGATATGCCAACGTCCGGCGAATTGCGGACGATGTTAAGCAGCTTCTAAGCCTCCCGCTGCTTAGTGACCGGGCCAGACTGCGTCCGGACCTGTTGGATCCAGTCTTGGTGGCCTGTAATACGTTGAAGCGGCTGGGTTTTCCAGTGGGCGAATGGGCTTTTTTGTTGCTCTGCATCGTGCTGTCCGGTCTACCTCTCGACCTTCGAATCCATTTTGAGGAGAGGTACGGCGGGGAAGAGGCCTCCTATATTCCGCCCTTCTATGACCTGCTGCGGTTTTTGGAGGAGCAGTGCCGGCAGATAGAGAGCGCGGCGGGCACCGTTGACGACTTACGAGCCGTGCCCAGTGAGAGGCTGAATCCTCCAGGAAAGTTGTCGTCAACCTCCCCTGCTCCTATTGTCGAGCATCTGATCATCGGGTAACGTCGTGCCCGAAATTATAAGGTAAGCCGGTTCCAGCGAGGCGAACTATCGCCAAGGAGCGCCGCTGGTGCTGCTCATGTTTGGGAGGACACCTCCAGCGAGACTGTCCGCATCGGCGGCCCTGTCTGCATTGCCAGGGCAATCATCATGCCGTTTTGTGCCTGAGTGCGAACGGTGTCTCCTATCGGGGCTCTGCCAGGCCCTCGACCCCCACGGGCGGGGGCGCTCAGCCACGCCCTCTGCCGGGTGACTCTCGGCGCCCGCCGGCCAGCCATCAGGCCCCTAAGTTTGAAAGGGGTCCCTCCCCCGACCAGTCGGGGGGTAATTCCCCCAGGGGCGGGGGTGTCATCACCCCCCCTAAGCGTGTGGAGAGGAACTTCACGGCCACTCATCGGTCCGCTGGACCCTTCTCACTCCCGTTAGCTGAGTGGCCGCGACTGGTGTACCGCTGTTCCCCATTTGATGGAGGCGGCCCTGGCTAGCTGCCGCCTTAGCTCCCACCACGGCCGCATCCACTGAGCCTTAAGCCGTCAACAGTCCACTTGTCAAAATGTTCTGTTGCCGACGGCCTCAGTGAAGGCGTACAACCCGAGTGGCGACTGTTAGCGATCTCGGGTTCACGCCATGTGGCCTCCCCTTGGTGGTGGGAAGATTAGGGCCCCTCTGGAGCGTTGAATCACGCTGTCAAGGGGTATTAGATTTGGTTTGGTCGAGCACTTAGTCAAAAAATACTTGATTAAAATTAAAAATTGCTTTGGGCTTTCCGCGAAATTTTCCTATTTGTAGCGGTTTAAATTAAAAGAATTGAATTTCCTCCTTTCTACTCCTTTAAATGCTACTGCATGTGTTTTGTACATACATTACATTGCTGAAAGGAAATTGAATGGCGCGCTATTTGAAAAATTATGTAACATATACATAGATAGTGTTTAATCGTTTTGCTTTGCGAAGAAGTAGGGCTGTCCCTTACGTTATTGTTTTGTTTAATTTGCAAGTTGACCTATGCGCATCGGTGATTAATTTGGTTGAATAAATTCTGTAGTTGAACATTGATGCTTTTGAAAAATTAGTTGAAATATGAGCATAGGACTACTTGCCTAACAGGCTAGCTAGTTTTGGAGATTATCAGATTGAAATCAGCTGCCACACTATTTTAGTAAATGATAATATGGTGGGTGGCCTGGCGAGACCTACTTGTTGAAAATTCATACTAGGGACTATCTGTGCGTTTCGTTCGGCTCTCCACAGACGACGTTCATGTGGAATTTGTGGGTGCTCTCTGCACTGAAGCTTAGGAGGCCGCTCGGGGCCGGTTCGTGTCGCGTCGCTGTTTGCAGACCTGATTCGGTCGGATTGCGGAACTAATCGTAGGGGCACAGATAGGTTTTGAAAGAGGTCGTCGAAATTCTGTCCAGTACAGGACTTGTTAAAGTGCTGCGATGCCCAGGAGGGGCATCCAGTGGAGGCTGACCCTCCGGCTTGCCACATTAGGGCTATCTTTTGAGGCGTTGGTTAGGGTTGCAAGATCTGATGGGTTGCCTAAGGTGTCCTAGTTTGGTTGTAGATTCAGTCTTGCAACTGGCAGTCTCGACCTTGTCCCGCTGACCGGTTTGCTCGCGGACCTAAATCCTTATGTCCGGGACGGGGGTTTGTTCGCGCAAAACGCTGTTGTCGGAATCGACGTCTAGGGGGCGCGCGGCTCTGGGCGATACCGGTTTGAAGTTCTTCCGAGCGTGGCAGTGGCGCGCGGGTCGCGAGTGAAAAGTCAGTCGTCTGTCAGGTGTGCTAACAATTGGCACGCTGCCAATTAAGCGCGGGAACTCGGAATACTTAAGCGCGGACAGTAAAAATACGGTCTAGGAATTTTGTGGCGCGTATCCCTACTGGAGAGCTTCCCCGGGACTTATTGGGTCCGACTCAGAATCTGTATAAGTGCATTCGACAATATTAGCTAGTGCGGCCTCTGTATTCTAGAACTAACTGTTGCAACGCGAAACGGTAGTGACCTTTGACCCAGAAAATCCGTGCGCGTTTTGGGCGGTAACCTTATAACCAGCGATAGTTAGTGGCTTCTGTAAGTTAGTTAATCGTACGATAGAGTTAATTGACTGTCAACGTGACGAAAGAAGAAAGTGACGGTGGACAACCTCGGAAGCCCCCTCAAGTTGGAGCGGTGTCGACGCTCGGGCTGCTGCCGACGGCCAAGGTCTAGGTTCAATCACCATCAGTTACACCCAGATACACATCACATCACTTATTTCCCTTTCACTACACAACCACATGTGACCTGACCGACTCCGGAGGGACCAGTCGCCTTGGATAGGTAAGTAAGCTTCGTCCAAATTGCTTCCGGTCGACTGGCCGTAGTATAACGCTGCCCCATATATTTTAGTGTAATTAGAGAGATTCCACGTGGCCACATTGAGGCCTGACCTACGTTTGCTCGGGAAGTCTTCAGCTCATGGGCCCCTGAGGATCTGATCCTTTAAGGGAGCAGCCGTAGGCCGTAACACCCATTGTGCCACATTATCATAATTTCTAGATTTTAAATAGAATTATAACAAACTTTAACTAAAACTATTTTGTTTTTATGTACATACAATAATTTCTCGTATATATATTGAAAAGCCAAAGTTAAAATATTCATATCTTTAAATTTTTCTCTAAGGGATTCCTTCGGACCTAGGTCATAAATTACTTTTATGGCTCTCTTTTGCAAACCAAAGATAGTTTCAATTTCAGTCGCATTACTCAATAGCAAGATTCTATACGAAATTATACTATGAAAATAACTAAAATACACTAATCTAGCTGTTTAAACACATGTAAGGCATCTAATCTTTTTACAGCATATGCTGCGAAACTAAGTTTGCTAGCTAGTTTAGATACATGAAACTTCTCGTCAAACTCCCTTTTGAAACTTCGCGTCAACTGTAATACCGAGTAAAACCGTGGATTCTACAAGACCCAGCTTCTCGCCACTTAAAAGCACACTGGTATTCACCTTTTTAACATTAAGTGAAGGGAATTTAATACATTTCGTTTTATTACCGTTCAAAAATTTCAATAATTGCCTTTTTAGTGGGAAAATCAACGAAGTATCATCAGCAGATAATACTATATCATGGTTTTTCCCTATCAAGTAAATCAAGTCATTAATAAACTAAGAACAGAAAGGGACCAAGAACTGAGCCCTGAGGAACACTCATAGATACTACCGATCCGGAAGAACTGCATCCATTAATAACAACTGTTTGCGTTCTATTATTTATATATAACATAATGAATTTAAGCGCTATGTTTTTTACACCATAATGATGTAGCTTCCTGATTAATGTCTCATGGTGAACTCAGTCGAAAGCCTTGGAAAGATCACAAAATATACCCAAAGCATCTTCTGAATTTTGCCATGCACAGAAAATATGTTTGATTAGCTCAACACCGCCATCAGTTGTCGAGCGACTCCTTGTAAATCAAAACTGATTCTTATGTAGTAATTTATTTACATTAAAAAACTAACATTTAATCTAGAATAATTTTTCAAAAATTTTACTAAGCGTTGGCAGTACAGAAGTAGGTCTAAAATTAGTGGGAACCAATGTACTTCCAGATTTAAATAAAGGTATAACTTTACTATGTTTTATTAAATCAGAAAACACACCAGTTTCGACACTAGCATTAAAAATAATAGCAAGTTGGGGTGCGATCGCATCTATTATAGACGCAATAAATTGAACAGCAATCCCCCATAGACCTGCTGTTTTCCTAATATCAATAGTTTTCAAATATTTTACAATATTACCTGATAATATTCTATGAAATGCAAATTATTTGTTACAGACATTTACATTTTGTTTGAGTAATGACTCGGTGGCAGCAGGGGAGGAATTGAGTGACTTTGTAGTTAAGTCATTAGTTGTATTTTTTTGTTATTAAGAGAAAAATTTCAAGAAAAAAAAATACTTTGGCCCCTCAGTATATTTAGAAAATGTAATGTATATTCACGGAAATAAAAGTAGTTTTAATTAAAAAAAAAACTGATATACACTACTTTATGACTCCACAGAGTCAGTAATTCATAATAATTGGTAATATATACGCAATGCAACAAAGTCCCAAAAAATATACAAGGTAGTGTCTGCATTACCAAGTTTAAATATTTTATTAAACAAAAACTTTATAAAAAGGGTTATTATACTTGTGCACGACGCAAACATAGCAATACCTCGAACGAAATGACTTACGGATTGCTTGTGGTAACCATCGCTAGTTGAACAACCTAGGGGCGGTGGGCGGAGCCATGAGAATGTTATGATCGTCGGGGCGCGCTCACGGTTCCACAACTAGCGGTGGTTGCCCACAGCAACGCGGGAAAAGCCGTAGCAATAATATTAAGGAAATATAGCTTTTATTGTTAAACAAATAATATTGTAACTATGTAATAACTCTCGCAATAAAGGCACCGAACAACTGGCGAGAGTTAGGATACATAGATTTAGGATATAGAAATTAATTAATGCCAAATTGTAGAATAAGTATTGTGTGTAAAGTATATTCCCTTGTATAGTGCAATTTAACTTCATATATATTAAGCCCTTAGGCACGATAAATAATAAACAGGGCATGTTACCGTGACGCGGCCGCGGAGCGAATGAGGCTACGCGCGCCGCGCCACGACGTTTTATATTTATAGTACTGAGGTGGAGGGCAGGGTCCTCAGCTCAAAATTGCTGGAATAACAACGTTTTAACCTTTACTATGTAGAAAAATTGTTATATAAGTATTAGTTAAATAAGTAATTGTAAGAATGTAATATATTTAAGTCTGTACATTAGTTTATAAGAAATTTACCTAATAAAGAAAGGCGCGGGGGTGAGGCAAGGGTCCGCTGGCCAGCAATGGCCGAATAGTATATAAGACGGGCCGGTCGGAACGGTCGGCAGTCGCTCTCCAGCTACAGAAAAGAAAACAACAGCAAGAAAAGAAAAAGTTCCTCCTCACCGCCGCTTGCCTCCAGTAGTAAGCAAGACCAACGTGTTTCACTCATTTTTCGAACGGCGTTACGGCGATCCGTAACATTAATGGTGCTTCGAGAAGCCGGATTACTGGAAGAAAAAGACAATATCGGTCTTGGTATTGCCGGAAGAAAGAAGCAAACCGCAAGAACGAAAAAATATTATTGTGAAGAAAAATGGTGATTACACGTAGTAACAACGGAGAATCATCGAAGCGTCGCAAGGATGAACAAACAACCCAGGGGGACACAGAAGAGGCCTCTGGGGGCGATTCAACCGCTACTGGTACATCCAACACCACGAGCGAAACCACAACGGTCAGCGATACAACCGCTACCGCTGCGACCGATAACACGGCCGCAACGGAAGAAACCCAGCAAGAGACCGCTCCGTAGCTCCGTAGCCTCACGCAAGAGACTCCTGGCGGAGTTAGAGGCGAAAGAGCGGTTAGCCGAACTCAAGCTCGAGCAGGCTCAGTTGCAAGCAAGAACGGAATTGCAAGAAATACACGTGCAGCGATTACAAGCAGAAGTCGGATCAACCGATGACGAAGATGAAGAAATAGAAGACGATTTAGCATCAGTACGCATTAGTACATGGTTGCAAGAAAAACCTACATTGCAACCAGCGCCACAGCCTGCGCCGCAACCCACGTCGCACTTCGCATCGCAACCCGCTCCGCAGTCTACATCGCAACCCGCGCCGCACTTCGCATCACAACCCGCTCCGCAGTTTGCATCACAACCCGCGCCGCAGAAAGAAGACAATGGGCAGGCGCAGCAACAAATCGACGTCGCTACCTTAGCCGCTGCTCTATCACAAGCAGTACGAAGCACAAGGGAGCCGCCGAAATATGTGCAAGAGCTACCTACATTCAATGGTAGCACCAAAGAATGGCTCAGCTTCAAAACAACGTACGAAGAATCTTCAAAGTACTTCACGATGAACGAAAACATAGCGAGAATACGCCGAAGCTTAAAAGGGACAGCAAAAGAAGCCGCCGGTTGCCTACTTATAAGCCAACCAGATCCCAGCCTGATAATGGAAGCTTTGGAAAGGAGATTCGGACGACCAGAAGCGTTAATCCACTTGGAAATAGAGAAGCTGAAGCTGCTGAATAAAGTTACGGACAATCCCAGGGAGCTATGCATATTCGCAAATCGCATAGCAAACGTAGTGGGCACCGTGGAAGCACTCAAGAAAGCACACTATCTGCATAGTCCGGAAATGACGCGAGTTATCACAGACAAACTCACGCCTATATTGAGAAGCAAATGATACGACTATGCAGCCAGAAAGAAAGAAGATATCCCAGAGCTTAAGAAGATATCAATGTTCTTAAACGATGAAGCGGACAAATGCAGCGCGTATGCCTTGCCGGAGTTCATAGCAGAGGACAGCGAGACGAGAGAGCGAAGACCAAGAAAAATAGAACGTGCCTTCGCCACAAGCAAGAAACAATATGAAGAACGCTGCCCTCAATGCAAACAAGAACACAAACTGCCCGATTGCAAGTCATACGCCGCTCTGTCCACTAATGACAGATGGGAAGTAGCAAAGAAGAATAATATCTGCTACCGCTGTCTGCGAGGCAAACATCGCCGGTTGCTGTGTAAAGCTCCACCGTGCGGAAAAGGCGGATGCATGATGAAACACCATAAATTGCTGCATCACGATAGAACAGCAGAGATTGAAAAGGAACCCGCTATGGAAACCGCAACATCGGCAAGGGAGGTCATCACAGCGACTCAACCGTACAAACACCGCCGCGCTTATCTAAAGATTGCGCCCGTTACAATAAGGGGGCCGCTAAGCTGCGTCGAAACATACGCATTATTGGATGAAGTAAGCACGGTCACCTTAGTCGATGCCTCAATCGCTGACGTCATCGGCGCCGACGGCCCAGCCCACGCAATGTGGATACAAGGGGTCGGCTCGGAGGTGAAACATGAGAAGAGCAAGATCGTCAGCCTTAAAATAAGAGGAAAGTACGCGCAAGAGGAACACAACATAGAAGCAGCGCGTACGGTAGAACGGTTGGACTTCGCGCCAGAATCCGTGAATGAAAATCACTTAGAGAATTGCCAACATCTGTGGGATATCAAAGAAGATATCACCTACGAACGCGCCTCACCGAAAATACTAAACGGACAAGATAACTGGCACCTCATAGTGTCTAGAAAATTGCGCGCCGGTCGTCGAGACCAACCAGTCGCATCACACACCAACCTGGGCTGGGTTCTGCATGGCTGTCATAGCTCATTAACGTCGACGGTCACCTTCTGCGGCAGACTACATCAGAGGGAAGATACACAGCCGATAGAAGAGGAAATAAAAAATTATTTCAAATTGGAATCGCTGTGCATCGAGCCAAGAAGACCGAAAGAAGATCTCGAGCAGCGAGCTATGCAAATGTTGAAGGAAACCAGCCAGAGGTCGGCGGACGGCAGATTAGAAACAGGGTTGTTGTGGAAACAAAAGGGTTTCCAAATACCAAATAATTAAAAGGACGTGGAAAGGCGCCTGCACACCTTAGAGAAGAGGCTCGACCGAGACAGCAATCTCAAGCTACAGTACGAAGAACGCATACAGAACCTTTTCAACTCGGGTTACGCAGAGCGCGCACCCATGCCACCGCCGCAAGGAAGGACATGGTATCTGCCACACTTCCCAGTCATCAACCCTGCGAAACCAGACAAGCCGCCGAGATTGGTGCACGACGCCGCAGCGAAGACAGCCGGAATATGTCTCAACGATATGCTTCACTCGGGGCCCGAATTGTTACAATCATTGCCCGGAGTAATCATGAGGTTCCGACAGTATCCGTATGCAGTGAGCGCCGACATAAAATAAATGTTCATGCAGATTAAAGTGCGCAAAGAAGATAGAGACGTTTTACGTTTCTTATGGAGAGGCAAGCGGCGGGAGGACCAACCGGAAGAATATAGGATGACGTCAATCATCTTTGGAGCGACATCATCACCATGGACAGCATTATACATAAAAAATAAAAATGCTGAAGAACATGCAGAAGCATACCCAGAAGCTGCGGTCGCCATAAAAAGAAATCACTATATGGACGACTACTTGCAGAGCATCCACTCTGTCACGGAAGCTCAGCAAACGGTAAAAGCAGTCGATCACGTCCACAAACAAGCGGGATTCGTACTCAGCGGGTGGACATCGAACGAAGAGAAAACAATAGAAGAAATAACGACAGAACATAAACAACACGACGCGACCGTGAGCCTGGGCGGAAAAGAAACTGAGAAGACGCTCGGCCTGCTCTGGCATGTACAAAGCGATCATATTGGATTTAATACTCACAATATGAAGATGCCTGCCGACGTAAAAGAAAAACAACGCTTGCCAACTAAACGTGAAGCGTTGAGCATCATAATGGCATTATTTGACCCGCTGGGATTAATATCACCAGTGACCACCCCAGCGAAGAGAATATTCCAAGACACATGGCGTTACAAGGCGGACTGGGACGACCCTCTGCCCACAGAATTAAAAGAAAAATGGGAAGACTTGATTACTTCACTTAACGCCATAGAACAACTGAGAATACCGCGATGCTACGATTACAACCCGGTGTCGACGCGCCAACTACACACATTCGTCGACGCAAGCGAGGAGGCCTACGCAGCAGCCGTGTATTGGAGAACGGAGCGAGCAGACGGCAGCAGTAACGTATCCTTGGCTGCCGCCAAGAGCCGCCACTCCTAACCACCACCACTGAAACCAGTCTCCATACCACGGCTCGAATTACAAGCGGCACTGCTGGGAGCTCGTCTCGCGCAGACCGTGGTCGATGAGCACGATGGTGATATAGCAGGCAAGACATACTGGTGCGACTCTCGTACTGCACTGGTGTGGATAAGGTCGGAGCCTCGCGCGTACAAAGCTTTCGTCGCTCATCGCCTGTCGGAGATAGAAAATACGACCAAGAAGAACGAATGGCGTTGGCTACCGTCTAAAAAAAACGTGGCAGACGACGCGACCCGATCCACGCCAGAAAGATTCGACGAGTCGCACCGGTGGTTCCGAGGGCCCCCGTTTCTGCAACGTCCACCAGCAGAATGGCCGCAGGAAGAGAAAACGACACAATACGACACCGAGGAAAAACGAGAAGTATGTAACATCGCAGTTAAAAGGGTAGAATCGCCAACAACACATCTGCCACAAATAGAAAGATTTTCGAAATGGATTCGCCTCATAAAGACGACAGCGAGAGTCCTCCTATTCATCGACATGTGCAGACCAAACAAGCACTTGGTGAAGGCTGGGCGTAAACGCAACAGAGCAAGACAAGATAGCGACCCTGGCTGGCGAAGAACAAACAAACGCAACACCCCAGCCAAGGAGAAAAAGGCAACTCCTACTGTCTCATCGCTTGTAGGAATACCGGCCGCTTATCACGTAAGAGCCGAACAACTATGGGTGCAAGCCAGTCAGCGGGAAAGCTTCACGAAGGAGCTCAAGAGGATCGCCAATGGAAGTGTTCCGGGAGGTGACGACATATTAGGCCACCTGAACACATACATCGATGAAGAGGGGACCCTACGCCTCAGAGGTCGAATAAAAGCAGCATCAGAAGTAGAAGAGGACACGTACGACCCTCCCATACTAGACGGAAAGCACGCATACACTCGTCTGTACATAACCCACGTACACGAGAGGTTGCATCACGGAGGCGTGGAAACAGTCGTGAACGAATTAAGACAGAGACTGTACATAAGAAAAATACATCCAGTGGTTAAAACTGTCGTCAAAAGCTGCCTACCGTGCCGTCTAAGAAAAGCCAAGCCTGCATCACCATCTATAGGGAACCTGCCGTCCGCACGTCTCGCTCATCACGCATGTCCGTTCACATACACCGGACTGGACTACTTCGGGCCAATAGAGGTCACAGTGGGACGACATCGTGAAAAGCGCTATGGCGCGTTATTCACCTGCATGACATCACGAGCAATATATATAGAAGTAGCCCACTCTTTAAGCGCCGACTCAGCCGTGTCGGCGCTCAGGCGTTTTATGAGCAGAAGAGGATGCCCAAAGGAAATATGGAGTGACAACGCTACGTGCTTCAAGGCAGCAGACAAGGAGCTGGCCGAAGCAGCACTCGCAGCCCTCGAGCACGAAACCACATGTCGACAAATTGTGTGGAAGTACATACCACCATCAGCACCATTCATGGGCGGCGCGTGGGAGCGAATGGTTCGCTCCGTGAAAGAAGCTCTACGCGTCACCCTCAACGAGCGCTATCCCAGTGACGAGACCTTGGTGACCCTGCTCGCCAAGGTCGAAAACACGGTCAACTCAAGACCTCTCACACACGTCTCAGTCGACCCAGGAGACCCAGAAGCCATCACGCCGAATCATATTGTCATCGGTCCCAACTCGCACGTACCTGCGCCGGGACACTTCAGCGAGAGTGACGTGACGGCCCGCTAGCAGTGGATTTGGTACTTCCAGATTTAAATAAAGGTATAACTTTACTATGTTTTATTAAATCAGGAAACACACCAGTTTCGACACTAGCATTAAAAATAATAGCAAGTTGGGGTGCGATCGCATCTATTATAGACGCAATAAATTGAACAGCAATCCCCCATAGACCTGCTGTTTTCCTAATATCAATAGTTTTCAAATATTTTACAATATTACCTGATAATATTCTATGAAATGCAAATTGTTTGAGTAATGACTCGGTGGCAGCAGGGGAGGAATTGAATGACTTTGTAGTTAAGTCATTAGTTGTATTATTTTGTTATTAAGAGAAAAATTTCAAGAAAAAAAAATACTTTGGCCCCTCAGTATATTTCGAACGGCGTTACGGCGATCCGTAACATTAATGGTCCTTCGAGAAGCCGGATTACTGGAAGAAAAAGACAATATCGGTCTTGGTATTGCCGGAAGAAAGAAGCAAACCGCAAGAACGAAAAAATATTATTGTGAAGAAAAATGGTGATTACACGTAGTAACAACGGAGAATCATCGAAGCGTCGCAAGGATGAACAAACAACCCAGGGGGACACAGAAGAGGCCTCTGGGGGCGATTCAACCGCTACTGGTACATCCAACACCACGAGCGAAACCACAACGGTCAGCGATACAACCGCTACCTCTGCGACCGATAACACGGACGCAACGGAAGAAACCCAGCAAGAGACCGCTCCGTAGCTCCGTAGCCTCACGCAAGAGACTCCTGGCGGAGTTAGAGGCGAAAGAGCGGTTAGCCGAACTCAAGCTCGAGCAGGCTCAGTTGCAAGCAAGAACGGAATTGCAAGAAATACACGTGCAGCGATTACAAGCAGAAGTCGGATCAACCGATGACGAAGATGAAGAAATAGAAGACGATTTAGCATCAGTACGCATTAGTACATGGTTGCAAGAAAAACTACATCGCAACCAGCGCCACAGCCTGCGCCGCAACCCACGTCGCACTTCGCATCGCAACCCGCTCCGCAGTCTACATCGCAACCCGCGCCGCACTTCGCATCACAACCCGCTCCGCAGTTTGCATCACAACCCGCGCCGCAGAAAGAAGACAATGGGCAGGCGCAGCAACAAATCGACGTCGCTACCTTAGCCGCTGCTCTATCACAAGCAGTACGAAGCACAAGGGAGCCGCCGAAATATGTGCAAGAGCTACCTACATTCAATGGTAGCAGCAAAGAATGGCTCAGCTTCAAAACAACGTACGAAGAATCTTCAAAGTACTTCACGATGAACGAAAACATAGCGAGAATACGCCGAAGCTTAAAAGGGACAGCAAAAGAAGCCGCCGGTTGCCTACTTATAAGCCAACCAGATCCCAGCCTGATAATGGAAGATTTGGAAAGGAGATTCGGACGACCAGAAGCGTTAATCCACTTGGAAATAGAGAAGCTGAAGCTGCTGAATAAAGTTACGGACAATCCCAGGGAGCTATGCATATTCGCAAATCGCATAGCAAACGTAGTGGGCACCGTGGAAGCACTCAAGAAAGCACACTATCTGCATAGTCCGGAAATGACGCGAGTTATCACAGACAAACTCACGCCTATATTGAGAAGCAAATGATACGACTATGCAGCCAGAAAGAAAGAAGATATCCCAGAGCTTAAGAAGATATCAATGTTCTTAAACGATGAAGCGGACAAATGCAGCGCGTATGCCTTGCCGGAGTTCATAGCAGAGGACAGCGAGACGAGAGAGCGAAGACCAAGAAAAATAGAACGTGCCTTCGCCACAAGCAAGAAACAATATGAAGAACGCTGCCCTCAATGCAAACAAGAACACAAACTGCCCGATTGCAAGTCATACGCCGCTCTGTCCACTAATGACAGATGGGAAGTAGCAAAGAAGAATAATATCTGCTACCGCTGTCTGCGAGGCAAACATCGCCGGTTGCTGTGTAAAGCTCCACCGTGCGGAAAAGGCGGATGCATGATGAAACACCATAAATTGCTGCATCACGATAGAACAGCAGAGATTGAAAAGGAACCCGCTATGGAAACCGCAACATCGGCAAGGGAGGTCATCACAGCGACTCAACCGTACAAACACCGCCGCGCTTATCTAAAGATTGCGCCCGTTACAATAAGGGGGCCGCTAAGCTGCGTCGAAACATACGCATTATTGGATGAAGTAAGCACGGTCACCTTAGTCGATGCCTCAATCGCTGACGTCATCGGCGCCGACGGCCCAGCCCACGCAATGTGGATACAAGGGGTCGGCTCGGAGGTGAAGGCCATTAACCTCGGGGAGGCTATTAAGATCATCCCCCAATCAATCGACGACTTCCGGCGTCTCACCAGGCTATTCACAGCCGAACGAGTTTCTTATCATACGTACGCTCTCCCGGAAGAGCGCAAAGTCAGGGCCGTCATCCGCGGCGTTTCTTTGGAATTTTCCAACGAAGAAATCCTTGAGGACCTTAAGTCCCAAGGTTTCCCAGTTGAAGCCGTGCACAAAATGCACAGTAGAACGGGCCAGAGGTTCTCTCTTGCCCTAGTTATTTTAACCAACGTGCCGGAGGCAAAAGCCATCTTCCGGCAGGTACGCACAGTGTGCGGCCTGTCGAGAGTGAGGGTTGAGCCTCCATATAGGCGCGGGTTCACGGCGCAGTGCCACCGCTGCCAGCTGTATGGTCATGCGGCGGCCAACTGCTCCGCCCCACCCAGGTGCGTTAAGTGCCTTGAACCCCACAACACTAAAGAGTGTCCTCGGCCCAAAGACGCCGAATCCCCACCCGCGTGTGTCCTGTGTAAACAAACAGGCCACCCGGCTAACTACAGAGGCTGCCCTTGCGCACCTCATCCTCGCCCCAGTAGGCAAGCTCCACCGACGGTCAATAACCGCTCATTAACGGCTCTTTACCAACGGATGCCCCGTCAGGGCCTTTCTCAGCCCACCCAGGGCTTCTCTCGGCCCTCTCAGGGTCCCCCTAGGCCCCCTCAGGGACCTCTTCGGCCTCCTCCGGGCTTCTCTCAGCCTATGCAGCCTCCAGTCTTTCCCTGGGGCCCCAAAAAGGCAGACCCACCGCGGACATCCTCCGCCCCACAACAATCACAACCCTCAATGGCTGATGACCTAAAAACGGTGTATTCCGCTATTAGGAACATCAACGTTGAGGAAATCGCTGTGTTAGCACGCAAATTGCGCGCTGCGAGGTCCCCTCAGGACCATCTTCTCGCTCTTGCAGAGCATCATAATCTTTTGTGCTCGTTGTAAGTTAAGTTAACTTAATTAACTTAACTCACAATGACAGAGCAGTTTGCTCTACCAAAGTCTCACGGTCGTATCAAACCTAAGGGTTTATCTTTAACATTCGCGGTTTGCGAAATAACCTCCCAGAGCTTAAGCTCTTTCTTCGAAATCGTGAAGCCGATTTCCTCCTCCTACAGGAAACTAATCTCAATACTAAGGACACTAAAGGCCTTTCCATCAAAAACTTCTCTCTTCTTCGTAATGACAGACCCGACCGCCGAGGCGGTCCTTACCTTACCTTATAATAAATGGCCAAGAAGACACTTCACTGCTCTCCCATTTCTACTCCGCAACTTTCCAACATGGAAGCCACGGTATGTAGGCTAGCTATGACTGGACATCAGTCCATCTTCATAGCCTCCTGTTACATCCCTTCTAAAACCCTTCCCCTCAAAAAAGATTTTGAGGCTATTTTATCTCTAGGCAATTCAGTCATTATGTTTGGAGATTTTAACTCCAAGCACACTGAATGGACATGCCGTACTACTTCACGTAGCGGCAGGATACTGCTTGATATCACGCAGTCTCTTGACCTTACCGTCCACAGTCCCCTCGGTGCTACTCACTATCCCGATATCACCGATTACGCTCCCGACGTGTTAGATTTTGCACTATTCAAAAGTGTTTCCCTCAACCTCAGGGCAATCGAGACACTATACAATCTAGGATCCGACCACAGACCGGTCTCCCTCATTCTTGGCCATCAGCCACCCCCCTCAACACCCTCTACTAAAACCTTCACAAATTGGAAGGGCTTCAAGGAGTCTTTAGCGAAAGCTCTGGACTCACAGGACTCCCCCATCTCCCTATCGTCGGACTTAGACAGTCCTGAAAAAATCGACACCGCGGTCGATTCACTCTCCACCTTTATTAAAACCTCCCTTAAGGAGAATGAAAGGGTCGTCCCGGTTGCTAATAATAGTGGGCTTCCCCTGCATATTAGCAACCTATTAAAAGCCAAAAAAGCTGCTTTCCGGAGAGCAGCAAAATATCCCACGCCCGAATATAGGCGCACGGCCAATCGTCTTCAACGAGAACTCCGTTTCCGCCTCTCTGAATTTCGAGACCTCGAAAAGAGTAAGCTCATGGAGAATATCTCTCCCTCTCATACAGCGTACTATCAGATGGCAAGAGCCCTCCGCATAGACGCTATCACCCACACTCCCCCTCTCTCCCGTCCCGACGGTACGGTAGCCTTCGAGGACGAGGAAAAGGCTGAGTGCTTTGCAGACAGCATTGCCGCTCAATGCTCTCCTAGCTCTCAACCCGTCGACCCCTCACACGTCCAGGCAGTGGAGGATGAGGTCCGCCGTCGGAACTCACCCCCTACAGCCTCCGAACCTATCTCTGTGTCCAATTATGAGATTTCATCCCTCATCAAAGGACTTAAGCCTAAAAAGGCTCCGGGCGCGGATGGCATCTCCAACCAAGCCCTAAAACACTTTCCTGAGCAGGTGCTAACCCTTTTATCTATTATCTTCAATGCCTGCTTCAACCTTAGTTACTTTCCCACTACGTGGAAAGAGGCAACTGTGATTGGTATTCCCAAGCCAGGCAAGCCTCTTAACCTCCCCTCCAGTCATCGTCCCATTAGCCTCCTCAAGGCCATGGGCAAGCTCTTTGAAAGAGTCATTCAAAATCGAATGAGGCGCTATCTGTTTCCCACAGACGGTGACCCTATTGTCATACCCCACCAATTCGGTTTCCGAGCGAAACACTCTTGTCCCCAACAAGTTCACCGTATTGTGGAATATATCCTCAGCGGTTTTTATCCTCGTCGTCATAAGACCATCGCGGTCTTTTTCGACATAGCTAAAGCCTTTGATAGAGTCTGGCATGAAGGCCTTATCTACAAATTATACAAAATAGGTCTCCCCGATCGTCTAGTACGTCTCGTGGCCTCTTATCTAAAGCATCGTACCTTTCGTTTTAGACACGAAGGCACGCTATCTTCTCAGCGTCCCATCAAAGCTGGTGTCCCTCAGGGCTCAGTACTTGCTCCTCTCCTGTACATTTTGTTCACCAACGATATTCCCATCCCGTCGAAAGGTGTTCAGCTCTCCCTCTTCGCAGATGACACTGCCCTATACTGTAAAGGTACCTCGCTACCTTTCATACGGAACAAGATCCAAAAGTCAGTTGATGACCTAGGAGCTTGGTTCAAAAAATGGCGCATCGATGTGAACCCGGAGAAGAGCTCCGCCGTTCACTTCGATTATAAACGACGCCGACTCAAAAACACTCCACCAATACGTATGCTAGGGACCCCTGTCCCCTGGCATACGACTGCCAAATATTTAGGCGTCACTCTTGACACAAGCCTCACTTTTAGGTCCCACGTCAAAAGAGTAACCCGTCACGCACGTTTTTACCTGGGTAGGCTCAACAGTATGTTGGGCCGACACAGTAAAATGTCCATCAGAAACAAGCGTACCCTTTATAAGGTCTGTATACGACCAGTCATGTCCTACGCGGGCTCCATTTTTGCCCACGCTGACCCTAAAATTATTAATGAACTCCAAGTAGTTCAAAACCTCTTCTGTCGTCGAGCTACGAACGCACCTTGGTACGTCCGTAATGCCGACCTTCATCGGGACTTAGAGCTCCCTACAATCCAACAATTCCTTAAAAAACTCTCTGAGAACTTCTTCAAAGCCTCAGAGTCGCATTCAAATCATTTTATTCGTGAGGCAGCTAATTATGCAGCCCCACTCCCCTCCCGCTATAGCGTCCGCAGGCCGAGGAACTCCCTCTCGGACCCGCCTAATAAACTTTCAAACGACCTGAACTGCCTCCTGGCGGCTCAGGCCAATTCTAATTAAGTTATTCATAATTAATTTGCCTTCCCAGGCACTCCCTCAGCGGCTAATAGCCGCCTGCGCCCTCTTTTCCCAAAAGAGGGTCGCTTCCGATGCGGCATAAGAAGCTTTAAACAGCTCGTTGCCAGTCCCCAAAGGTGGTTTTAGAGGGTATCACTTAGGTTCCCCCGGTAGGCAGTGAGTCCCTCATAACCACGATAGACCGGCTGTCGTGGTATGCGTAATGCATTTCCGCCTCCCTAAATAAAGGGTAGCCCTTTTCCCATTGCTTCGGGCGCAAAAAAAAAAGAACGGTCGGCAGTCTCTCTCCAGCTACAGAAAAGAAAACAACAGCAAGAAAAGAAAAAGTTCCTCCTCACCGCCGCTTGCCTCCAGTAGTAAGCAAGACCAACGTGTTTCACTCATTTTTCGAACGGCGTTACGGCGATCCGTAACAATACTCTTAGTATAAATGAATACATGGTTTATAATACACCTGGCAATGAGATGGTCTCTTCCGAGCTGTTTCTTAAATAAATTTTGTTAATAGTTTATATATGTACAACCTTTCTTATTGTATAATTTTCCTTTAAAAAAAGTCCCTCTAGGTTTCTTGCTGGTTCTTCTTAGGAGAGTAGTTTTTTTTCCGAACTAGTGGTAAAAGCAAAAATGACTAACAATAAGTATGTAACATGTATTGAATAAAACATATTCTATTCAATACTATTCTATTTAAGTTTTGAGGAATATGTAACGAAAATAAATAGAAATAGAAACAGAAACTTTTTTATTCTATGTATTCTGTAAACAATACCCATTGAAAGTCATTATGTTGTTTACTTTACTACTGGTTCGGCAAATATCTCTATCCTAGGAAAAACAGCAACAAAGGCAGCGAAACTTTTTTTGAAAGAAAACAGTTTAATATCATGTAATATTATGTTACAAAATTAACTGCACTAAACAAATTATAAATAGCTTAGTAGCGATTCCCTAATTCGCAGGGGTTATTATTATCCATAATTGTTACAATCTCCAGAACGCTACATAAACGAAACGGATCTGTTTATTGAGCTCTTGGTCGAAATTAGACTTACCTAATCGGATAATGTGTCCTAAGTAAACATACTCGTCAACAACTTCGAGCGGGTCCCTAATAACTACTGGCATAGGTGTGACATCCTATCCGTAATTAAGGTCATTGAGCATAGTGCTGAGAAAATTTAGCGATTCAACCATAATAATTCTATCGTCGGCAAATCAAAAGTGAATCAAGTACTGACTCTGTGGAGTCGAGAAACTGGTATCACTAGCTTGTGTTTGTTCTTAGTGTTTACAGAATGTATATCACTTTTTTTTACTAAAACAACCTTTGTTTTTGTGAACATACATTAAACTTTCGTAAATATACTAGTAGGCAAAAGGTAATATATTTATTTCTTTAAATTTGTCTACAAGAGACTCTCTCGGTTTTAGGTTGTGAATAGCTCTAATGGGCCTCTTCTGTAATACATAAACAGTTTCTGAATCAGTCGCATTTCCCCATAGTAAAATCTGCTGTGGAAATAACTGAAATAAACTAATCTAGCTGTCTTGACACTAGCGAGACCTCTAATCTTTTTTACAGCATAGGCTGCAGAACTTAGTCTGAGATAATGTCAACCCGTGTCCGGGACATAACGTCAACCTGTGTGTTACATCTCTCCATAGATGGATAGGCTTCATACTATAGTTATGTACCGGATAGCCATCATAGCCATTTTGTACAATAAATTCAATAATTAGATATCCACTGAAAGGACTGAAGTAGCGCCTGAAATTTGACGGTTTTAAAGAATTTTTCATTGTTTATGTAAGCATGACAAATTCGCCGATGGTGCTGTTTGATCTTCTATACAATTTGCTAGCAGGTGTGCATTTGGTAAAACCTTTCCATAAACCGGATTATTCAGAAGGCTTGGAGACGTCAACGTCGTCTACTTGCGGGATGATAGGCGGCTCAAAGGTTGAATGCTCTTCGAAAAATTCCGAACCAATATACCATAAAATATCAGTTCTGCATTCATCAATCGTCTTACTCAGTGTGATAAATTTGTTTAAAATAACATCATAAAAAAAGTAAAATATGTTATCAAAACTAGTCGAAATAAAAAAAATAACAGCCCTATTCTCGCTCCGTCCCTAACTCGTACGCGTATTTGAGAGAACCAATTTCCTTTTACAAACAAACTTCTTTAAATAAACTAAATAAACCCCCACACATACAGAACCTTTAAATCGTTTACTTATGTTAATCGCTTACATAAAAAATGAACTGAACTGTGTCGTGCATAGCGGCAAGCTGCATATCTTATTAAATATAAGAAGTATTGTACACTAACCTTCGGAACAAAATAGAGGTTATCTTTTTTTTTACATTTAGTTCTGTTCATGATAATGATCATATTGATCGTCAGGTTGATTTCTTCCACGATTCGGATTTGCAAATGTCATATTATAATACCACAAACTTCGAAAATAGAAAAATGTGGTTTTTTGTTCACAAATATTGGTGTGGTGTGTACCCAGAACTCGAGGCGAAGAAGCCTACTTTTTGTGATATTAGAGAAAAAAAGAAAACAAAAATTTCAAAATGAGTTTAGATACCGAATCGAACTTAACACACACCCGACCTAAACTAGCGATAATTTTCTTTATTTCTTTTTATTTAAAATAATCATTAGCTACATTTGCTTAATGTAAAATGATAAAACAGTATAATATGTATATGTTTTATTGGTATACGTATTTTATTTCATAAAAACAATTCTCACTAATACGACCAAATTTGGCTTCTGTAATTTATATGAGTACATATTTGTAGGGTGACGCCTATCACACATTTAGATCTAGTTCGATTAACTTTATGGAATGTTTCCTTTATCTTCCCTAATTTGCTTCAAGTCTACTGGATGACACAAAACTGCTTCTTGGCACGTAATTTCAAACAATTAATTAGGTATTATTATCGTATCAAGAGAATGTTTCAGTTTTATTTGCATTAACAATATTTTCTTCGTATTAAATAAAATGCATTCGCTAATCGCTTCATATTCCCTTTTTCATGTCTTTTTATGAAATTAGGGTGACAAATAAGCACACAGTTTACCTGATGGTAAGTGAATGCAGTGGCCCATAGACATCTACATTTATCGTCAATTAAGAATCAAAATGCAGTTGCGTTGTCACCCCTCAGGACTGAGATGGAATACCTCATTTCCAGTAAAAAGGGTCTACAGTTCTCTACATTCACCATACGAAACACATTAAGCTGCTATTTTACGCTGGTATTCTGTGAGAACATGGTCCTACCCCGGTCGAGCCGACTCATTCGTGCAACAACTATAATAGCTGCAGCGAGGTAGAGACCACGTGCTAAACATTTTCTATACCAGACGCCTCATAGGGGTTACAGAGCGTGGGGTTTATTTTTAAAACTTACTACAACGGAAAAGTTCAATATCCAACAGTGGACTCAATCAGACTGCAGAAATGAAGAATAATCATCCACGACTTTCAGAGTTGTAAACTGTAAGGTAATTTTCATGTTTGGTAAAGTATATAAGAAACACTATTATTATAAAAATATATAGTAAATAGATTTACTGTTTCTGCGCAAAAAACCTTATTAAAATACTTATAAAATATGACAATAGAACATATAGTCCTCCCCGTGATAAATTTATGGCGCTTAGACACCTACACTTATCCTCGATTAAGAATGAAAATGCAGAAGCGTTGTCACCACAGAGGAACAAGATGGAATGCCTCACTTCCAGTAAACGGCCCGGTTCTCACCACTTACCGTAGTGATCACAGCAGAGTTATGGTAATATTATCCGTTATTCTTCTATTCTCTCAGTTATATTCTAAGACCGTAATTCTTCCGTAGACGAGTAGTCTCATTCTTGTTGCGGTCATAATACAAATGGAGGGTGTCCATGCTACGCATTAAAAACTTGAGACATTCACTGCCATTTTACTATAACTAAAGGGTTTATAAAATAGGTAATTTAGAAAAGAATAAACAACAGAAATGAAAACTCCATGAAATATCTCCCTATATTTAAGGAACACAGCCTCTATTATAAATTTAAGAAAACATTTTAAAGAGCGAAACAAAAAAATCTACGTTGTTAGACTATATTTGTCTCTATCGGTCTCATAAAATGTGTTTCATAGAATCACTGAGAAGAAGTTTACGTTTCTCGAGTCTGTAATGGTCGGCTTTCAAAAGAAAATTTTAGTTTGTAAAGATAAATGCTGTAATATAAAATATGTATTTGGAAGTTACATGGAAGACATGATAATTTTAAAATAAATTGCGATATTTTATGATGTTTCTTGATTTGTCTTTACAAAAACATTATAACATTTATTTCACTGAATAGCAGGGCATAAATTAAATCTCTTAAAATTCTTCCAATACTTATATGGTCAAAATTTCTTCTTTCATCTTTCATGATCATTATCATCAACCTGCGGCAGTCCACTGCTGGATATAGGCCTCTTCTAAGGCGCGCCACTTAGCCCTATCTTCGGCTTTACTTATCCATACATACATACAGCCGCCATCTTGGATTTACATTTCGACAGCACTATCGGCCTCAATACCTTCGAAAACCATGAAAATGACACCCAAGATGAAAAAAATTGATATCTATTGCAGCCGCCATCTTGGATTTACATTTCGACAGTACTATCGGATTCAACACTCTCGAAAACCATGGAAATGACACCCATGACGAAAAAATTGATACCTATTGCAGCCGCCATCTTGGATTTACATTTCGACAGCACTATCTGCCTGAATACCCTCGAAAACCATGAAAATGACACCCAAGATGAAAAAAATTATATCTATTGCAGCCGCCATCTTGGATTTACATTTCGACAGCACTATCGGCCTCAATACCTTCGAAAACCATGAAAATGACACCCAAAATGAATAAATTGATATCTATTGCAGCCGCCATCTTGGATATACATTTCGACAGCACTATCGGCTTCAACACCCTCGAAACCCATGAAAATGACACCCATGATGAAAAAATTGATACTCATTGCAGCCGCCATCTTGTATTTACATTTCGACAACCCTATCGGCTTCAACTCTCTCCAAAACCATAAAAATGACACCCATGATGAATAAATTGGTACCTACTTCAGCCGCCATCTTGGATTTACATTTCGACAGCACTATCAGCTTCAACACCCTCGAAATTACCATCAAAATGACACCCAAGATGAAAAAATTGATATCTATTGCAGCCGCTATCTTGGATTTACATTTCGACAGCACTATCGGCTTCAACACCCTCGAAAACTATGAAAATGACACCCATGATGAAAAAATTGGTACCTACTTCATCCGCCATCTTGGATTTACATTTCGACTGCACTATCAGCTTCAACACCCTCGAAAACCATCAAAATGACACACATGATGAAAAAATTTATACCTATTGCAGCCGCCAACCTTTTTTTTTTTTTGCGGATGGAAAATCATCAAATGACGCCTTTCGCTCTGGGTGGAGCGGAAGGGAGTGTCAGACTTTTACTGACTAAAAACCATCCGTGTTCCTTCAGTGCCCTTACGTTCCGGAGCCGCGGTATCTCTTTCGAACAGCCCGCAGCCCCGGCAGGCGTCGGCCCTTGCGGGCCCCTTCACGCTGCTGACAGCTCTTTGAGGCGCGCGTGGAACAAAACGCGCCGTCGACACGGCCTGTCGTCGTTAGACGGACGGACGGCGAGCTACCCATTGCTCGCCGTCCACAGGCCCGCGCCTACGGTGGCCGGGGGCCACGACGTAGCCCCCGACGCCCGGGGCGTCTCCCGCGGCGGCCGGGAAGGAAAGCTGCTGCTCTCTCCTTCTCCCGCTCCGCCACCTCCTTCGCTAGCATCACTGCTTCGCAGAAGGTGGTGACGGCATCCCATTCCGTCTCGCTCCGGACCATGGCTTCGACCAGGGCCGGACGCGAGAGGTCGCCGCCGCCTATCGCCGCTACGAGGACACGGCGGTGCTCCGCCCAGGCAGGGCACACCTCCACGGTGTGCTCCACCGTGTCCTTCGGTCGATCCTCGCAGTGGGAGCACCCGGGCGTTTCCTCCCGCCCGATTCGGTGCAGGAACCTCCCGAACACACCGTGTCCGGTGAGGACCTGCGTCAGGCGGAAGGTGAGGACGCCGTGGCGTCTCTCAAGCCACTCCTCAAAGAGGGGTCTTATCGCCGCTATAGTGGCGTGCCCAGCACGGGGTTGCGACAGTCGCTCTCTCCATGTCGACATGAGATCATGCCGGAAGTCTGTCCGCTGCACGACAACTTGCCGCGGCAGCGGGGTTTCCCCCCGGCATAGTGCCTCCGCGCGCCATTCGTGCAGGCGCGCGAGGACTATCGCTTCCAGATCCCATGGCGGCAATCCGGCAAGGAGGCACGCTGCCTCGCGGGAGATCGTGCGGTAGCCGCGAACCATTCTTACGGCAACCACCTTTTGGGGCGCGTTCAGGTGGTGGACGGCAAGCCGCGCCAAACCACGCGCCCACACCGGGGCCCCGTAAAGGGCCATGGACCGCACAATCCCCGCGTAGAGCCTCCGGCAGGAGGCGTTTGGCCCCCCCAGGTTCGGCAGGAGCCGCCTGAAGGCAGCCCCGGTCCGTTCCAGTTTGGGAGCCAAACGTCGGAAGTGCTCAACGAAGTTCCATCGGCCGTCGAGGACGAGTCCTAGGTACTTCAACGTCGACTCGACGCCGATGGATACCCCTCCTACCATCGCTGAGGATCCCGGTGGTGGCCTGTTCCGAGGACCATGGAAGTGCATGGCCTCGGACTTGTGCAGAGCCACCTCAAGACCCAGCTACCGGATCCTCTCAACGACTATCCCAACCCCGCGTGTCATATTTTCCGCCGCCGCCTCGTACGACCCCCCCTGTGCCAGTACCAGCGTGTCGTCAGCGTAGTTTGCTACGCTGACGCCGGTAGGGAGGTCGGCGCGCAGCACCCAGTCGTAACCGATGTTCCACAGGGGCGGCCCCAGAACCGAACCTTGTGGGACACCGCACGACATCTCTCGCCGGTTCCACTCACCGTTGCGACCGGGGTAGATGACGGCCCTATCCGTCAGATAGTCCCCGACTATACGACGGAGATAGGTCGGCACCCGGTGATACCGGAGTGCCTCCCTAATGCAGCTCCAGGGCATGGAGTTGAAGGCGTTGGCGATGTCGAGAGACACCGCCAAAACAACCCCCCCCCCCTGGCCACTGCATCCCCTGTCGTGAGTGCTCTCACGCGCATGATGGCGTCCACCGTAGAGCGCCTCTTGCGGAAACCAAACTGGTGTTCCGCAAGATCCGGCCCCGTCCCCGCAAGGTGCTCGGCGAGGCGGTTTGCAATGACTCTTTCAAAGAGCTTGCCCACCTCGTCGAGCAGCACCACGGGCCGGTATGCGGACGGAGAGTCCGCAGGGCGCCCCGGCTTCTGAATGAGGACCAGCTTCCCCGTCTTCCAACGAAGCGGGAATTGGCCTCTCTCCAAGCATGCGCTTAGGAGCCCCTCCAGTCGGGGCCCGAGAGCCTCCGAGGCCAGGACCCAGGCTTTGCCAGGCAAGCCATCGGGTCCTGGGGCGGTATTCCTGGCCTTAAGCCTACGTACCGCCACTCTCAGGTCTACCCCGGTCCCTTCCGGGATGCCGTCGTCGTCGTCCTGGTGGTCCGCTTCCGGCACCGCAGGTGGCGGAGCCATAGGCGGGGGCGGGTGTTCCCCTCGCGCAGGAAACAGAGCGCTCACCACGTCCTCTACGAGCTGAGGCCGAAGACTCTGCGTCAGCGGGGGAGCCCAGGTGCGGAGTTTATCCCGCACCATCTTGTAAGGGCGCCCCCACGGATCTCTGTCGAGAGTCTCCAGCATCTCCTCACGGGCCCGATCCCGGGCCCGCATGACAGCCTCCCGGAGGGCGGTCTTCGCCGCTCTGTATCCCTCGTACAGCTCCGCCTCAATGGCTGCCGCATTCGGTGGACGAATGCGGAGCCTGCGATGCCTGGCGTACAGGTGCCGCGCGGCGACACACGCCTCGCGTAGAGACGTCAGCTCACGCGACCACCAATACACCTGGCGCCGGCCGCTTCCTGGCCGGACGCGGGGCATTGCCATGTCACATATCTCGGACAGGATTTACATTTCGACAGCACTATCGGCTTCAGCACCCTCGAAAACCATGAAAATGACACTCATGATGAAAAAATGGATACCTTTTGCGGCCGCCATCTTGGAATTACATTTCGACAACCCTATCGGTTTCAACACCCTCGAAAACCATGAAAATGTCAACTATGACAAAAAAATTGATACTACTTACTTTTAGTACGTACTACTTTTATTTATTCTGTGGTTTTAAAATATTGTAATAAAAAAATCTCTTATTATAATTATAATCAAGTATTTAAGAAATTCGGTTATTCGGATATTGTGTATTTATACAGCGATCTATTTGAGCCGCTGCAAACAACCGAAACAATTTCCACTCACGACGGCGATTGACGCCAAACTGAGTGTGAGTAAAATACTCTGTGTGCTCCCCATTTACAGAAATAATTTACATACAAGGCTACCAAATCAACGAAAATTTCGCCATTTTGGAGCCGAAAAAAATTAATTATAGCTAAACAAAACAAAATTACACTGCCATTTACATTCAGTGGCTTTCCACATGATAGATGAAGAGATTAAAAAATAGATTGAGTTAAACAATTGATATTTTCAAAGTTATTGTGTTTACAAGCCTTGGGGGCATGATAAATCCACACCATAAGCCACTAAAACCCCTTTTTTATTTAAAAATAGCAATAAATCGATTTAAAAAAAAATATTAATAAGTTCAACAATCATTTATCTTTCTAACAATGTGTTAATTAATTCTTATAAATTATTCATTCTTATAAATTATTAATTATATTCAATAATTAATTCTTATAAATTATTTCACCAATGGCAAATGCCAAAGGATCAGTAAGCTGAAGTGACAATGGGCCGGCCACATGGCTCTAAGAAACGATAACCGAAGGTAAGAGTCCTCGAGTGGTAGCCCCGTAACGGTAAGCGAAGTGTAGAGCGGCTCCACACTAGATGGAGTGATGACCTGCTAAGAGATGCAGAAAGTCGATGGACGCAGGTGACTCAGGACCGCGCATTGTGATATTCTTTGGAGGAGGCCTAATGTGAAGGACGGCAGTAATGATTTTGCCAAAAAGTGGTATCGTGCTAAATGCCTAGATTATTTATACGATAGACTTAATTTGTATTAAAAAATCATTAAGATTGTTAAATTTATATAATAAACAAATGGTAATATTAAAAATGCTGTACAAGCGACTTTAATATAAATAAAATGATAACATCGTCAATGTAGTCAAAGTCAATTAAATACGCATTATTAAGGATAATTCAAATACCACTGATCAGATATTGATTAAATTTATATGGGAACACATGAGAAATAAAATTATCAAAATCGGTTCACCTAGAAAAAGGTTCTGAGGTAACATACATAAAAAATACAGTCGAATCAGAAACGCCGCTTTTCTGAAGTCGGTTAAAAATGGAGGAAAAGCTGTTTAAACAGATGCATCAAATCTTTAAGTATTTGCTATATTTTGTGGTGATGAGCAAATAAAGTACCTAGTACTAGTGCCGCGTATGTCCAGCAGATAAAGTACCTAGTACTTTATTTGCTTTACATACGCGGCATTTGCGGATTTACCTCGAAATACCCTATGAGTATAAAAATAAAACAAATAAATAAATAATAACATTACATACTTTTAGAATTATATTTGTAATATCAAAGATTCCATAAACATTCACCGTTACGATTGTTAATAAATATATTAAAGTAACTAGTAAATTTAGTAATTTTAAAATTATTTTATCACAGGAAAATATCTGCATCTCAAGATTTCTTTCCGCTCTGTATTAATGTTACCGATTGCACAAAGTTCCGCCCTATATCCGTTTTCGTGATTGAAGCTACCGGAAACAGATACTCAATGCAAGAACTCAATATCCGACAGTTTACCCTTGCATCTATAAACTTGACGAATTCTTGTTTGCCTTTTGCTGTATCCTCCTTGCTTCAAAACGTGTACAAATATTTTAAGGTGTAACTGGAGAGAACTACTCTAATTATTTATATAACCATTAGTCTTCGGCATACTTAACATCATCATCATCATCATCATTGTAGTCATTTACAAGTTCTTGTTCCTTAAGAGACTTGCCATGTCTAAAAAATATTAAATTTTTCAGACTCCCATATGATATTTTCCCACATGATATTTTCGGTCACCGCCGAGCACGAGTAAAATTACGATTTACAATTTCAGGCTCTTCCTTGGATTGCCCGCGTACTATAAAATCCGATTGGCCGTGTGGTGAGAATACAACCATAATATGTTCGCGTTCACCACTGGAATCAACGAGGGTCAGTGATTGCATATTATGGTGCTGATACGCGTGGCATTTGCCACCGAGTTAAAATCTACTATTGAGGCATCGTTCGTAACTTTTTCTAGCGTTTCAGAGCTATAAAATGTTTATTTGAGTAACTAATACGTATATGTATAGGTATAACATAGGATGGGCAGAGAATAGCGCTAAGATCACTCTCAAGGTTCTAGTGATTTTTAAAACCTGATGACAATTTAAAAATATATTGACAACATGTGAATACCGCAACTAAAATAAATAATACTAAAACCCTATCAATAATGAAGAGGGTCGGATAACCCAGCCGTGAAAGTTATATGAGTTATTATATCACTTTCTTACTACGTCTAACGTAGCTAATAATTTAACTAATTAATAATTAATAAATAATAATAATAATTAATAAAATAATTTATAGAATCGACGCTCCGGGAAGTCTGCAGTTTGTGAACACGTACAGGATCATCCCTGTCACTACATTAGATTTGATAGACCACAAATCCTCGCTAAAAAACACCGATTCCTTCCAACGATGATTCGCGAGGCTATTGAAATCAAAAAACATCCTAATTTCAATAGAGAAAATGGCTGGGTGCTACCATCTGCTTGAGATCCCATTTTTTTTATAGAATATGGGTGACAAACGAGCACACAGTCCACCTGATAGATAAGTGTTTGCTGTGGCCCATAGACATTTCCATCTATCTTCGTTTGCGAAATAAAATGCAGATGCGTTGTCAGCCGTGAGGAATAAGATAGAATGCCTCTTTTTCAGTAAAAAGGGTCTCCAGTTCTCTGCACTCACCATACGAAACACAGCAGCATGAAGCTGCTATTTTACGCTGGTATTCTGTGAGAGCGTGGTCCTTCCCCGGTCGAGCCGACCCATTCGTGATATAACTATACTATTAATATAGCTGCAGCATGGCTCTACCACGTATAAAAAAATAAAATTTAAATTAATAAAATTAGATCCTAACCCAAGCATACAACTGTAAGACTTCAAGATACTGTTAGTTCATACTGCACGTTGGAACGTCGGGAATATAAAAAATAAGTTAATATACGCGATAAAATCCGTAAAATTCGTTTTATTTAAATGTGTAGTGTTCGCGTAAATATAAGAAATCATTAAGCTAGTTTATTTTTGGCCTATTTACAATAAGATAATTGAAAAAAAAATCTTGTTCAAATATCGAAAACTGGTATATAATTATGTATTTTTTTTAGCTTAAATAAACACTTTACAATTTACTATAAAATTACTGAATAACATATCCGGCTTTCAAAAAATGACGTCATCAGTCCACAGTCATTCCAATAACACCAGATATAAAATAATCATATGGGCAACGACGAGTAAAGCCAGAGAATTTTTTTATGGGATAGGATGACAAATGAGCACACAGTCCACCAGATGGTAAGTGGTTGCTGTGACCCATACACATCTTCATCTATCCTCAATAAATAATTTAAAACGCAGATGCGTTGTCATCCACGAGTACTAAGATGAAATGCCTCTTTTCTAGTAAAAAGGGTCTCCGGTTATTTACACTCACCATACGAAGCGTTAAGCTTCTATTTTACGCTGGTATTCCGTGAGCGCGTTGTCCTTCCCCGGCCGAGCCGAGCCATTCGTGCTACAACTATACTACTAATATAGCTGAAGCATGGCTCTACCACGTATAATACGATCTACTAGGATACGAGATGACTGGCATGTACTGTGCTCACCAACGCCAAAGGCCTTCCTCTATCGAGAGAGGTCCATATCTAGCAGTGGAGTTTTACAAGCTGAAGAAGAAGAGGTTGTGTAGTATTTGTGGTAAACTACTTTAAACAGCAATTTCGACTTATTTATTTAAGACCTTGCTTCATGTCAAATTTCACGATTCTGAGTCAACGGATAGCACCTTCTAGGTTCAATGAGTTAGTTTGCGGATATTTGACTTAGAAGAGTGAATTTTTTCACTTGCAAAGGACCGCAGACCTTTGTAAATTGATATTGATTTCAACTTTATACCTTTACCCGTCCATGCGAAAAAGGGCCTCAAAAGACGGACAGGCGGATGAAATGTCAACAAAATTATCTTATAAAGGTTTCGTTTTCTTTTTTGGGATTCGGATCCTTAAAAAGAACAGATGTCCCTTGACAAGTTACTGTAAGCGATGGTAAATATTCCATATCGTTTTCTCAGCCCACTAAACAACACCGAATAAGCGTTTTAATTCGTAGGATGTGGAGAACTTGAACCATGCCTATTTTACGTGGTAGAGCCATACTGCAGCTATATTAGTATAGTATAGTTGTAGCACGAATGAGTCGGCTCGACCGGGGAAGGACCACGCTCTCACAGAATACCAGCGTAAAATAGCAGCATAACGTTGCTGTGTTTCGTATGGTGAGTGTAGGGAACCGGAGACCCATTTTTACTGGAAACGGGGCATTCCATCTTAGTCCTTACGGGTGACAACGCATCTGCATTTTGATTCGTAATCGAGGATAGATGTAGATGTCTATGGGCCACAGCAATCACTTACCATCAGGTGGACTGTGTGCTCGTTTGTCGCCTTTATTCTATAAAAAAATGCTGCAGCTAATTTATAGTTTTTTTATTATTTCTATTGATTTTTATGAGATGGTGAAAGTTTCTATTAGTAACTAACATAATACATTATTTTTTATATTATTTCTAAATACCATATAAAATAAAAAGCATTTAGTAATTCACCTCTCTCTCTCTTTCTTTTTCTCTTACTCTCTCTCTCTCTCTCTCTCTCTTTTTCTCTTACACTCTCTGCTATGCATGCTGCTTTTCCACCACTCCATATTTTTCTATTTATCTTACCATTATATAAGTCCACTGCGAAACATAGACCCTATATATTGCCTCATATGGTAGATGTTCGGCATAGTTTCCACGTTTAGCAGACGGATTGGAAACCGCAGCTATTTAATTGTTTAAGTTTGTTTCCCTCTGTCACCGTTTACGACACTCACAAGACGATATCGGGTAATGGTTATTTTTGATCTGCCAATAAACGTTCCCCTCTTTATCTTAAGCTTATTTTAAACCTCGTAATTAGTAATTTTTATACAAAATTTCCATAAAATAAGTACAAGGATAATACATTTTAAAACAACTTTTTAACCGACTGCCAAGGAAGGGTTGTGTATTTCGCGCGTTTCTTATATGTATGTACATTTGTTTGTCAATTTTGTTTATTACCTCGTGTCTTATTAATAGAATCAGGCGTTACTTTGCGGAAGTCCATTATTTTAAAGTTGACAAAAAATTACTTCGCTGACTTTAACAAAAGTAGAGTTTACTCTGTTTATAGTTAATTTTAATTTTGTTTTCTATTCTCAATCTTATTTTGATATTTTTATTGAAGTCGAGTGTTTGATTTTTTTTAATTATGTATTTTATTACTTAGTGTTCTTCGTAAAGCTATATTAAGAAATAATTCATCCAATAACAAAACAAATCAAAGTGAACAAAGACAATATAACAACTCAACGGTACTAAATCAAAATAGCACTAATTAACGGGCGGTAAATATTGTCGCAGCGATATTGGTTACAAAATAAGCTTATATTTCAGCTTTTGTCTATCCTCGGTATTGATTTCATGAAATCACTATTTTTTTTTTTATAAATAATAATACGTATATAATATACAAATGTTCAGTGTATTTCCAATTTGAGAAATATTGTTTTTAAAAATGTTGTGTATTTAAACGTATTAGAATTGTAAATAAATTTAAAATTAAAAAACCCTTAAACAAAAAGATCTAATGATCTTCAAACGGCTAAACTGATATTGATAAAACATATCGAAAAACCACCGCTAGAAAACCTGTTTATAAATAAAAAATACCGCACCCAAATCAGTTCACCCGTTTAAGAGCTACGGTATCACAGACAGACATAGATTAAAAATAGCTATAATAGATAGAGCATCGATACCGGCACAATACAATATATACATATAAACAAATATACAATGTTTTAATAAAAATAATAAAATTCATCCTCGAAGAGTTAAGAATAATAAAATAATTTCTACCTAATAGTTAAGACGGCGCTAATTCACAAATGTATTCGATTTTCGGTTTCAGAGGTATGTGGAAAGTCATTCATGTGTGCATTATGTGGAAACTATTATGAAGCTACGAGTATTATATGTATTTTACTATTCATTAAATGTTTAACTTTTGAACCTTCTGATTAGACAGAGGATTATCACAAGCTCAAGGTAACAACCAAAAGTTTGTCATTAAGATCCTCATTTCCTATAGATCTACTCTCAGGAGTGGATATTTTTCCTTTACATAAGACCTCTGAGGTAAAACCTATTTCATTAAAAATTAATCATTATAACCGGGTTGCAATTGACGAAAATACAAATACAAAAACAAAAAAATATATAATCACACAGTCCTCCTTCTTTCTTTAAGTCAGCTAAAAATAGTTGACAATGGTGACGATGAGTTGTAGCTATGATACTTAAAGTGAAATCGACGACAACATGGTCAAAATCTCTATTACATTATACGTGGTAGCTGCTGCAGCTAATTTATATTTGTTACACGAATGGGTCCGCTCGTAGGGGGAAGGACCACACACTCACGCAATCCCAGCGTAAAATAGCACCTTAATGCTGTTAATTCGTACGTTGAGTGTAGAGAAACGGAGACCCTTTTTACTCGAAAGGAATCGTTAAATCTTACTCGTCACGCATCTGCATTTTGATTATTAATCGAAGATAGATGGTAGATGTCTATGGGCTACACATACAGCATCCACTTACCATCAGTTGGACTGTGTGCTCGTTTGTCACCCTTATATAGCCCTTACATTACCAATTCAAAACAAATTTCTAGAAATTAATAATTAAATTGATGTCTCAGTAGTAAAGAGAATTTTATAAAAGCATCAAATAAGGCTTTTGCTTTTTCAATCACAAACTAAGCCTCTGATAGTTTTATGCATGCCTAGATTATACAGGCTTAACTGTGGCCAAGCTCTGTTCAAGCAATATATTAAGCATACAAAACGCTGCGTCATATCATTTAATATTATTAATGAATTAGATAACAAAAAATAAACAGATTTCTATCATTAATGAAAGTCGACATTTGTACGAATGTGAAAGTATGCTCTGTCGGTAAATAAAATTACTTAATATTAGTGTAATAAAGAACTACTTGAAGAAGGGATTAGGCGTTTGACCGTGGCATTGCGTCTCAAGGCATCGAAGCCCGCACGGAACAAGTATTTGTGTGGCCTACCAATAACTGTTCTAGGTCTGGGTGGTTCCCAAGTTCATTTATATATGTACTAGCTCGCCAGGCAGACGTTGTTCTGCCCTCTCCGACGACCTTTTTTCCTATAAAAAAATCCTTAAATTCGTAATAAAAAATATTCAGGGTCATTTATCGGGATAAAAACTATCCTATCTCTCAAGTTGGACCAAACTGAACGCAGTGTGCAAAATTTAATTGAAATTAGTTCAGTAGTTTAGGAGTCCATCGCGGACAAACAAGGTGACACGTAATTTTTATATATAAAGATGTAAAACACAACCTTGAGACAGGATAACTTTCTTTAAACTTTTATTTATAATTATCTAAGCCTGATCACCTGCTTTTCTGAAATCGTCAATAATTTTGAATCCCGTTATAACAACTCAAAATTATAAGTAAACTGGGGCTTGCAACCCTCCTGCCAAGCGTGGCAGCTATGGCAAAATCTCTCCTATGAGGCAATCTATGGGGGGTGCCTATGTTCATCAGAGGAGTTTTATGGGCTGTAATGGATGCAAGTATGGATGGCAACAAAATAATAGATTATTAGACTATGATGTTTATTTAAATAAATTGTTTACGTAGGTATATTATACCCTATTATAATTATTGTACAAAATTTGTTTTTGGGTTACAAATAATAATAATAATTTATAAACAATAATTCCGTTCGATTAAGAACCAAATTATTTTAAGAGAAAGTTCAGAATTTATTTCGTCCTGTTACTGATTGACTTTAATAAAAAGTGATTGCAGTGTCAAGTAAAATGTTATTTTTCTTTTTACTTCATTTTCTCTTTGATATTTTATTTATAACACGCACATTAACGTTAAAAATAAATTTAATTATAAAGGCTTTGTACTGGGATTGAATAATGATTTGATAATATCAAAGAACCCTTTTAGAGTGACACAAACGAAAGTGAATTAGAACGTGAGCCGATAACAAAAGCAATTGTTGGGGTTCCACTGTCATAAAATAAGCCCTCATAATTTTGTTCTGTCCACCAGTCCTAATGAGTCACAGAATTATAACTTCTAGAGATTGTTTGACCGAATTATAGAAGATAAGACCTTAGGAATAAATTCTTTCGATATACAATTTTAAGTTAATAACAAAAACGGGAATGATCGATTTTTTATGTACGTGTTGTTAATATTTATGTTTGTTTATGTACATATATATTGTCTGTATTTATTCACTAATAAAGTAAATAAACTATTTTATTTTATTAGTGAATAATACAGACAATAAATTTGTAAACTATACCATAAATACATTTATGGTGTAGTTTACAAATTTCTGATTTGTCTATAGTAAGATGTGCAATCATGACATTTTAAATTCTACAAAATATTAAATATTATCAATATTTTATTAAATATAAAATTTAGAAAATAATCTAAATTAGAGAACTGTTTCGTGGTTTTGTGTCCTATGGATGAAATATGAATATAATTCTGATATTCCAATAAAAATTAATAAAAACAAGTTTGAAAATCCTTTAAAAACTTAATATTGTAAAAGAACTCCAAATTGAATATACATGAATCAATATTATAAGTTACATGTCAAAGATTTTGTAGTAGAAAAACCATTTCAAATATATGAAGTCTAAAATTATGTTTTTTTTTTATAGGATAAGGGTGACAAACGAGCACAAAGTACGGTCTTGAGCCACCTGCATCTATTGACTACCAGCGTGTTTCATCAGGTTATCACTCCATCTAATCGCGGATCGGGATCGCTCAAGACTGGGCTTGCCAGTACGAGGCTGCCAACTTGACTTAGAATTCACGTTATTTTGTTCTGATACCTAAGAAATACGCAATGACTCATATTGTAATAGCACGCCTTAATACTGTTTTCTTCAGCCACTCCCATCAGCTGCTCTGGGGGTATTTTTATTTTTAAAGTTTCGTTGGTCGAATGGTTTCTCACAAAGTTATTCACTAATAATTTGCTTGGTTATAGAAAATAAAGTGCACCTCTTGGGCACTTTGCCATTAAAATGTTTTCAAATTTGGCAAACAGTCAACTCTCAATAATTCCAAAATTCCTATTTACAGTTTATAACTTTATGACCCAAACTTACAGTTACCGTTACCTTCATAGGGAGAATATTTGCCATAGTTGCCATGAATGTATATGATTGATATTATCGTTGATTTTATACACATATTTTGTAAGTGTTATATTTTTAGAAATATGAAATGTAAAGGATTAACTTTTAGAGATTAGCTTTTGTCGATACAAAAGACCAGATGTGTACGTATCCGTTCAGATTTCCGCATCAATTCAGCTTTCGTGACAAACGGACATATAATTTAAAATTTAAAATTTTGTACAGCCGACTTCAATATAAGTTATTAAGAATAACTCAATAACTATTGGTATGATCTTGATCAAATTCATATGACACCACACGAGAAGTATCAGCTTTCAAATGAAAAAAGAATCATCGAAATCGGTTCACCCAGTAAAAAGTTATGAGGTAACACACATAAAAATACATGCAGTCGAATTGAGTACCGTCTCCTTTTTGGAAGTCGGCAGAAAATGTAGACAAATTTGTTTTTATCATACGCGCGTTAACGTTGAGTTCAGCGCTGTCCCACCGCATTCAGCGCTGTTCTGCCGCGTTCAGGGCAGTACGTGGACTATCCTCGACGACAAGTTTTGCCGATAAGCGACTTGCATTGGTTCATACATTTGATTTAGCATTATTATGCAATCATTTCGCATGTAATCATCGAAAAAATGTGTAAACAGAATTTATTATTATTTTTTTGTAATCCTGGTCACATTATCTCTGCAATTTCGTTAAAATTTTAAATATTCATCCGAAATTGCTCTTTCAATTTTATATTGTCTTGAATAAAACTGTGTTTACGGATTTTATTTTTTAATTCCCGTAGTTTTGGGTGCTTTACAGCAACCCATGGTCACGAGGGACTGACCATGATCTGAAATCCGTAAAAATAGTTTTATTCATTGCCTACTATTCGCATAAATATAAGAAATCTTTAATATTGTCTTTTTTAATTGTCACGTAATCTCTACAAATTTCTGTTTCTTCAAAGAGGGACGACCCACTGTCGTTTGCGTTTGCGTTTATTGCGTTCTAGTTTTCTTTTATTTCTTCTTAAAGAAGCGTAACGATAAAAATATACCACATGGATCTGCTAATATTGTGCTAATAAGTGGATATTGAGCGCAAAATACTAAATGAAAATAGTTTACATTGAGCATGTAATCGCTTCTTAGTCATCCAGCGCTGTACGTGGCAGTTAGTTAGTGTTTCAGCGGAAATAGTGCGCTTCAAAAAGGAGACGGAACTCAATTCGACTGTGTATTTTTATAGGTATGTTACTTCATAACTTTTTTATGGGAGAACTGATTTCGATGGTTCATTTTTTATTTGAAAGCTGGTACTTCTTATGTGGTCCCATATAAATTTAATCAAGGTCTAACCAATAGTTCTTGAGTTATTGGTAATAATTTATATTGAATTCGATTGTACAAAATTTTTAATTTTAAATTATACAATCTTACCATTCTTTATGCAGCTAATAGAAGAGGAACTGAATAGGTGTAACCAATATCATCCAGCAAAACGCGAATGGATCTGAATAAATGTAGTTACTCCTTAACTCGTACATACCAGATGTAAATATCCAGGCAAGCAACGAGGATCAGCGTCAAAATTGCGATACATTGAATATTGCTATCCGTCTTGACTATTGTGGCAAATCTTTTCTGCTATGGTAGAGGCATTGCTCAGCTTTGGAATGTTACTGATAAATATAAACAAACAAATTCAAGAAGGAGAAAGCATATTATATATCTAACTGACAACACCTTCACGATGACTGCCGTCAAGTCTAGTGGTAGCAAACACGACGGCTTATCACGAGGTTAGAGTTAGAATCCCGGGTCAAGCTAAAAGATCACTTATTGAGTTTTTCTGTAAAAAATCCTCAGTAGCATTTTTTATATATATATATATATATATATATATATATATATATATATATATGTATAATATTTTGTTATAATATACTTTCATATGCATTTAGTAAAAAATCTGTTATTTTGACATCACAAACAGATTTTTCAATTTTCAATTTTATTTATTAGTATCTAGATAAAATATTTTGATAATCATGACGGTTATAGAAAATAGATGTGTCTGTGATTTGACGTTTGAATTATTGAAATTGTTAAATTTCAACAATTGAGTTTTAATAAAATGTAAAACAAAATGGTTCAAGAAGATTTTGTCTATTTAATTTCATTGTTTCTGCAATACTCTTTTTGAATGTAAAGTAAATAAAATAAGAGTTGTAGAATTGACCCCGATCCCATTACCGCTTTATGAGTGCTCACTTAAATTCCATTATCCGATATTCACCAAATATCCGTTACTGACTCTTTGGAATTTTTTAGCCAAAACAGATGCACAAATAATAATATAATATAAAAAAAGGCACTGGTGAAAATAAAAAAATTCTGCCTTAAATAATTTTATAAGCTCACGATATGTTAATGTGCAAAGATGAGGTCTACGATGGGGCGAGTTTGCCCAGGAGAAGCCTGTTAACTCGTACCTTGAAGAGGTTCAGGTTATACGCACCCTGAAATACAGATCCTTAATTCGCCTGCTTTGCTAGCAATTATTGCGAATTCCTAAATAAATAAATGTGGTGTAATAATAAAGTGTAAATTTATTATTCATAATATGACTAACGCGTCGATCGCAAATATAAATTTCACACGTTTTAAACACGCAAATATACTTTGACAAGTATCACCTTACCTTTTGTATATCGAAGGTGCCGTTTGAAAGACAAGGGTCTGATTGTTCTTAATTACAGATTATAAATGTAAACCTAAAAAGTTTATGATATTGCGACGATACATTATTTTTTAACTATTCAATTTAATTAATAAATTTCACATAAGGTCATCTAAAATATCAAAGTAGTTATTTGAAAACAATAAAAAGCCGATATTTGAATCCTCAGATCACTCGTACAGACTCACTTTTATACTTTTATCTGATCGCTGAAAAATCAGCCCTACATAACACTAATAAACATGCCTCATAGTTAGCAACTCATCATCAAACATCATCTCTTTGGGGAAGCACGTTGTATGGATTGGCCTCACGGTATGTATGGAAATGGTGCTTCCCCTACATTTCAAAATGTGGGAGAGCGAAACCTTTGTATTGCGAACGTATATATATGTTTGTCTAAATATATAAATATTTGTGAGACTTGCAATTTTGCGATTGATAAGTACTTCACTGGTGAAACTGACTCAGGGGGATTTCTCAAAGATTAATTAATGTTCTTTAAACAGCTTTATTCCTTATTCTAGGGAATGGGGTTTTTAAATTGAAATAGCTATTAAAATATCAACGGCTTCTGATTGCTCCGGAATATTCTCCTTCCAAGAGATACCTAAAAGAACTGATTTACTGAACAAATACAACGTAATAAATATCCTAATCAAGACGAATACGCCATAAAATAATTGTCACAAGCGGCATATAATCTACCCTTAGTAAGAGCAATGTTTTTATATTTTTGTATTGTGATTGTTATATCTTTCATTTATTGTTTTACTACATCAGCAGACGACATAAATATTTGAGAAAGGGAACCGTTACAAATTCAATATAGGAAGTAATACAAGAAACACTTTTACAATCAAACACCAAACGAAAAGTTAACTAAAAGCAGAACAAATAAACATGCTTTTGTAACATCCACCTGCTGGTGATGGCATCATCTGAATAAATATCGTTTTAATATATTTCTAGATGAGTGTCACCATTTTCCGTTAATAAGGGCACGATACTTTGATCATACCTGACAAATGTGACAATAGTATATTTTCGACTCGAGATTAGAATCCAGTACCCGGGTTGGATTTTAGTGTCGGAAACTTTCGAGGAGAAATATGGTGGGACGATGTGGAAAATTATTACCTCTTAAACAGTCGTGAAGCCGCTTTTTCTTTGTCACTAGTTCGTAATATTTCAGAGCTGGGCATGGCCCTCATCAAATTCAATCACGACTACGTATACAGAACGATGGCAGGAGACGGAAAGTCGTCTTGTACATTTGACTTGATATGTTATATTTGTCGGAGGTAAAAAAATATTCCTGGCATTTACATAGGTGCTACATATTACACCATCGGGACACATAATGTGTTAGGACTTTGAAACTAATTTAAACGGATTTATTCACATTAAATAAATTAACTTATTCTTAAAAATTTCCGACGTTTCTAGTTACGTCCTTATACCATAGTCGACCTAGTTATAATTAGTTTTAACTATAAATTTCGTGATGTATCTGCCGTCTCTGCGTCGAGAGACCCCTCTTTTCATTCCAAGGGCAAAGAAATTTTATCCAATTTATATGGAATGAAGGATTCCAAAAAGATAGTAGCCATCTTCTCCACTAAAATTTGGATATTTTTTTTAATTTCAATAACCTCACGAATCATTCGTTGAAGGAATCAGTGTTCTTTTGCGAGGATTTGCGGTGTATAAAATCTGATGTACATAAGATTTCATTCAATCTGTTAATAGAATTTTCTATGCAACCACCACAAATTGTTGAATTTTAAGTCTGGTTTTTAATTAACACCGTAGCTTTTATATATCTTTATATCTCTCAGTCCACTCTCGATCTTATCGCGTTAGCTTTGCACTTGGTTCGAGCAAGTGTTTGTCTCTATTTTAACGCCGACATTGTCACACTATAATATTTTCGAGACATATGGCCAAGATATTATTACTGACAATATAAATTTGTTTTGCTTCAATTACATAATAATATTGTATAGCAACCCTATTTTCTTGGCTAAATAAGTAATTGCTTTTCTTTTATTCAACCAACAACATTGTAAATTGAGCTTCACCACAATCTATTTCTGGATAACGATTTCGAGTCGGGCTCTAACGACTACTTTACCCCAAACAAACTAGACCATACGTTGAAGTTAATCCTGAAAAACAATTTCGCCTCGTGTTGTAGGTATAAGCTTAAGGAACGAGAATATAAAATAATTTTATGAAAAGGGTAAACGAGTTTTAAAATGTATCGTTATTGTGTGTGCTTTTATTTTATAACATACATGATATTTACGTACATATACTCGTATAAATGAAGAAATTAAACTTATGGCATTAAATGTTTACGTTATAGGTTGAATACTTTGCCCGTGTGGTTTGAAGAACTATGCCATATAGACGCAAGGCTAATAATGTGAAACAATGTAATGCATGCCAGCGATGGACTTACGAGTAAAAAGTCCTATGATGGGAATATCTGTCTAGAGGTATGTATGTGTGTGCACGTGGGCGTCCGTTTGTGCGTGCGGGGATAACGAGTGTGCGTTCATGTTTGCTCGTGCATGTTCATGAACAATGTCGATATTGCGAGTAAATAATCCAAAACTAATTTAATAATAGTTCTTAATTAAAGCACAATAATATTTAATGGTGTCGTAAGAGGAAATGGAGGGAAACAATTCAGGGGCTGGGCAGCAGAGTTTTCCTAATAACGGCTGAAAAATTAAAAGTTATGTACAGCCGACTTATATATATGTTATTAAGAATAACTCAAATAACTCAAAAACTATTGGTTTGACCTTAATCAAATTCATATGGGACCACACGAGAAGTATCAAATTTCATATAAAAAAAGAATCATCGAAATCGGTCCACCCAGTAAAAAGTTATGAGGTAACACACATAAAAAAAAAACATACGCGTCGAATTGAGTACCGTCTCCTTTTTGGAAGTCGGCAGAAAAACGTAGCAACTATGGATAGTTTTCCCCTATGAGGCAATCTAGAGTGAAGGCCTATGTTAAGCAGGGGATTTTAATAGGCTATAACAGTAACGGTAACGGTAATGTTTCATGAAGAAAATTTAATTCTGATTACGTTAAAAGAATTTGAAATATTTTCCATGCTTTTTACTCAAACCACCAAAGAAAGAATGACGAAGTGTTGCGTACTGTGGTTTGCGCCACGGAGCCAAAACCATGTTTAAGTTGTTTTAGGAACACGAATTCACGTATACATAAGCATCTAAAATCATTTGCAGCAACATTGTTTTACGTTCATACGTGAGCGTCTAACAGTGAAATATTACGGGCTGACAAAGAAAGGAGGAAGAAAAATGTGCGTGCATGTCAATTTTCTACGTGGTAGAGCCATGCTGCAGCTATATTAGTAGTATAATTGTAGCACGAATAGATTGGCTCGACTGGGGAAGGACCACGCTCTCACGGAATACTAACGTGAAATAGCAGCTTAACACTGCCGTGTTTCGTATGGTAAGTGTACCGGAGACCATTTTTACTGGAAAAAAGGCATTCCATCTTAGTCCTCACGGGTGACAACGCATCTGCATTTTGATACGCAAACGACGATAGATGTAGATGTCTATGGGCCACAGCAACCACCACTTACCATCAGGTGGACTGTGGGCTCGTTTTCACCCTATCCTAAAAAAAAAGAAGTTGAGCATGATTTCAGCATCACTCGAAATATACCCAGCGCTCCGTCTAACTTTCCTTGTTGTTCTGAGACCATTTATTAATTTTACTGAAAAAGTATCACTACAAAGCTTTTTTTTTTATTATTCTTACTGTATTAAAAGGTCGATATGCCTTTTAAGGCTACTTTTGAAGCGTAGATGAAATGCGTCAGATGCAGCTAAAAAAATTTCCAACGCAATTACGAAGGAAAATTGCAACGCAATAGCAGCAAGACGGCAGTACTACCTTTTGTAGCGACATTGCCACACGTTCAAGGAAGGTCGTGTACAAAGATATAAAGGCGAACACACGATCCCTGACTCGGTAACCAATCATCATGTCAATTTTATCAAATACTAACAATCCGCACCGGATTCGCCTGAGAGGAATCTATTATCGTGGCACAATTTATATTTTTTTTGAGAAAAATAATCATCGGTGACCATTGTTTTTTTTTTAATTTTTCTATTTCACATTAAAAATACTTCAAGTTTTATTTATTTACTTATTTCTACCTCTGTCTTTGCAGGCGTACCTAATACGACAGTGTAGGCACATAAAACTATCTAATTTAAAAAGAACAGAACACAACTTATCTATTATTATAACATAATACATATAATATTTTTTTAAATAAGGTCAGATCACTCCTGGCATTGCTTTTTATGTATTGGTGTATTCTTCAGATTCAGCCATTACGAAGATTAGCCGGGATAGACAGAAACATTTACAAATGGTTTTAATATATCATATGGGCATACAAATAACAGCATTTATTGCGTTATTACAGACAAACACTTCAATTTTATTTATGTACTCGTATATACAAATTTATAAGTGCCTAAAATACCGAAAAGATAATCATTAAACTTTATACTTTGCATTTTTACCTTAACCACAGGTTACTTTGTCCGACCGGTGCAGCAATAAAATACCTCACTTTGTATACAAACACTTATCTGCAATGTAAAACGTGTATTGGGTATAGAGGAACTCAATACAGAATTTCGGTTTTGTAAATAGGTGTTTTATTAATATTGTTAATGGTAAAATAACCTATTATAAAAGAACACTTAACGCTTAAACACTTTTAATAATTTATTTCATTGCATTATGAAAAAAATAAAGGATTGAGGTTCGTTAAGCAAAAAGTATTCCTTCAAAACTTAACTTAGTTTAATCTTAGTCAAAATACATACTAATTTTTGATATTTACTGTCCTTAGTACCATGTTTATGTAATGGCTCCTTTCATGGAAATAATGAAATAAATAATGGATTAATCGAGTCTGTTGAAGGAAAATGTATTAATATAAGAACAAATATGTGTTTGAAATTAATCGAAATGTTAAATACTTGTTTGCATTTCCTTTTAAGTATGTTAATAATATTTTGCAGACTTGCAACGAATAGTATTAACGCACGCAATTAACACACGCAGAATACTGAATATTTTGCGGACTTCCTGGCCGAATAGCCCAATATTGGGCAAAAGTATTCGGCCGGGAAGGAAGAAGTGTTTATTATTCAGAGCGTCTATTCTCTGAAGCGGGGATTGTCTACGAGAATAAAAGGAGTAAACTACTGCCTGAAAAAGTTCAAATTACAAAAAAAAAATCAATTTTCTTACCAAAACATTAATACTAATCATAATTTAAATTTAGGCGAACACTGCTCATTAATTAAAACTACATTCAAGGTTTTTATATCTATACATTTATTTAACGCGATTACATTATTTATTAAACACGATAACGTCCTTTTACAATTAGTTTTACTAACATTAATACTAGGGGAAAGGAACTCTGCCTTTACTGACACTGATAACGATCCCATGAAGCACCAAAGGATTATACAAACTCTTCCCTGAGATGTTATACAAGAATCCTGAGGGTTTAGGGCTCCCGAATAACTAAATTCCTTTTTGTTATTTTATTATAGTGTTGCTCTCAATTTTAAAAAGTTTACTAGATATTAGTCTCAAATATTATAAGGCTTATAGTGTACAGGAGCGTTCTATGTGATGTGATGACTGTGATGCAATAATTGTTATAAGTTGAAAATGGATGTCAAGTAACTCGATTTAATAATCCTTAATTATTTTATACTATTTTAAGAAATGCGGTCATTAAGGAGTATCTTAGGGCTGAATCTGAATGACAGGGTGAGAAATTATGTGATAAGAGAAGAGTGTGACTTGCAAGAGGATTTGTTACCAGGATTAAAAAAGGAATGCTTCAGTGGTTTGGTCATGTAGAAAGAATGAATGAGGAAAGGGTGACAAAGCAAATTTATGTTGCAGAGGTGAACGGCAGAGTCGGGAAGGGACGCCTAAGGAGAAAGTTTATCGACCAAATTGGCGATATATTGAAAATAGGCCTGTTCACGCCCTGAGTTGCCCCTACAACGGTTGACTGGACTAGGACTCATGAGTAATCCCACCGACAGCCAACGGAGGACGGGGCCCAACGGCCTATGGATAAATGTTAAAACAACGGCTGACAAATAAGCAAGCACTTACCTGTTTCAGGAGGTAGGGTTGACCACAGGGTACCAGTCAGGTGATAAGTGAGGTGCATGTAAGTAGTGTGTAGTAGTGTTTATATGTGTGACCTGACTTAAGCGAGGTGATCGGGCAGCGGCCTGGTCCGATGATGCCCCACGATGTGGTATCACTCCAACGGACGTCACTAATGGAAAACTGCTGAATTCATTTCACTATTTCAGTTTGTCAACTTTATTGTACACTATTTCAATCTATCAACTTTATTGTACATTTAATTCACTTCAAAGTCAACCAATTCAACGTTCATCGAAATCAAACACGTGACACCCGACACAAGTAACAAACAGTCGTTCAAAGTTCAATATTCAATGTTCCGGGTTCATTTAGCACCAAATTACAAACAGGGAACGAACGCGATCTCTTCTCGAGTCACAAAGTTCAGCGTTCCAAGCAACAAACTAAATTCCTTCGTACGATATTAAATACCACGCCCGCAATCAGAACTCAAAATCCGCCTCGTTGACACGTAAAACGATAGAAAACATTCGACACACAAAAGGCACTTAACGCGACGTTACAAATCAATATTAACATCCAAAAACAATTAACCGGGCCACGTCTTGCAACGAAGTTACTTTAATCACTCAAATTCAATACAAGCCTCTTGTCACGAAACCTACAAATTAGACAAGCTAATTCGAGGTGGTCTACACGAAACCCCAAATATTCAATTGTAAATTAGGCTCGCACAATGACTCAAATTCTAGACCCTCAAATCAACACTGGCCGCGAGCAACCGATCCAGCGGTCGCAAATAATACACTAGTCGACAGAGCCGTTGCGGTTAAGCTACTGTTGCTAGCCCACGGCCGGAATCACGGGAAGCTGGCACACGCCAGGCGCGTGTTCTTGGATGCAAATTTAAAATGCCCATTTTTGGGCCTAAACAGTACCTTTAACCGACGAACGTGTATACGTAAGTATATGAATGTGGAGGAAGCGAGAGAGGTGTGTCAGGTTCGTGCCAAATGGAAGTCCATAGTCTCTGCCTACCCGCCTGGGTGACAGGCGTGGGTGTTTATGTTATGTTATTGTAAGATCCATGCTATACCAGAAATTTTATTTAAAAAAAAAGACAGCCAAGATTTTGTACCGTATCGAAAATAAGAGCATAATATAAAATAACAAAGACATTGTTTCGTCTTAGCGTTCTACATTTTATAAAATTAGGTATGTAAACAAAAGCTTTTCTATTTTTTAACATGTACGTGGTCTATAAAATTCGATTTAGTGTAAAGCCCGCTCGCTTTTCTTGAAATGGCAACATGCATCTTTGTCGTAAAATAGCTTTTCCAATAATCACTATTAAATATTTTCTGAAGCGAAATGCTACATTGTGTTTAAACTGATTTAAGTATGTGGTAACAACATCATTTTTCATTGCCCTTATTGCAGAGTTCCTGGTGCCGTAAATAGGCAGCGTAAGATAAAAACATTTCTCTCTGTCATCTCCTAGATGTCGTAAGAGACAGCAGAGGAAACTAGAGATGGGCAGCAGCATCTTACTAATAACAAATCAAAATAATTATAAAAAACTTCTGTTGCTAACCCACTCTCTAACCGTGGGAGCTATTGCAAATATCCCCCCTATGAGCCAATCTATAGCGAAAGCTTGTGGTTAGCAGTGGATTTTTAGACTGTAATGCAAGAAGGAATAATGAGAGGGTTCCTAGAAGCAGAAAAAATTGTTGATATTATTCTGTTGTCGGATATAAAGCCGAATGATACAATATTTTACCTAATATAGACTAATATTTGATTTACTTTATAGTAAGTGCCGATGTAGCCGCGTGTATTAGTGTATGTGCGTGTTCATATTTTTTCATCTGCTGCCATTAAGGACACCATATACAGGGTTATTTTGCAATATACAGCAAAATTTGCAGAGAAGGTTCTGAATAAGTAATATAGGCGAATGGTGAAGAAAAATTAATTTAAAAAATCTCAAACATTCTGTTCTTTTCATCTTTTAAATTCAGAATGCGTGGTAATGCATTATTTTAACTGAATGTTATTCATAAATATCTAATGCTTCTATTTTGCACACGGACATATTCATAAAGGATGCTTGGTAAGATACAGTGTGGCACGTCTTTCCGCACCCTCCCTTCCAAGTAGTATCTACATACGTTCACTCGCCCGACCGACAGCTTACGTACGTTTCGTTTCTAATGACGGAATGAAAATATTCGAACCACGGATACTATGAAACTATGAAATGGTACGATAATACATTTTAAAGTAATGAAAGTTTACGTGATGCGCAAAGATTATACGAAAGTGAGTCTTTGCCACGACAAGAAATTAACGTACGTGTATAAACTTTACAATTGCCCAAGCTTTTGCCGTTTGTTGTTTTTTTTCTGTGGGTATAAATAAAGAGCCGTGTTTTACAGTAAAATTATTGCTGCTTTCACGGAAGTTAAAATTGCTTCAAGCTCAGGTAATAAGTGTAAAAAATAATTTTAGAGAACGTGCTCGTCTATTCATAAATAGCATACTCTAGCTGTTCGATGGTTCGGCAATCTTTGGAAGTCGTCGGCTGTGCGAGAGCAATCGTCTCGGTTTTCCTCGCCTCGGCAGTAGATCCTACTGTCCGACGCCGTGAGGCCGCTCGTTTGCGCTCCTATCCTCTACTTTGAATTTAAGTTGTGAATAAACGGTTATTTAATATGTGGTGCTTTCGTTATTCACATCCCAACAAGAGAAAGGGATTCGATTTTGAGGTAGCAATATTAGATATTGGGATTACTTACATAATTTAGTTGTAAATAGTTTATTCCAATTTTTTAAATACGCCATAACCGTCGTTGGTTACGTCGTTGATAAGCAAACACATATTTTATTTTATTTTATTTATTATGAAGATCCTGAGTACGTTAAGTAGTGAAGGGAAATTTGAAACCATAATTCCCGTCATGTTTTTTATTATGCATTAACATAAGCACTAGTAGTAAACGTGTCATTAAAAAGTAAATAGTAGGCAAAAACTTGTGAAACGAAAACGTGAATTGAATCACACACACACAGGAGCGCACGTGAGGATAGTTATTGCCCATAAATCATATTCAAATTGGGATAATTTCAAATAAAAGTAGAAGCCTTATTCACTCGTATTTAAATAAAATGTAATATCGGTATTTATTTATTTAAAATTAAATATAAAATATAATTAATTTGGTTACTATTTAAAAAATAACCCTGTATAATATGAGAGCGTGCATTTAGCACGCACCCGTATTTATGAAAGTGTAAAAGCGATTGGGCTAACAACGCTCACGGTACAGAAAATAGACGGCACACCGAACTCTGCTCCGCCGAATGTTTTCCGTTAAGGTTGCCTTGTATTACAATGTGTAAGCTCCTCTACCAATTAACGGTGGCAGAGCCACGCAGCAGTTTTTGCTGTTGCACGTATGGGCCGGCTCGAGCCGGGTTGGTACCACGACCTCACAGAATACCGGCGTAAAGTAGAAGCTATGCGTCTGCGTTTCGTCTGGTGAACGCAGATGGCCGGAGGCCCACTCCCCCCCCCCCCATCAACATGGTAGCGGAATTACACGTTAGACTACCCCAGTGGGGTACCAGCACCCCTGGAGAATTCCGCCGCTGAGCATCTACGACCATGTTATTCCACTCCTGAGCGTGGGTGCTCAGGCTGCCCCGCGTATTCTGGGGGGGCAAAATTCCTCTCAAAATCATAACTGCTCGGGGCAAACTAAGCAACAATACCAAGGCAACCCCTGCCACGCTATCCGTGAACATTAGGGGACTTCACTCGAACCTAAACGCAGTCCACTACTATCTCGAGACGGCGAAGCCGGCATTGCTCTTTCTGACCGAGACGCAGGTGTCCTCTCCGGCTGATACTTCGTATCTCTCTTACCTGGGGTACAAATTGGAGCACTTCTTTGTGCCTCGGGCTGGAGTTTGCGTGTATGTCAGAGAGGACATCTGTCCTCGACGCCTCGGCAGTCTTGAAGGTTCGGACCTGTCCATCCTACTGCTACGCGTAGACAGCGACAACCATCCGCGCGGCTACGGGTGGCCCTATAGGTCCCATAGCGGTAATGCCGAAACAGACCGACTCATCGACCACGTCCAAATGGCTACAGATTCCTTGCTACAACAGGTCCCATCCGCAGAGATCGTGATCCTTGGCGATTTTGACGCCCACTACGCCAAATTGCTCGGTTCACGTTTAACCGATCATGCGGGGAGATCTGTTTATGACTTTGCTTTGGCATATGGCCTGATACAACTGGTTCCAGATGTCGAGGATCATACACATTCCCTGTTGAACCTTCTACTGACCTCTCATCCGGACGGATATCAGTTTTCCGTCGATGCCCCTCTTGGCTCTTCGGACCATTGTCTGATCCGGAGTGTGGTGCCACTCACGCTCCCATCGCGGTTGCGTTCTGCAGGTTGCCACCGCGTTTGGCATTACAGGTCGGCGGATTTGGGACGGAATGCGGTCTTTCTTTGCATCCTACCCATGGGGGTGGGTTTGCTTCTCGCCGGATGATCCCAGCGCTGTTGCTGACTCTGTCACTGATGTGGTGCTACAGGGAATGGAACTATTTATTCCATCATCTGTGGTACCCATCAGAGGCAGATCTCAGCCTTGGTTTGGTCGCTCCTGTAAGACTGCAATACGCAGTAAGCAGGAGTGTTATCAAGCCTGGGCCGCGGCTTCGGCGACTCGAGATGTAAACACCAGCACACTTAAAAAGAAGTATAACTTCGCCTCCAGGTCCTTTAAAAGAGTTATTGCCAAGGCAAAGTCAGAGCACATAGGCAGAATTGGCGAGAAACTAGATCGCCTTCCTTCGGGAACCCGTGCATTCTGGTCTCTCGCCAAGGCTGTCCAAGGGAATTTCTGTAAGCCATCACTACCATCTCTGCACAGGGAGGACGACTCACTGGCCCAAGACGTAAAAGACAAAGCCGACCTTTTAGGCTCCCTTTTTGCGTCCAACTCAAATCTTGATGACGGGGGGAAAACACCGCCGACCATCCCGCGGTGTGAGTGCTCCATGCCGGATGTGCTGTTCTCACAGCGCTCGGTTCGCAAAGCACTCCTCTCCCAGTACATCTAGAAGTCGAGTGGGCCTGACGGAATCCCCCCAATTGTGCTGAGGACGTGTGCTCCGGAGTTGGCACCGGTCCTAACGCATCTTTTCCGGTACTCCAACTTCCAAGGCGTAGTCCCGAATTCATGGAAGACAGCTTTTGTCCACCCGATTCCTAAAAAAGGCGACCGCTTAGACCCGTCCAACTACAGGCCTATCGCCATCACCTCCTTGTTCTCCAAAATAATGGAATCCATTACTAACTGCCAGCTCATGCGGTACCTTGAGGATCACCAGCTGATTAGTGACCGCCAATACTGTTTTTCGTCGGGTTCGATCAGCTGGTGATCTTCTGGTCTAGCTGACCCATAGATGGGCGGAGGCACTAGAGTCCAAGGGGGAGGCGTTAGCCGTTAGTATGGACATTGCAAAGGCCTTCGATCGGGTTTGGCACAAAGCGCTTCTTTCGAAACTCCCTTCCTATGGGCTTCCCGAGAAATTGTGCAATTGGATCACCAGCTTCCTTGCAGATCGGAGCATCAAGGTCGTTGTAGACGGTGTATGCTCCGACTACAAGCCTATTAACGCTGGTGTTCCACAAGGCTGTGTGCTATCACCAACGCTGTTTCTTCTGCATATCAATGATATGTTGCTAACTGGTAATATTCATTGCTATGGTGACAGCACTGGTGATGCTCTATATAACAAACTTGTGTCTGAAGTCGAGTGTTTGCTGAACAAAATCTCGGATTGGGGGCGACTAAATCTAGTCCAGTTTAATCTTCAGAAGACACAAGTTTGCGAGTTTTTTCGCTAAAACGAACCCCTTTGTCGTATCTCCTCAGTTTCAAGGCACTCCCCTTCTTGCCTCAGACAGAATCGGAATCCTAGGAGTCGACATATCGAGTGACGTGCAGTTTCGTGGTCACTTGAAAGAGAAGGCCAAATTGGCCTCTAAAAAGCTTGGCGTGTTCAGCAGAGCGGGACAGTATTTCATCCCGGCACACTGCCTGCAACTTTACAAGGCGCAGGTTCGGCTTCATTTGGAATACTGTTCTCATTTCTGGGCAGGGGCTCCCCAGTGCCAGCTCCTTCCACTTGACCGCATTCAGTGCAGAGCGGCTCGAATCGTCGACGACCGAGTCCTTTCCGATCGGCTCGATTCATTGGCACTGCGAAGAGATGTTGCATCCCTTTGCATTTTCTTTCGCATCTACCATGGTGAGTGCTCTGAGGAATGGTTCGGATTAATCCCAGCCGCCAAATTTCACGAACGCACATCGCGGCAGAACTCCCGATACCATCCACACCATCTGGATGGTTGGCGGTCCACCACTGTGTGATTTAGAAGATGTTTTCTTTCTCGCACGACTTCCTTGTGGAATCGATTACCATCAGCGATTTTTCCGGACCGATATGACTTAGGGACCTTCAAGAAAAGAGCGTACTCCTTTTTAAAAGGCCGGCAATGCATCTGCGATTCCCTCCCTGGTGTTGCAGCTGTTCATGGGCGGCGGTAGTCACTTACCATCAGGTGAGCAGCATGCTCGTTTGCCCCCTTTTCTATAAAAAAAATTGTCTAGCAAAAAGCACTAAAACAGGGTGTCAGGCTTGAGCATTTGAACTGTTCGATTATTTTTTTTTTCTTAAAATAAAAATAATTTATAATATGTGTTCTTAAGATGACTTAAAAGTAATAAACCTTGCCATTTGATCTATTATATACACACTTTCTTTACTTTTAATTAGTTATACGTGTCCCTTCTCTGCAAGGTACATGTTTAAAAAAATTAAACATATACGGACAAGAACAAAATTGAACATATATGTTCAACTTGTCTAAAGCGATTTTAGGTTTTTCGCTATAGTTACACTTTAGTAAGTTAAGAAAGGGTTAAAAAAAGTTAAAATTACTAAAACGTCGCCTTAAGGCCTTACTTACTCGAGCTTTCCTCATTTATATAAACGCTTCTTGTTAAATCGTCTATCGATAAACCAAGCTCAGCTAACTTGAAAAAGTTAGAACGATATTACGAAAAAGTATTAAAAACTTTCGATATTCCTGTATCTTCACACGTGCTTATACTATCTTAGAAATTGGATGACGTCACTTACAGTGACTACATACAAACATGAAACAGTCACGAAAGCTGCCAAACTTAGAAGAGTTAATGGAGTTCCTAGAATTGAAGTTTATGACTTTGAAAACAACCCGCACTAAAAAAGGGCAATCAGAAATAAAATTATTCAATGAATATCATTTAGCATTACTGTATTTTTTATGTGTGTTACTCAGAACTTTTTTCTAGGTGACCCGCTTTTGATGATTTTTTTATTAAAAAGCTGGTGCTACTCTTATGATCCCATATAAATTTGATCAAGATCTGACTAGTAGTTTTTGAGTTATCCTTAATAATGCGTATTTAATTGACTTCGACTACATTGATAATGTTTTCATTTTATTTATATTGAAGTCGATTGTACAACATTTTTAATTTTACCACTTGTTTTATTATAATTATATCAAGATAATGAACTTTAAAGTCGTAGAAAAGTAGAAGTAGAATTGCGAAAATAAATAACAAGTAATTTAAAAGTAAATAACTTAAAGTTTATATGTATATATATATATATATATGTATATATGTATACACATATAAACATACATATAAATATACACACACATATATATATATATATAAGCTCTCTTGAAGAACTACAGACCGATTTCCCTTCTGAGCCGCGTCTACGTGCTGTTTTCGAGATTTCATTACGAAACGTCTCGTGCGCAGACTTGACGACATCCAGCCTCCCGAACAAGCCGGTTTCCGCAAGGGCTTTAGCACCATAAACCACATACATACCCTTCGGCAAATTGTACAGAAGTCCAAGGAGTACAATTTGCCACTATGTCTGGTGTATGTGGACTATGAGAAAGCCTTTGATTCCGTCGAAATTTAGGCGGTGCTGCAGTCCCTTCAGCGGTGCCAAGTTGACTCTCAGTATATCCAAGTGTTGAAGTGTTTGTACAATAGAGCTACGATGGCTATCCGAGTATAGAACCAGAGTACGAAACCTATCCAATTGCAGAGAGGTGTAAGACAGGGTGACATTATATCCCCGAAACTCTTCACCGCTGCATTGGAAGACGTTTTCAATCTTCTGGACTGGAAAGGATACGGTATTAACATCAACGGCGAGTACATCACTTACCTTCGATTTGCCGACGATATAGTCCTTATGGCAGAATCGCTGGAGGACCTAAGCACTATGCTCAATGACCTCAATAGTGTCTCCCAACGGATGGGTCTTAAGATGAACATGGACAAAACAAAGATTATGTTTAATGTCCATGTCACACCTAAGCCGGTAGTTGTTGGGAGCACTAAGCTCGAAATTGTTGACGAGAATGTTTACCTGGGACAAATAGTCCGACTAGGTAAGTCCAACTTCGACCGAGAGGTCAATCGACGGATTCAACTCGGCTGAGCAGCGTTCGAGAAGCTACGACACATCTTCTCGTCAGACATACCTCAAAACCTTAAAACGAAATTGTACAACCAGTGCGTGTTGCCAGTGATGACTTACGGAACTGAGACGTGGTCCTTCACAGCGGGCCGTATGAGGAAGCTCAAGGTCACTCAGCGAGCTATGGAGAGGGCCATGCTCGGAGTTTCTCTGCGTGATAAACTTAGGAATGAGGATATCCGCAGTAGAACCAGAGTAACCGGCATAGCCCAACGGATTAGTAAGCTCAAGTGGCAATGGGCCGAATATATAGCTCGAAGAACCGACAACCGTTGGGGAAAAAAGGTTCTTGAGTAGCGGCCTCGTACCGGCGGAAGAAGTGAATCTCCTTCTTCTTCTTCTTCTACCTAGCGTTTATCCCGGTTGCTCATCCCGCCCAGCGCGGGAGAACCCAGGGTCCGCTTTCCAACACTTCCTCTTCCACTTTGCCCGGTCTTCGGCGTCCCTCACAACTAGCCCATTGGCGCGCATGTCATCCTGCACTACATTAAGCCAGCGTTTCTTGGGCCGTTCTCTACTCCTGGTACCAGGTAAGGTCATGTCCAGGCATTTGTTTCCCACGTAGCTTGCTGGTCGTCGTAAGACGTGGCCGTACCAGCGGAGGTGACTTTCCTGCAGCTTGTCAGCAATGTCACGGACATGGAGGCTGCCGCGGATGTATGTATTCCGTACACGGTCTTTCCGTGTGACGCCACACATCCACCGCAGCATGTTCATCTCCGTGACATGCAACAACTGCCGGTGTCGCTCCAGCACCGGCCACGCCTCACTGCCGTACGTAAGGACAGGCCTTATGATGGTCTTATAGACCATTCCCTTCAGCTTGACCGGCATTTTGGGGTCACAAATGACACCCGTCACCTCGCGCCATTTCGCCCAAGCCGCTGATATACGGGCCTTAATGTCGCGATCGATGTCACCGGACGCATCACGCACAGATCCGAGGTACCTGAAGTTGTCCGTGCGCTCGACGGTGTCGTCGCCTATACGGAGAGACGTCAGATCTGTGCTGTTTGTCTTCGCCACGTTTAGCTTCAGCCCGCCGTTCTCAAGCGCCTCCCTCCATGCGTGCACGCGTCTGGTGAGCCGTCCTTTGTCCCCATCTACCAGTGCGATATCATCAGCGTACATAAGCAGCCAAGGCTGCGGTAGTTTCTGTACGCCAGCTGACAGTTCGTCTAATATCACACTGAAGAGATAGGGGCTTAAGACGGAGCCCTGATGCACGCCTATGGTTATCGGGAAGGGGGTGGTATCACCAACAGCGGTCCTGACTATTGAATCGGTGTTGCAGTACATGTCACGTACGATTTCCACGTAGGTCTCTGGTACCAACTTCGAACGCAACGCCCACCAGATCATCTCCCTAGGAACACAGTCAAAGGGCTTCTGCAGGTCTAGGTATAAAAAATGCAGACGCATATTCTTTTCCCCGTCCTTCTCCATGAGGATCCTTAGGGCGAATATAGGGTCCATGGTACCGCATCCTGGTTGGAAACCGTACTGGAAGTCCGACACTGTACACTCCTGTCGGATCCTGGTGTCAATAATGCGCTCGAAGAGCTTCATGGTGTGTGACATCACCTTTATACCGCGGTAATTACCGCAATCCTGAACGGACCCTTTACCCTTGTGGACCGGCGTTATTATACTAAGCTGCCAATGATCGGGCATTATTCGGTCGCTCAGGATTCTATTATAAAGGTTAGTAAGAATGCACACACCACGAGCCCCCAGCGCTTTCCACGCTTCAATTGGCACCTCGTCCGGTCCGACAGCTTTCCGATTCTCCATGTGACGAAGAGATGCGAGGACCTCATCAGGTGTAATCGGTGGCACGAGTCCATGGTTCGGGAGTTGTTCGGGAAGGTGCACTTCCCGGGGCTGAGTATTCAGCAAAACGTGGAAATAAGAGCGCCATCTCTCCTTCACCGCACGATCATCGTACAGGAGCTCGCCATTAGGGCCGTTGACGCTGCAGCAGCGAGTAATATCTTGCGCTGTTTTGGCCCTAGAGCGCGCCAGTTTATATATGAGCTTGTGCCCCTCAGGAGTGTCTAACTTAGCATATAGTGGTTGCAAGTGGTCACGCCTGGCTCTGGCTACAGCTTTCTTGGCAGCTCTTTTCGCTGTCTTGTAAGATGCGCGATCTTCAGGAGATTCGGTCACTTGCCACGTCTTGAAGAGCGCTTTCTTCTCCTGTAATGAACCCTGGACTGTGGCGTCCCACCACGAGGGCTCCTTGTCGATTTTGCGGCCCTCTTTCGCGACGCCGAGAACTTGTTTTGCCGTCTTTGTGATTGCTGTCTGAATGGTTTTCCAGCACTCTTGGACGGACTTGCCTGCTGTGTCGAGACTAATATCCCCAGCGGCAGAGTCAAACTCTGAGTATCTGGTTTGATGCAGCAGCCACCACTTGATTTGACGGCGGCAACGTTCGGCGTGTCTGCGACGGGGTTTTACGCAGAGGTCCATGACAAAAAGTCGGTGTTGGGCAGTGAGACACTCACCGGGTATGACCTTACAGTTGGCCACGCGACTGATATGACTTCTCCTGGTCAGTAGATAGTCGATTTGAGTGGCGTTCCGACCGCTCCTGTAGGCAATCAGGTGCTCGGTTTTCTTTTTGAAGAACGTGTTCACCACGGCCAGGTCAGCTGCAGTGCAAGTTCTGAGAATGGTTTCCCCCTCTGCGTTTCTTCGGCCGTAACCATAGCCGCCGTGGACACGTTCATACTCCCCCTGCACCTCGCCCACATGACCGTTCAGGTTGCCACCCAAAACGACATCGTGGTACAACGGTATGCCGCGTAGTACATCTCCGAGCCGATCCCAAAACAGCGTTTTATCCGCGTCGCTGCAGCCGACCTGTGGGGCGTAGGCACTTATTAAGTGGGTCACGACCCCCTCAATAAGCAACCTTACTACCATAAGTCGGTCGCATAAGCGTCTAACTTCCAAGACGCTATCGTGGAAATGCTCGGCGAGCACCACTGCCACACCGTTCTCTCCACCAGAGGAGCCTGTATAGATCAGCTTGTAGCCGTGCCCAATATTCCGGCTCCTGTTGGCCTTCCACCGTGTCTCCTGCAGGAATGCCACTGCCACTTTACGCCTGGCAAGTATGGCCGCAAGCGTCCCGTAAGCGTGCCAATGTTCCAGTTTGCAAAGTGAATCTTCGTAGTTGGTGCTATCGTCTTTAGCCGGGCTCGCACGGGGCCCGGTAGCCCTCGCATACTTGTCGCAGGGTTAAGGCGATCCCCATGCGCGTCGTTATGCGGCGACGCCCTAGTCCTAAACGTATTTATCTTTCTTTTACCGTCCATTTTTGAGTGGCTTAGTGCCAATTACCAGGGCGACTGCCGTCTGACCCCCGAACCACCTAGGACGAATCCCAGAGGAGTGGCATCGCCAGAGCCCTTTCCGTTGTTCAGCAGGTGCGCCACGTGCAGGCGGGGTTGGCTTGGGCTCCAAGATCTTATCGAAGCCCCTTACACCCAAATATATATATATATATATATATATATATATATATATATATATATTTATAAAGGTAATGTAAAATATCATTCTACCTAACTCTCTCTCCTGATCTGTAAACTTATTACCACCTTCATTACATTGAATTGCTTATATTTTGCTTATAATTTAACTATTAGATTGTTCTTTTTTCCTTTCCTTCCAACATCAATACACCTACCATCAAGCAATATAAGGGAAACCTGTTATTGGCCATACTTTTAGTTTGTTACATTAATGTTAATATTTACTATATACGCTGTTGGTTTTCCAAATTAATTAAATAAATAAATAAAGTTACAGCATATATATGTCCCACTGCTGGGCACAGGCCTCCTCTCATTTCTGAGATAGTTTTAGTGCAAAGAAATGTCCACCGTGCTGCTCCAATACGTGTTGACGAACTTCACATTTCTTCGAAATATTTTTTTTTCTTATTTCTCAGACATGCAGGTTTCCTCTTGATATTTTGCTTCACCACCGGGCACGTGGTGAATCAGCATTTAAAATTGCAATTAACAATTTAATTGGTGCCGGCAGGGATCGAACCCGGGTTGCTTACGTACTGTGAAGCTTACAGCGAGCGCTAACCATCTGAGCTACCACGGTAAGAGCCGAGCACCAATGAAATTGTTAATTGCAATTTTAAGCGCTGATTTACCACGTACTCGGCGGTGAAGTAATATAAATTTATACAAAATTATATATTCAGGCGCAGCGGAAATAAATTTTAACCTAACGAAAAAACGCCGCACGTGTACCTTAAGGTGGCACAAGTCGCGGGCTCGAACTCGCTGGTGGGCGCGGCCAAAAAGCACGCTGTCTCACCTGGCATCGTGCCCGACAGAGATAGTATCAGTGATGAGCATATCGACACTAGTATTCACGCATGTCTTGTTCGTACGGTGTTCCGAACCGTTAGAATGAAAACGAAGTTACACGAACACGATGCAACATCTATACTAATATAATAAAGCAGAAGAGGGTTTTTGTTTGTTTAAACGTGCTAATCTCTGGAACTACCAGTCAGATTTGAAAAATCTTTTTTTGGATATTATAGCCAGATTCATGTTGAATAATATAGGCTATACAGCATTAGGCTATATATCTCAGCTAGCCTATATTTGTTAAGGAAGTCAGAAGAAAAAGCGCTGTTATGGTTCGGGATACGTAAATACAATGTTCTAGAAAAATATAGATCTTTACTCCGTCTAAAAAAAGTCCGCGATAACATATGTCTATTTCTTATATATAAGCCACAATTAGGCATTTTGTGACAAAAAAATGAAAATTTAATTATTAGGCACCTTACGAACCAAAGTTACTTCATTATCAAGACAATTTTATGAAGATAAACTTCGTTCTTTATACCATGTTTATATAGTACATAGTTTAAGAGATAATGTAAAATTAAAATAATTCAATACCTACTTGGCTTGACGCGCAAACAACGCATAACCCCTAGCCCGGTGCGAACTGAGAAGCCAGTATTGAAAGCTTCTATGAGCGAGGTTAGGTTAGTCGTTAGTTCAATCGTTATCTATATCTACACAAATAAATTAAATTGAAGTGTCTGTTTGTATGCGTAATAATTCTATGTTATAACCACAATTTTTAACATTTTTGTATGTCTGTCAGTCTGTTTGTTGCGGTTAATTTCCAAAACGGCTGGACCGACTTTGACGGGACTTTCACTAGTAGATAGCTCATGTTATAAGAAGTAACTTAGCCTGCTTAAATTTTAGAAAAATTATTTGGTGTCTTTGCAACAAAATTAATGCCCTAAACTAAACGCAGACGAAGTCGCGGGGTACAGCTAGTAGCTAAAATAAATTCAAAATTAATTGAGTACTTTTATCTATCTCCCGGGTGAGCGTAGCAATGATTAGTTACATCTTTATTTCTGAACTCTTTCATTTCACGTTGCTATGGTATTTTGAAAGTTTAAATTTAATTGAATAATAAGTATAAGAGGTTGATAGCAAATTTATCAAGAATCATTTCTTGCCTACACACTTTTCATGTATCGTGTACGTTTTTCTTTAAAACTGGAAAAAACCGCGCATAATATGCCGACAGATAAAATAAAAGTACTCCATTAATCATGGCAATTTTTCCATACATTACAATCAAATAAAATATTTGATTGCAATTATAAAATGCTTGAACTAGGTGTCATGTCATGCCACGCATCTCGGACACGTGATAACGCGGGTGAAACCGCGAAATTATTAGGTATACCTCTGTGGCTCTATATACCTAATATAGATTGCTTATTTTATTATGTTTAGTTTTCCCCGAGTGGTCATGCAGCAATCACTCAAGAGTTCGGCTTCGAACGTGTGTAACTCGATAATTATCCCACGGCAACGAAATACCTGAATAAACGGTATCATATATGATATTTGGCAGCTCCGTGGCGCAGTGGCTTAGCAATGAATTGTTGTACTGGGAGCCGCGGGTTCGAATCAATCGAACAAGTATTTGTATGGTCTACAAATAATTGTTCCGGGTCTGGATGTTTGTAAACTGCCTCCACGTTACAGGAGAAAATCCTAGTGTGGGGTAACGTTTTTTTGAAAAAAAAATTCCAGACTATAGCCTATCTCTGAGCAAAATATCATCCAGATCCCTTCAGCCGTTCTGGCGTGATTGAGTAACATACATCCATTCATCCGTCCATCCAAATATCCAAACTTTCGCATTTATAATATTTAGATAATAATCGTAATTGGTCTGCCTACCTATAAATTGTTTTCAAAAATACTTACTTACCTGGCTTTTTTTATAATATATACTCAATATCACTAAACGTAAGCACAGGTTTTTATCGAGACAAGTGACCCATCAAGATTGTTTTCTTAGTACTGACGTACCTACCTAAAGTTTACAATTTTGTGGCCACGACGCGGCGAGGTTTTGTGACATTTTGTTGTACTGTAGATTGTAGGTATCTAGGTAATAACATTAGGTACCTATGAAAATCCCACATAATATACTTTGTTTGTCCGCCGCAAAAGTCGTCTAATAAATAATTAAACTGTTTTGTAATTCTTTATTTATTTATAACACTTGCATTGAGAGCCGTGGTAGCTCAGATGGTTAGCGCTCGGTGTAAGTATCACATTACGCGAGCAACCCGGGTTCGATCCCCGTCGGCACCAATGAAATTGTTGCAATTTTATATAGTAATCGAATATAGACTTTACTTTTTTTACTTTTATAATTATGTTATATTACAGACGAAAATTTTAAAATATTGTCTGTCGTCCAAAACGCATCATCTCTTTCAATTATATCAATTTCCATGCCGTCTTTTGTCTTTGGCGTCCAAATTACAAAATAGCAAAACTTTTCGTTTCGAATAAAACTCGAATATAAGCGCACGTCACCGCCTGTGCATGTGTGTGTAAGCATCGTCCTCCCGCACCGCACCGGGGGAGACATTATTCAGTGAGATGCACGATAATTCATAGTAACATGCGCGCGTAAAAAAATACGAAAAGGCCTTTGGAAGAAGGGGTTTTATGAAAAAACCACTACATTAATCAATTACAAATAAAATTTATTGAGCTCTTCGATAATTGAGTTGTGTCGGTACCGACTTTGTTTTGGAAATTTTTCACTTCTTTTATTACTAATTTACGCCCAAAGTTGTGTTAAAATTGGCAATAAAAACGAATCTTTGGTAGCTCGTAACTTTTTAATAACATTTTATTTTACTATTCTGTTTCCGTACAGACAAATTTAATAATGAGACAAAACGATATCATGTTTAATTTTGGATGTACACTGTCAAACAGCGGAGTAAAACCCCTCCGAAATTTCTATGGAAATAATGTCGACTAGTGTCACCTTAAGCATCATTCCCTTCTACATGGTGAATGGACAATTCTTAAAGTTGGGAACACCTCGTTATCAGTCAGTTTGTCTGCCTGTCTGACACAAACTTTATTCTCAGAAACAGAAACAGAAACTTTTTTATTCAATATAGATTATAAATAATACTTATTGAAAGTCACTCTTTTGTTTGATTACCACTGGTTCGGAAAAAACCTCTGTCCTGGGAAGAACCAGCAAGAAACCCAGCGGGACTTTTTTTTTAAATAACAGCTTACAATCATGATGTTACTACACAAATTAACAACACAACAAATTAGAAATAGCTTGGTAGCGATCACCTCATTTCCAGGGGTTATTATCATCCATAAATTAAGAGATTTGACAATTATTGGTTCTCACCGTGAGTTTTTTTCAGTGTAGATATAAAATGACTGGACCATAGCGCTACCTATCGGGTTTAAATTATGTGCTTTTCTTTTTTGGCAATAAACCTACATTTTGATTTTCAGTTATTTTATCCAAAATTAGAATTAGTTAATAACTTGACTACAACGTCAAATATCGCATATTTGAACCATTGTCTTGACAAGACAAATATATTTTGTAAGTATGTCCTCAATCGGTCAAGTAATTCAGGAATACAATCAATATAACTAACAGACGCACCATCGATTAAAATATAATTATAAAGATTATGTTTCATATTTAACTTCAACATCTCTCCATCGTCATTCGATGTATTAAATTGACTACGATAGATCTCAGTGTAGTTCAATTAATTTATTATAGCAACATTTTAATCTAGAATAAAATCTAGCAATAAAGTCAATCAAGCTTTGAAAGTTTTCAAGTATGTTATTTTTTCCAAATAGGTCATTGTACGATATATATATGAAAACATCTAAAAAGTAACAAAAATAACACGACGACAGATTTATTAATGACTATGTTTTTAGGAACTGTACTTTAACGTTTTAGGTCACAGTAAATTTACTGTTCTTCTTCTTTTCTTAAAAATGTAATAGTCAACTTGCTATCTCAGAGCTAAGCGCTCGCTGTAAATTCACATTACGCGAGCTACCCGGGTTCAATTCTGTCCGGAGGTGCGTAATTATGAGGAAACCTGCTACTCGCACTAGAGCAGCGCGGTGAACTATTGCTCCACATCTAACGGTACTGTATCAGCCTATCAAAAGTCCGCTGCTGAAAAAAGGCCTCAGCCATATTTGCCACGCTTGGCAAAGGCTTTTATTTTTTAATTAGACTGTATTGTGCACAAACGTTTCAAATCACAAACATATAAGGTTAGTAAATTATTTACGTGGTAGAGCCATGCTGCAGCTATATTAGTTGTATAGTTGTAGCACGAATGGGTCGGCTCGACCGGGGAAGGACCACGCTCTCACAGAAAACCAGCGTAATATAGAAGCTTAACGCTGCTGTATTTCGTATGGTGAGTATAGAGAACAGGAGACCCCTTTTACTGGCAAAGAGGCATTCCATCTTAGTCCTCACGGGTGACAACGCATCTGCATCTTTAGTCTTTATAGAGGATAGATGTAGATGTCTATGGGTCACAGTAACCACTTACCATCAAGTGGACTGTGTGCTCGTTTGTCACCCTATCCTATAAAAAAATTTGAAAGATAAATGCATTTTTCTTTTGGCAGAAGCCCTATTATATAATATTATCTAAACTTACACTTGTCGTCCGCTGTCAGTTTTACCTCAGGAAAGAACACCACCTACCTCTCTATCCTCTAGCAAACGCTTTATACACGTCTTACATTAGAAATCAAGACCTATAAAGTACTAGCAAGCAACCAGTTATAGTGTAACTCTTGTTTATTATGAACTCTGAAAGAAAAACGTAAATACATTTCAGCTTTATACCCAGGTATTCTGCTGATCGCAATCCACTTGAGCGTCAAGTTATTTAATTATAAACACGCTCGGCTAATTTATTTGCGGCCAAAATATCGAAGATGGAGGTTAAATGCTGAAAGTGGAAATAAGCTCAAAAAAGAGCCTCTGGATCATTATTTTGGCCAATTTGTGGATTGGATTATTTCTGCACAACACGGTCCAGTTGTTATAAGGAAGGCGTGTAGTGTTATGCTACTTACTTGTCATTTTACATTATTTTAAATTCATTTTTCCATTCTGTTTCGATTTTCTGCATTCACTTCAAAACTGGATATTTTACATCACCTTTATTTCCATAGGATCCTGTAACGATTTTAAACCATAAGAACACAATAACAAATCATTTCTACTTCGTATTTTCACATTATCAGCACTTTTAAATTGGTGACAATGGAGTCTACCTTTTTTCGATCTTTTAGTTAGTTTTCCGTAACTCTACAATTTCGGGCTTTGTGTGGGCAGTTGCGCTACCTTTTTTCCTATATCAATAATATCTCATTTTCCACTTAAATCTTGCCGTTTTCTTATTACAAGCCTAAAACTAAAATTTGACATGTTTTGACATTTTTGTTTATTTGGTCTCCATAGTAATTATATTCAAATTTGCTACCGATCTGTTGTTCCTACTTCGATAATTCCACATAAATACTCTTTTCTCTTGACCATTTACAAAAAATTTGCGTTTAATTTAAATAATTTTTCCGTTCCCTCTAGAAAGGTATAAAAGCCGAACAATCGGTGAAGAAAGGCAGTCTCGCTTCAGTTCTCGAATTGGAAGCATCTCCTAAAGGCCTTATCCCGGGGCAGTGCGGCCCCGGGATCCTGCAAGCCTCCACCTACACGTGAAGTCTTCGGCGAAGCCTTCTTCAAACGCGGAGCCGCACCACTCCGGAATCCTACAAGCCTCCATCTACCTCGGGAGTCGTCGGCAGTCTACTTCAAGCGCGGGGGCCACACTACTCCGGGCGCTACGACTGCTTACTCCAGGCGCCGAGTGCACCTACCGCCGGCGCTACCTTTGGGCGCTGCAACTGCTGACTCTAAGCGTTGAGCGCACCTACTCCAGGCGCTACGTGCGCCGGCTCCGGACGCTGCGTGTGCTGGCTCCAGGCGCTGCGTGCCGTCGCTGCTAAGAAACCTACCTCTACAAGCGCAACCGGCGTGTGCTGGCTTCAGGCGCTGCGTGTCGTCGCTGCTAAGAAACCTACCTCTACAATCGCAACGTGTGTCGCTTCGACTTTTAGGCTCCACTACAACTCTATATTCCCCTATTCTCCTACCTTTATTTTTTTGTAATCTAATTGTACTCTCACTTCATTCATCATCATCCTCATTTCATTTTTTTTATAAAATTGTAAATATCTTTGAATTTTAAATATATTTTTGTTTTTGTTGTATTTTTGTTGTTTTGTTGTTCTTAGGTTAGATTCTTTTTGTTCTTTATTGTCCCTTCACGACAGGCGCTGCTACCCTTCTCCTGGTTTGTTTCCCTCTGTGGCCTTTTATGAGACCCACGGGACGATATGGGATAGTGGTTATCATTTAACATTGGATTATACTGTTACTACACGGTGAAATTGCTCCATAATCCTTTCATGATAGAGAAAGGTGCCTATGCCCAGTACATTAATAGTGTGCAGCTTTAGTTTTGGCAATTTAATAGTCCATTACCAGACATGGATCTTGTCTGTTGTATGATTAGTCGATATCGCTTCATTTGTCAGACGAATTGGTAATTGCCACCAGATGTCTTGCACGCTAGATGCTACTCCGGCTCTACCGTATAAACCTTTGCAATAGCCACTTCTTAAGAAACGCACTTTACGAATTGGGAGGATAATATTCCTAAGCCGCCTACACAAGGATAGTTAAAATTCTCGATATTCGATCCTGTAATTAATATAATTAAAATCAACCCAAGCATACCACGGCAAGACTTCAAGACAGTAAGTTCATTTTCTGCCGACTTCCAAAAAGGAGACGGTACTCAATTCGACGCGTATGTTTTTCTTTAATGTGTGTTACCTCATAACTTTTTACTGGATAGACCGATTTCGATGATTTTTTATATGAAAGCTGATACTTCTCGTGTGTTCCCATATGAATTTGATCAAGGTCAATTCAATAGTTTTTGAGTTATTTGAGTTATTCTTAATAACTTATATTGAAGTCGGCTGTACAAAATTTTTAATTTTTAATTATACGTAGATCGGACCAAAATCTCTATATATAAAAATCATTTGCTGTCCTTTAGTGTCGTTAAGTCGAAACTAGCTCGACCGACTCTGAAGAAAATTTTTGTGTGTTGGAGTGGGTCCCTGGATAATCTAAACGATTCACAATTGGGCCCGGTAGGTGACGCTGTTCGCGAGGTCCAGAAATACCCGTGCCAAGTCGAGGCGAATCGCTGCGATTTATAACTGCGACATCTGGACGTAAACACCTTAGTCCCCCCGTGACCATGATTGATTAAGTAATATTGAATTATACACGTTTTTGTATATTATGTAATTTCAGTAAGTTCTTATTGATTACCGCGGAACTTGAATGATAGAAATATTTTCTTTTACGTGTTACTCCAGATTTTATTGAATTGAGATACAATTCTCTTTAACCTAATGTCGCTGCTCTATATCAAACACAACTGTTCGTTTTCTGCAAAGACTAGGAGGAAATTTTGATTAAAGAATTATATTTATATGATAGATATGTATTATTATTTTATATTTACAATATATTCTTATTACAATTATATTTTATAACTAACTGTTCCCCGCGACTTCGTCCGCCTGTAATTTGTGGTTTTAATTATATTGCACGGAATCTTAATTCTTTTTCTAAAATATAAGTCGCCTAAGTTACTCCTTATAACACCAGTTATCGTTCAGTGAAAGTTCCGTCGAAATCGGTCCAGCAGTTTCGAAGATTAACCGGAACAAAACGACAGACAGACAAAAATTTTAAAAATTGTGTTTTTGTTATAGCTACCGTATATACTTTCATATGCATTTTGTAAAAAGCTGTTATTTTGACATTACAAAGAGACACTTCAATTTTATTTATTTGTATAGATATAACATATCACATCTGATAAGTTATGTTAGACGATACTTAGGACTTGTAGCTCTTAAATAATATTACAATCAATCAGTACACGTAAGTCTCTCAGAAATGAGACGATGCCTGTTTCCGTTTCGGACGTAGTTTCCGAACGTATTAAGGCTGTGCCCTTATTTATTTATGATTTAATGTTACGCGTCTATTCAACGTGCCTATATTTTCTGTATATTTATAATACAAATAAGAGTGACAAAGGTGCACCTAATTCGATGATGCTGTTGGTCATTGACACCTACACCTATCTTAAATTAAAAATCAAAATGCAGATACATTATTACCCATAAGGCCTTAGATAAAATGCCTTGTTATTACTCCGTTACAGTTATAGCCTATTAAAGTCCACTGCTGAACATAGGCCTCCCACTTAGATTGCCACTTAGGGCGATATTTGCCATAGTTGCCACGCAAGTGGGTTGGCAAGCGCAGTTTTTATTTTTAGTGGTTATTAGGAAGACACTGCGCCCTTCTCCTGATTTGTGTCCCTCTATGAGGCGATACGACACCCACGGGATGATATGGGGTAGTGGATATTCTTACACCGCCACTACACGGTATTGTTACTTACCCGTACGCAATGTAGCAGCATTATAAATAATTTAAGATACCAGCGACTTCATGTCTTAGCAGACATCACGGCCATGCGAGAAAAATATAGTGTGAAAACCTACCCTATGTTTTTCTTACTTTCATTTATCACTTAAAATTGAAAATAACATATTAATTACCACTGGCGTGGATTGTACTCGATTTGCTTATACACTATACTATTTTTTAATTCAAGCATTCTTCCCTTAAGCTACCATGGCTCTGAAGTAAAATCTATAATTAGATAACTTGACACTCAAGTGGCTCGCGATCAGCAGAATACCTGGGTGTATAATAAAGCTGAAATGCTTTTACGTTTTTTTTCAGAGTTCATAATAAGCATTAGCTACACTGGAACTGGTTGCTAGCTGGTACTTTAGAGGGCTTGTTTTGTAATGAAAGACGTGTATAAAGCGTTTGCTAGAGGATAAAGGGGTAGGTGGTGTTCTTTCCCGAGGTAAAACCGCCAGCGGAGGGCAAGTGCTGTTGGATCTGTCAATGTGAACTGTGAATAGGACTATCCTCATGGGTTTTCTCACAATTTGTCGAAATAAATTCGTAAGAAGGATAGTTTTTGCTTACGCAAGGGCGATCACGAATGCAATTTGTAGCTCCTTAAAGATATCTGTATTTTAAATATAAAGATGTATTTGTACTTAATTTATATATATATATATATATATATATATATATATATATATATATATATATATATATATATATACATATCTCTTTCATTATAATATAACCTTTGCAGTTCAGTAAGAAAACAAACAAAAAATGTACGCCAATTTTAAAATTCAGACTTTTTTAGCAAGAATGACAATTGCACCTAACTTTAAACTACTACGATTACATAGTTTGAACTTTTAAATACGTTTCAAAAATTATTTTGCAACAACGTTTTTGGATTTCGAACGAATTCTAGATTTCAATAAAAAGTAGTAATATTAAAAATTAATATTATATAAATTAACAATTTAAGGCGTCTTCAGAGGATCCATCACCACGTTTCGTCGTGTGGGTGTCGTAAGAGGCGAATATCGGATATACCAATATAAAAAATTTAATGACTTCTTATACATGTGCATCACAGACGAGAAAACGTTCAACAGTGTCAAAGGTGCCAAGAAAGACGTCTGGTAATACAATTTGCGAAGCGAGACGATTATAATAAATTATCCCAACAACGAGAGAGACCCATGTAAAGCTTTTGCTGACTGAGCTGACTTTTACGGGTTTCATAACGGTTTTTGCATTTAAGATGAAGAAATTTTTTTTTATATATAGTATAGAGCAAAACCACGCAATATAAATAGTCTCGTTTATCAGACGAGAGTTGTTAAATTCCACGTACCTAGTAACAACTTAACATTTCTTATAGATAGTTTAGCACTTCACGCTCGTACGAAAGGCTCGGTAAGTAGTGCCTAGACGAGTGCACCTGTCTATACGCACGGCTAATTTATTTGCCGCCAAAATATCGACATCACTTCATCCTCATCATTATTTCAGCTCTTCACAATAATAAAAATCCATAAACTTCCTGCATCTCTTACCAGATCGTCACTCCATCTACATATAGTGTTAAGTTTTTTAAGGCTAAACTTCGCTGTGAGGCTACTATACACTAAAACAGAATGTCAATCACGTCCGCATTCTGAACACTGACTAGGGTTGACCCGTACTTAATAATAGAGTATTGTACGTTGTTTCCATGAACTTAACAAAAGTGTCAAAAATTCAAAATAGTAGGAAGTAAATTTACTAGTTGCTTATGTACAGTCCTGGGAGATCGGTCAGAAATGCTGGTTTAACTCACGATGTTCACCTTCACTGACAAGCAACTGCTAAATCAGCACTTATTTCAAATAGCAATTAGCAACTTTATCGGTGCCGGCGGGTATCAAACTCGGGTTCCTCGTGTACTGTGAAATTGACAGGGAGCGCTTATATTTTAACACTATATAAAATCGTGTCATTTCTGCTATCATTTACTTACAGATTGCGCTTTTTCTCTAAGTCAATTGATGGTACCTAAACGTAATTAAAAATGAATTGTTTATGTATTTTAACTTAGAAATAGAATGGAAAGTCGCTGTTATAGTGTTTACCAATAACAGGTTTATTACATATTGTTAAAAGCAACAAAAACGATACTTGTGCAAAAAAACAACTTAAATAAATAATACTTTAATATCACACGTACTCAATTGTTATATTTTAGAAAAGTAAAAACACCATAATTGCCCAAAAAAAGGTGGTACCCTAATACTATTTCATGCGAGCGCGTGGAAGGCGCGTTCGGTGTCGCCACACGCTACACTTTGATCTCAGCACGAAATACCGTCACAAAAGCGATCGCAGACGTGCCGAGACGAGCGGACGCGTGTCGGTACGAGCAGACCCTCTTCACACTCGCGCACGGCAGCACTCATCTTCCCTCGCTAAGCGTGAAGGGCTAGCGTTAGGCCGTAAAAGTGTTTATCAAGTCTTAATTTTATTCCTTTACCCAGTAATGACTCTGAGAAGGATCAGAAATACTTTATTGACTTCGATTACCCCGATATTTATTTTTTTCATTTTAATACCGCTCACTGCGTATAAGTGACACAAGGAATAATGATGTATGTTTTCCTGATCTTAATGAGGTTTTCCAGATAAACTGGATCGTCTTGTTAATAACTGTATCTGTTTTATTTTTTGTCTTCGCAAGTTTGATCATGAATCCTCATTCCGCACTCAGCTTAAATGGCTTCCAATTCGTTAGCGAAGATACATTAGGATAATTAAAACCGTTTTTTTTTTTTTTTTTTTTAATGCGATAACCACTATCCAAACTATCTGAAACATAAGTTTCAGTTCCTGCGCGTCACTCATGACAGACAGCTTCGTTCATCGGAGACTTTTGCTCTGTTTATACCCCTTCAACGTTTGAGTTTCATATCTTCATCATTTGCTGTCTAAGCAGCGCAGCTATGGAATGATCTGCCAGAAAAATTAGGCCAACCTGCCTGCAAACAAACATTTAAGAAGATTGTTCGAGATAATTTTTGAAAATTGCTTTACAACCTCTAAGCTCCGTCATCATTATAGTTGTAATCTCTGTATATTAGTTCCATCAGTATATTACGTATCTTTAGGTATCTTATTTTATATTATATTTTCTTCTAATATATAAATTTATTTACTTGTGTATATGTTTATATGTATGTATATATTGATGTATATGTGTGTATAGTATGTATGCGCATGTGTGTATATATTATATTTCTTTGTAACCGTCTTCACAGTTCTATCACTGCCCTAAGGTTGACTGGCAGAGAAAGCTTTTAGCATTAAGTCCGTCTTTTGATGCTGTACTTAATAGTCATGTCAATAAAGTTTAAATAAATAAATAACAAACTATTTACATAATAGACAAAATAAACTGAAATTCATCAAATAATATATATATATATATATATATATATATATATATATATATATATATATATATATATATATATAGATGTTTGCTAGATGTGTTCTTTGGGTGGTGTGTGCCCGGCGAACGTCGTATTGAAGCTTGATGCATTTTGTAGCATTGCTCCTCTGCGGTGGTTGTCTTGGACAGGTCGCTATTCTCAATGACGCTCTCTTAGTTGAGCTTACACTCGGTTACGCTTGATCATGGAGCTGCAGACAGTCTGATTCCCTGGTGTTGTTTTATATCAAGACATAACATAAAATGTAATGGAAATTTTTCACCGAGCAATCCTGAAGCCAATTTTTCTTCACCAATTCGTAACATACATTACGATTGCAGTAGACGAAAAGACGCCTTGCACCTTTGATATGATATATCTATCTGGGGTAATATAATCTTTCTGAAATTAACAAAAACGCCATAATATTGTGTACCAACGGGAAACATCATGTATTAGTACTTTGATTGAAACTAATTTTAACCGTTTCAAGTTTAACGTCCATATACCAGTTATAATTACTTTTAACTATAAATTTTGTAATGTTGCCGTCGTCACTCTTTTATAGCACGGCCAAAAGTTTTTTATCCGATCTACCAAGAATGAACTTACAGTAGTATGCTTGGGTTGGGGTTTCATTTTAACGATTATAGAATTCCAAGAAGGTAGTTGCCATCTTCTCTACGAAAATTAGGATATTTTTAATTTCGATATTCTCACGAATCATTCGTGGAAGTAACCAGTAATCTTCGGAATTTGTCGTATACTAAATCTGATGTAGATAAGATTTCATTCAATCTGGTGATAGAGTTTTCTAAGCGGCCACCACAAATTTTTTAATGTAATGCTTATTTTTATCTGCCGACTTCCAAAAAGGAGACGGTACTCAACTCGACTGTATGTTTTTTTTATGTATGTTTCCTCATAACTTTTTACTGGGTGAACCGATTTCGATGATTCTTTTTTTCATTTGAAAGCTGGTACTTCTCGTGTGGTCCCATATGTATTTGATCAAGGTCAGACCAATGGTTTTTGAATTATTCTTAATAACTTATATTGAAGTCGGCTGTACAAATTTTTTTAATTTTTAATTATTGTAATTAACATTGTATGTTTTACTACTCTCAATCCACCTACGATCTTGTGGTATTAACTTTACATTAGGTATAAACAAGTGATTGCCTTTATTTTAGTGCGGACATTGTGACCCCTTAATATTTCCGGGATATACAGCCAAGATATTGTCACTGACCTGATAAGGTTTTTGCTTTAATTACAGTAATTTTCTATAGCAACCCTATTTTCTTGGCTAAATAAGTAATTGCTCCTCTTTTATTTAATCTAACGACGTTGAAAATTGAGCTTCACCACAATCTATGTCTGTATAACGATTTCGAGTCGGGCTCTAATGACTACTTTACCCCATTATACTAGACCATACGTTGAAGTTAAGCCTGGAAAACAATTTCGCCTCGTGTTGTAGGTATAAGCTTAAGGAACGAGAATATAAAGTTATTTTACAAAAAGGGTAAACAAGTTTGAAAATGTATCGTTATTGTGTGTGCCTTTCTGTTATAACATACATGATAGGTACATAATATATAAATGAAGAAATTAAACTTATGGCATTAAATTTTTACGTTATTGACTCAAGGCTAATAATGTGAAAGAATGTATTGCATGCCAGCGGTGGACTTACGAGTAAAAAGTACTTTGATGGGTATGTTTGTTTAGAGTAGTGATGCAACAAATACTACTTTTACGAATACGAATATCAAATCTACTATTCGGCGAATACGAATACGAATACGAATATTTCGCAATGATAATTAAAAACTAATTTATTTGATGATTTTCTAATTATTATTAGTATATTGTATATTAGTATTGTAATTTTTTATTTAAAAATCATAAAATTTGTAGATTTTCTGGTTTTAGGCGATTTCTTTTTTCAGTTTGGATGTTTCCAGCCGTTGAAAAAAGTCTTTCGAAGGTGACTGTACATAGTTTCAGTGAAAAATATTTTTGGGAGTCCGCCGTGAGGCTAAGGGCCAAAACACACGTATTATTTACGCGCCGATGATGCGCGTTATCCAAGTCCGCCAGTAATTAGAGTTGCGTACAAAAATATTAGTTTTTAAATATTCGTGATAAGTATTCGCCGAATACGAATATTCGGTAAATGTCTACTATTCGGCGAATACGAATATTCGTATTCGTATTCGTTGCATCACTAGTTTAGAGGTATGTATGTGTGTGTGCACGTGTGCATCCGTTTGTGTATGCGGGACAAACGACTGTGCGTTCATGTTTACCTGTACAAATATAAATAAACAATGTCGATATTGCTTGTAAATAATCCATAACTTATTTACCGTATTACTATTCTTAATGACGGCACAATAATCTTTAATTAACGTGTACAAAGATACAAAAGTGAACACACAGTCCCTGATTCGGTAACACATCGAATCTGGTCAACGTCGATTTTATTAAACACTAGCAACCTGGCCCGGCTTCACCTGAGCGGAATCTATTTATGTGGAATCATTTAGATTTTATTTAGAAAAAAAAATTATCGTCAGCGACCATTGCTTATTTCAATTTATCGATAACACATAAAAAAAAACTGAATGTTTTTTTTTTCAATAAGCCCTCATCACTCATGACATTGCTCTTTATGTGTTCATGAAAATTAATTACAATCGGTTTAGCCATTCCGAAAATTAGCTCGGACAGACCGACAGACAAAATTTTTACAAATGATTATTAAATATGTCATATGGGCATGTAAATAATCCCTTGAGCTTGATAAAAAGCATTTATTGCGTTATTACAGACAAGCACTTGATTTTAGTTAAATTCAAATGGATAAGTGCGTAAAATACCGAAAAGATAGTCATTAAACTTTATACTTTTCATTTTTACCTTAACAACAGGTTACTTTGTACGAGAGGTGCAACAGTAAAATACCACGTCGTAAAACCTGACTTTGAACACAAACACTTACCTGCAACGTAAATCGTGTGTTGGATCAGAGAATTTCGGTTTTGAAAATAGTTGGTTTTAAGGTTTCGAAGTTACATAACAAGGAACCCTTATAGTTTCGCCATGTCCGTCGTCAGTCTGCAGTTTTGCTCAGAGATACTAGGTGCTACAAATCTGTAATTTGGCACAGTTATAGGTATTAACCACGCCTAGAAAACTGTTAAATAGCATCTTCAAAAACATTTTTATTTTAGGTACTTCCTATATAAGTAAATAGAGGATGATTTTTTTACCTGTCTGTTCCATCATGTGGGACGTTGGATAGGTCTTTCAAAAACATCGGGGGTGTGAAACATCATCCTTTCGATTTAGGGGTCCGTTTGCGAAATATTTATAGTATATAGTAGTATATAATATAATGAATTAAAAGGAAAATTATCACAGCTAAGTAGAATTAAGGAGTTAACAAGTAATAATCGACTAACTTATAAAATGCACTTGTATTAGTAAAAATTTCGTTACAACTCCATAGAAACTGACCTAAAACTAGCTGCATTAATGACTTTAATGTTATTGTAAGCTGTTAAAAATAAACATTTTATGAAGACAACGATTTTACAATTATTAGCTTTACTTTATCATTTGTGGGATAGATAGGGTATCAATCTTTTTTAAATAACACTCCCTATAAGACTGATTTGAACATAATATGTCCTTCAGTTACGATCTTCCTATTTGGGCCCATTGTAGTCGTTATAGCGGTCAAACTGCGAACTCACTTATGCTCATTATCAAGGAAGCCCACGTATTGTGACGGGCAACTACGGAATCCTACCTCTACATTGTACGTGGCCCGATATGCACTTGGCCAGTTTTATTAATATTTTTAATGGTAAAATAACCTACTAAAAAGGAACTAACAACACTAAATAATTTATTTAATTGCTTTATTTAATATAAAATGATGGATTTAATTCATTATGCAAAAAATATTTCTTCAAAAATTAAATTAGCATATTCTTAGTCAAAATACATACGCTGTCAAATTATAAAAAGAAATCAATTTTCGTTACAAAAACCTTCTAATTTTTTTTTAATTCTACGCGAACTTTAAATAAAACTACTTTCAAGGTTTTTATAGGATTACATTTAACGCGATTGCATTAATAATTACGTAGGTCACTCTCAATAAGTTTTGAGATGCTAAAAATTTAAAAATGGAACGCACCCGTGTTATATGTTTCAAAAAGCAAATTTATTTAAAAATAGAACTCCATAAGCCAACTCCTCAGTATTAAAAAAAAAACAAAGTTCTATTAATTTTCCTGCAACGCTTCCCGCGCTTTTCATTTAAAACGATGGATATTTGCGCGCTATGATATTAAGTTTAACCGATAAATTAAGTTTACAACGGTTACAATCAGCATTAAGAGACTCAGCTCCATCACGCGCAACAATTTTTAGATGGTTTGCTGAATTCAAAAGGGGTAAAATTAATCTTAAATATGACCAAAGAACCGGGGCCCCGCAAACAGCAGTAACGGCAGAATATATATCGACTACTGAAATGTTGGTGCGAGAAGACCCACGACTCACATATACGGACATCGAGAAGATTATAGGCATTAGTTCGGGGAGCATTCATACCATCCTGCGTCAATATCTTGGAGTGAGGAAGTTTTGTTGTCGATGGATCTCTCGTTTGCTCTCCGAAAGCAAAAAACAGACACGTGTGGATTGGTGCCATGAAATGCGTCTACGTTTTGAAAACGGGGCATCTAGGCGTGTTTCATAAATCTTTACTGGTGACGAGACATGGATCTATTAATATGATCCGGAAAAAAAAGGCAATCATCGGTATGGGTCTACTCACAAGGACAGTTACTGACAAAACTGTAAAGACCTCGCAACGTCGCCAAAAAATGGTAGCTAGTTTTTTTCGCGGAGCGGACATTTGTCAACGTCAATGCTGGAAAATTGTAGGTCAGTCAACTCTGAATGGTGTACTACAGTTGCATTACCCAAAACTTTTCAAGCTGTGAGGGAGAGAAGACCAAAGACCGGGCTTCGGAGAATTATCCTGCATCACGATAACGCCTCTTCACGTACCTCTCTTAGAACAAAATAATTTATTAAGGAATCTGGCGTTGAAAGTCTAAGTCACCCACCCTACAGCCCTGAATTAGCTCCTTGTAATTTCTTTTTGTTCCCAAGAGTCAAAGGAAAAATAAAAGGCAAGTTTTTTTCAAGCGCTGAAGAAGCCGCGGCTGCCTACGAAGAAGCGATTTCCGACCTGTCAGATCAAGACTGGCAAAAGTGTTTTCAGAGTTGATTTAGGCGAATGGAACTTTGTATAGAGCATGATGGAGAATATTTTGAAAAGATGTAAAATAAATATTAATAGTTTCTAGAATACTTTTTGTATATCTCAAAACTTATTAAGTGACCTATGTAAACACAATAACATCCTTTACAAATTAGTTTTACTAATATTAACACTAAAAAAATCAAACTTAGGTGAAAGGAGATGTCTGCCTTTACTGACTGACACGTTTGACGATCCCATGAAGCTCTAAATGATTAGACAAATTTTTCCCGGAAATGTTATAACACGGGAATCATAAGGATTTAGGGCTCCCTAATAATTAAATTCCCTTTCGTCATTGTATTTAGAGTATTTCTCTCAATTTTAAATATTCTACTAGACACCTACCTTGTTCAAACATCACAAGGCTTGAAACATGAAAGGTGCAGAAACGTGCTATGTAATACCACAGGACAAAAGCCTACGTCCATTTGTAACTTGTTATGATCATCATTATTACAGTTTATTACTAGTACACTAGTAAACATAGGCCTCCATCATAGATTGCCTTATTGTGGATATTGGTGATAGTTGCCACGCTTGGCTGGCGGGTTGACAAGCGCATTTTTATTAATTCTACTGTAATATGGAAGATGCTGCTGCCTATCCTTTGTTTTATTCCCCTATGACACCACTTACGATACCCACGAGATGGTAGCAAGTAAGGGATGGTCTTACGCCACCACTAAATATACTATAACTATGATGATGACAATTATTATAAGTAAAAATGGATGTCAAGTAAAAAATGAAGTAAAAATGCTATACTAGAAATTTAAAAAAAAAAGACAGCCAAGACTTTGTACCGAATCGAAAATAAGAACATAATATAGAATAACAAAGACATTGCTTCATCTTTGCGTTCTACATTTTATAAGATTATGTAAACAATAGCTTTTCAATTCTTTAACATGTAAGTGGTCTATAAAATTCGATTTAATGTAAAGCCCGCTCGCATTTTTTGAAACGGCAACATGCATCTTCGTCGTAAAATAGCTTTTCCGATAATCACTCATAAATATTTTTCTGAAGCGAAATGCTGCATTGCGTTTAAACTGGTTTTAGTTTATACTAAAGGCATCATTTTTCATTACCCTTTATTGGAGAGTTCCTGGTGCCGTAAATAGGCGGCGTAAGAAAAAAACCACTGCTCTATATCATCCCTTAGATGTCCTAAGAGATAGCAAAGGAAACTGGAGATGGGCAGCAGCATCTTACTAATATTAACTTAAAATAGTAATAAAAAACTTCGGTTGGTAACCCGACGTCTAAGCGTTGTAGCTATGAAAATTATCCCCCCTATGAACTAATCTATGGGGAATATTTTATTTAGCAGTGGACTTTTACACTGTAATGCAGGAATGAATGATGAGAGGGTTCCTGGAAGCCAAAAAATGGTTAATATTTTTCTATTGTCAGGTACAAAGACGAATAATACAATATTTTACCTAATATAGGCTAGCATTTGATTTATTTTCGACTTGATGGTGAGTGCCGATGTAGCCGCGTGTGTTAGTGTGTGCCCGTTCATATCTTTTCATCGGCCGCCACTCAGAACAATATACAGGTTTATTTTGCCATATACAACTAAATTTTCAGAGTAGGTTCAGAATAAATAATATAGGCGAATGGTAAAAAATTTAATTAAAAAAATTTCAAGCCATTGTGTCATTTTTATCTTTTAAATGCAGAATGCGTGGAAATGCATTATTTTAACTAATTGTCATTCATAAATATCTAACGCTTCTATTTTACACACGCATTTATTCGTCAGGGTCGCTTCGTAAGGTACTTTGTCGCGCTTTTTCCTGCACCCTTATCTGTCATAATTAATAGTGGTGGCAGCTTTTGCTGTCGCACTGATGGGGCGCCTCGAGCCAGGGCAGAATACCGGCGTGAAGTAGAAGTTTACTTCTGCATTTCGTATGGAGTGTACAGGTGGCCGGAGAAACAATCCCCCCCGCCCTCCCGTTTTAAAATGGTGGCGTAATTAAATAAAACACTATACCGGAGGAGGAGGATACCAGCACCCCCTGGTGACGGGAATCCCTCGCTGAGCATCCACGCCCAAGCTACCCTACTTTTCCGAGCGTGGGTGATGAGACTGCCCTGCGTATTCTAGGGAGGGTGTGGGGGGCAAAATTTCGTTCAAGACGAAACCTGCTCGGGGCAAGCGGGGCAACTCTATATGAATAAGACAAAGGCAACCCCTGCCACACTTTCCGTGATTTTCTGCAATATCAGGGGACTTCATTCAAACCTTAAAGGCGTTCACGACCAGCTGAAGACGGCGAAGCCGGCCTGGCTCTTTCTAACTGAGACACAGGTGTCCTTGCCAGCTGATACTTCGTATCTCTCCTACCCGGGGTACAAATTAGAACACTGTACCCCGGACTAGAGTTTGCGTGTACGTCAGAGAGGACATCAGTTTTCGACGCCTCGGCAGTCTTGAAGGTACGGACCTGTCTATCCTATGGCTGCGCGTAGACAGCCACGACCATGTTTTCTTTAAAAAATTTAATTGACTTCGAATACATTGATGATGTTCTCATTTTATTAATATTGAAGTAGGTTGTATAAAATTTTAAATTTTATCAATTGTTATATTTAAGTTTATGAACTTTAAATACGTAGAAAAATGGAAGTAGAATCGCGAAAATAAACAAAAAGAATTTTAAAGTTACACAAAAGTTATGTATTCAGGCGCGGTGGAAATAAATATTAACGAAGAAGCGCCGCTAGCCTTAAATATCATTCTCTTCTACATGCCGAATGGACAGTTCTGGTATATTATTTTGGTTAAATACAACCACGGTCAAGAGATTCGTAAATCGCTTAAATGTCAAGTCTGCTCCACGTCGCCTACTGATCCATGTAACTCTACGACACAAAAACTTAATTTAACGAATATTCATTCATTCATTACAGCCTACTAAAAGTGCAGAACCAGAACATAAGCCTGCCCCATAGATTATCTAGTGGGGACATTGCCATAGTTGCCACGCTCGGCAAGTGGTTTGACAACCACAGTATTTTTATTTCCCATTTGTTATTAGAAAGAAGCTGTTACATTCTCCTGGTTTTGTTTCCCCGTGTCGCTTCTTAATACTTCCACTGGATGATATGGGGTAGTGGTGCTTACACCGCCACTGCACGATATAAAACGAAATAACAAATTGTTATTATATCTACATAAAAAACGAAGGCGCTGCAGTTACGTCAATGGCGTAGGAAACCATGCACGAGCCCTGTACGATGTCCTTGACAATATTTATTATAGTTCGTAAGGAACCAGACACTCATCACCGAGGCAGAAAACAAAATCGTAAAAAAAATTAAAACTGTAAAAATAAAATCGTGAAACAATGAATGACGTTAACGTTGGAATGATAACAGCAAGCTTACTACTCCCAGTATTAGGAAGAAATCCACAACATGCTTTTAGATGCACTGACAGATATCTAAAGAGGACATGTTGATATGAAACTATTTACATCGTAACAATTACGAGTACATCGACGTTATTACGGTATTGGTTAACGTTACCTACAAAAAAGTAACAAAAGAGCGAATATTAAAATTATTTTCAAATTTATTTATCATCAAGGAACAATATTCATGGATTACAAATAGACGGTACTCGCTTAATCAAGGTCAGGTGATAGCAATAACAGCAATGTATATAGTAATGAACTTTATGAAGCAATTTTGGTTCAAAACTGATCTCCATCGATGTACAACAATGACAGCGGAAAGCTACGTCTGTTTTGCCAAAATGCCTATAAATAACTTTATTTAGGCCACAGTATCCTGCGAAGCGAAAATGCTAAATCAAAGTAAAAATTAATAACCCCCGTGATTGGATACCACAATAATGCTTTTCGACAAACATATGGCTGTGAGTGTCCGACCCATATCGTAAGCGAAAATATAATTACAGCAACAGTAATTACAAAGTCGGGTCTCCTTACCCTAGGTCAGGATTTTGTAATAAAATACAGAAACGCTGTCCTCACAATAAATGTAGTAGGTGTACAGAAATACAAATATTCTTTTATCCATTCTAAACTTATCTAACGAGCAGAGATTATTTGATAACTAGATAACCGCACAAAAACTTTGTGAGAGCCTTCCTAACAATAATAATACGACAATAATAATACTTCCTAACAATACGATAAGCTATCTAGGGACAGGAATTTATGTTCGCAGTCATAATATGGCGAACAATATTTTAACAGTGGTAGAGCCACGCGGCAGCTTTTGCTATCGCACGGATGGGCTGGCTCAAACGACGACCTCTGCGTTTCGCTTGGTAAGTGCAGGTGGCTGGAGGCCCGATTCACTCCC